>CM021101.1:111679916-111919569 GCA_007115665.2 Sequoiadendron giganteum
GGGTTTTAATAGAAATTTAAGCCCCTACCAAAGATATGGTGTTAACTATTTTATCATGATGGAATAAGGTATAGGTTGACATGGTTAACCTATTAGTGAAATCTTGGATGAAAAATATCAAAATGTGAAAGTTTTCAGAGAGATTCAAGGTGACTGTGTATTACAGTTAGGGTTTATCAGATTTTTTCCTAGCTTAAAATCATTGCATTCAATGGGAATTAGGTCATTTAAAAATGTTTTTATAAGTGATTTCACTCAACATAGGGTCATTTTAAAATGACCATTTGAGGAGAGAAGAGATAAGAAGGAGTGAAATTTAAAGAGATTGAAAGTGGTGGTGCATGAAACCCTAACAATAGAAATTCAAAGGTATTTTATAGTTTCAACTTTTCCCTATGTTCTGGAAATGCTTTTAAATTGTCATAAGATGTATACACCACATGTTGTTGAGGTTGTAGACTAACCCTGTCCAAAGTTAAAATGACACCCTAATAAATCAATGGTGGCAGACCCAAATGGTGCATTCTCAGATATCCCTTTTATTGTGCTACATACATAAGATGTAATAATTTATATCCATGTGAATTTGGAAGTGTAAAATCAATCTAAGCTAGGTGATGTATGGTTTAAGGAGATCACTGGAGATATTTTATATTGAAAACCAAGTTTGAGAGCTTGATGGTGAAGAAGATTGACATTTTAAACAATTTCCCTAAATTTTTATGTGTTGATGAGTGCTTCAGATACACTTTGAGCAAGATTCATGAAATATTTATCTAGTTAGATATATTGCACATTATCAATAGGGAGGCTATTAGGTTTTTTACTAGGTTATGCTCATTTAGACTAGTTTCGGTACTCAAGTCGATGAAGAATGAAGTGGTGATGAGGCTGATAGGTGCATATTTTGATAAGGGATCCCTAACAATCAAAGACATTAGGGAATTGATAGTTAAGTATGCATCTATGATGATTAAGTATGATTTTTTTACTAACAAGGAAAATTTAGTTTCCACAACACCTATAAACACTACATATGAGATGGTTAAGAAGAGAGAAAACTATGACTTGTATGAATTTCTTAGATCACAATTACTAGAGAACTTGTAGAAGACTAAGGACTCTCGATACCCTTTCAAATTTGGTACCTTGATCATTTTTTTACTATTTTACTTTCTTAATGAGCTTCTTAGAACAATAAACATTTTATGGTTGAAGGAAATACCAATGGCATTTCAAATTAGAGACCATTTAAAATGAGATTGGATGACTCTAACACTTAGAAGAAGGAATTATGAGGATTATTTAAGACTTTCCAAGAGAATATGCAATCCAGAGAAAGAGTTCTAAAGAGAATGGTTGAGAAGTACAAGAATGATATTACTTTTATGTTGACTAAGTATAATTACATAATGTAGGTTGTTAAGACTATGACTATTTAGATTCTAGAGATGGGATACAAAATTATAGAGGAAGAAATCACTATTTTGGTAGATATTATGTTGAGGAAGCCTAGAGACACCTTTGAGGAAATATTTGGAGCATATAAAGAAAATTCTATAGAAGTGCACGTGGAATAGAGGCAAAACCAAATATATTAAATAGTTGAGAAGATGATTGCACAAATTATGAAGATGATTAGTCTATCAAAGGAACAAGTGGTGAAAGCCAAAAGTACATATGGCGCGAACTAGGAGGTGCAAAAAGAATATGAAGATCTTGTAGAACATATGCCCCTCTCTGGTTGCCTCGAAATACTCTGGGACTAAGCCCTCTATTAGTGGAACAAAGATAAAGGAGTCAACAAGTGCTCTGAAAAAGCAACAAAGTGCATCACTGAACAAGAGAGTAAAGTAAAAAGAAAAGAGAGAAAGGTTTTTTGTGTTTGATGATGAGGAAGATGAAAAAAATAGGAAATAGAACCATTGGTCCAAAAAATAAAATTTGGAGTGTCACGAGCAAAAACTAGTATAAATAAAACAAGAGTTAACATTGTAGACATGGACAGTGAAGTAGAGTTGGAGAAACAAAAAGAAGGCTACAAAATTTAAATGAGGGACAAGAAAGCCAAATCTAGAAAAGGAGAAAAAGCTCCCAAATGAAAGAAGAAGATGGATAAGTCTTCCTTGGTAAGATAACACAGACCTCTAAAATTAGAAGAAAATTATTTAATTGTGAAACATAAGAAAAAGGGTTCTATCACAATGGAGTGATGAACATTGCAGGACCTATTTCCCTAGTTTTATTTAAAATGTATGTTATAAGATGCAAATAAGGAACAAAAATTAATTCTGACTAAAATAACAATCAAAAGATAGATCTGCAAATGGGAAAATTTTGTGTACCTTTCACGAAAAGTCACCTTTTGAAGCTCACTAAGGAATCATTCACTCTATGGTGAATGGGTCCTGAGTAGGGTTTCAAGAAAATATTTTTGGATTCTCTTTTGTTAGGTCTAGACTCCCAGATTCCAAGTGCTCACTGTTAGACAATTGGAAATAAAATTTGTAGAAGAGTTTCCATGATTTCACAACTTTTCTTGCAACTTTCTTCAATTTCTCTCTTCAAAGGATCTTTCACCTAAAACCTACAATCATACATCAAAGAGAGAAAAATGTTTTTTGTTAGGGAATGGGGTTTTGCCTTGGTCAAACACTATTTTGGTAATTAAACCTTGAAATGAAATAGAAAATTATGAAGGAATGATGAATGAAAAACAATATGTAACAACTCACCAAGCCTTATTTGAAGCCTTGGATAATAAATCTGCAAACTAACATGAAGTGGCCTAAATGAATATAGATCTTGATCATGAAAATTTTCTTGAAAAAATTCCTTTGATATGCTTGAATGGATCTTGAACACTGCATCACCATATTAGCTCAAACAACATGCATGATGCAATAAATCTTTGACATGATGATATAAATCCTCATTGCTGCAATAATATTCAATAATCTTCCCTTGAATGCCTTAGAAATTCTCTTGAATTGCTCCTATGATTCTCTTGTGAAAATTACTTGATTTCTTGAGAGTCTTAGGATCTTATGATGAAACATAGTGAAATAACCTTATATTTATATGTATGTTTAAGATTAATTCCTGAAATTCAATTATCACAAGCTAACATTGAATTGTGGATTTGAATTCATTAAAATACCTCCAAAAACATATTTTAAAGGGGGTCTTAGGTCTAAGTGAGGACCCATTTTCCATAGGACGAATGGATCCTAGGCTACTTACCTAGAACACATTGCTCAAGGTTCAACATTATGTTAAATTAGGGTCCTAGGTCTAAGTGAGGACCCATTGAACCTATGGAGAATGGGTCCTGGGTCACTTACCTAGGACACACATCTTTTGAAGTTAAGTGTTGTTAAATGAAATTTGTGAATGTTGGGTTTTATCCCTCATAAATTATATTTAATTAGGCTTGGATTTGAACTAAAGGGGCCAATTAAGGAAAATTAACCTCAATTAATTAACAAATCCCTAGATTAGTTTGTAAGTGTAATGATACGCCTTACAACACCAAAAATAAGAAAAAATTAAGTCCATTTTATTTTAAAAGGCCCCTAAACTTAAGGGTAAGTGCACCAAGATGGTTCCCAAAAAGGGGACTTAAGTGGACATCTTTTTTCTGAAATCAGGAAATACTGACCTTGGACATGAAATTGAGGATACTTACACTCAAAATTTTGAGATGGAACAAAAAGAAGGATTCAAGTGCTCTGAGTCTACTTTCTAAACTACTAATTTATTTTGAAAATGGTTGAGATTAAGGGGTTCAAATGAGGGACGTACACAAATTGGTGTTGTTTTTTTAGGGAAAACATAGCATATCAACTCTTGTTCGACCCTCGTACGGTGAACTTTTTTTTAGTATTTTTAAAATCACAATAGTCAGAAGTTAGCTAACAATATGTAGTTGATGCATGATTTTTCTGATAATTTTTTAATGAATATTGAATATTTTACTAATTTTCGAAGTGGACATTTCCTGAAAAATAGAATTTTGGCCGTGCAACACCTAAAAATTTTGGAAACTAATTGAATTTTTTTTAATTTTTAATTTTTAATTTGTAGAATGGAGTCTAGCTTCTAAAAAATTAATTTATTTAAAAAATCGATTAACGGTTAATCTATAATGAAAAAAATACCAAACACTGCTTTTTGGCAAAAAAAAGACCTAAAAATAAAATAAATTATGGATGAAAGGCTTAACATTTTTAGAAAGTGAAAAAAATTACATCGTTGGATAGCTAAGAGAGAACCCAACATTACCCATGTGTTGGATTTTTTCGATATTGAACCACGTGCAATCCTGACGATGAGCACGAACTCGATTATATGAAATATGGTAGGTTTTTTAAAAACATGTCTCTAGTTGTTGGGAATGCCCTCCAAGCCTTTGGTTTGGTATTCCAAGGAAAATACCAAGCCTAAGGCTCGGGAATTCCCAAAGCAAGATATAACGCGAGCATGTTATAACGCGCTCACATTATATCTTACTTTTGACATGTTTTGTGAATGCATTTGTTGCATTTTGTGAATGCATTGGCAAAACGTGAGCGCGTTATAATGTGCTCACGTTTTGGTCTACATTGAATTTTTTTTCTTCTCTTTTTCTTATCTCTTTCCTCTTGTTATCTTTTAGGGAAACTATATACATGAAATAAACATTTAAGTATAAGTTGACATTTACATATGGACATTTACTTTCTTATACTTTAAGTTATATTTCATATATATAGGAAATATGTTTGAGAGTGGTTTCAGATCTCTAGGAGTTATAATGCAAATTCTAGTTTTTGGAAGATTTTTAAAAGTATAGACTTAGTCAAATTTCAATAATTAGCATGTCAAATTTCAGTAATTAGGAGGTCAGATTTTAGTAGTCAACAAGTTTTATCATCTTTCTCTCTCACTCTCTCGTTCTCTCTACTCTCTATCTCTCCACTCCCTCTCTCTCTCCCTTCCTCCCTCTCTCCCCTCTCTCTCTTCTAGTTTTTGGAAGATCTCACAAATTTCAAACAATCAAATTTCAATAATCAGGAGGTCAAATTTCAGTAATCAGAAAATTGTATTATTTCTCTCTATCTCACTCATTTTTATCCCTTACACTCTAGACCTCTCTCTGTCTCTCTCTCCTTTTCCCTCTAATTCTCTCTACCTCACTTATCTATCCCTCTCTCCCACCTCCCCTCTCTACTTATCTCTATCTCCCTCCCCCCCCTCTCTCTCTCTACCTACCTACCTCTCCCTCCATCATGCCCTACCACTCTATCTATTTCTCTCTAGCTAACCTCTCTCTCACCTCCCTCTCTCTCCCTCCATACTTCTCTCTCCCTCTCTTCTTCCCTATCTACTCTCTATCTCCCAATCTCTATCTACCTACCTCTACATCCATCAAACCTTACCACTCTCTCTATACCTCTCTCCCTCCATCCCTCTCTACTTCTCTCTATCCCACCTCTCTCTCTAGCTATCCTTCCATCTCTACTTATCTTTATCTCCTCTCTCCCTCTCTCTACCTACCTCTCCTTCAAACACTCTTTATTTCTCTCTATCTCACATCTCTCTCCCTCACTACATCTCGCTCCCTCTCTCCCTCCCTCTCTACTTATATATCTCTCGTCTCCCTCTCTACCTAGCTCTCCATCCATTACAACCTACCACTCTCTCTCCATTACTCTCTATCTAACCTCCCACTCTCTCCATTCATACCTCTCCCTCTCCTTCCCTCTCTACTCTCTACCTCCCTAATCCTTCTCTACCTACTTCTCCATCCATCACTCCCTAACACTCTATCTACACCTCTCTATCTTGCTTCTCTCCCTCCCTCACTCATTCCCTCTCTACTCTCTCTACCTCTCCTTCCCTCTCTAATTATCTTTATCTCCCCTATCCCTCTCTCTCTCTCTCACTAGATGTCTCCCTCCCTACCTTTTCCCCTATTTACTCTCTATCTCTCCTCTCCCTCCCTCTACCTCTCTCTAACTCTCTCTCACTCCTCCCTTACCCTCTTTTTCTCTCACTCTCTCCTCTTTATCTCACCATTCTCTCTTTCCCTCTTTGTAACTGTCCACTTCTCTATATGTCACCATTATCTCTCTACATATCTTTATCTCACCTATCCCTCTTTACCTCTCCCTTCCTCCCCTCTCTCACCCACCCTCCCTCCTTCCCTTTATCTCTATCTCTCTCTACTTCTCTCTATCTCACATATCCCTCTCTAGCTGCATATCCTTCCATCACTCCCTACCACACTCTCTCTATTGCTCTCTCTCTCACCTCTCTCTCACCTCTCTCTCTCCCCCTCCATACCTCTCCCTCTACTTGTCTCTCTACTCTCTATCTACCTAATACCTCTCTACCTACCTCTCCATCCGTCACTCCCCACCACTCTCTATACCTCTCTATATCGATTCTCTCCCTCCCTTATTCTCTCTCTACTTCTCTCTACCTCTTTGTCTTTCTCTAATTATCTTTATCTCCCCTAGCCCTCTCTCTCTCACTAGATATATCTCTCCCTACCTTTTCCCATATCTACCCTCTATCTCTCCTCTCCCTCCCTCTACCTCTCTCTCTCACTCTCTCTCACTCCTCCCTCACCCTCTTTCTCTTTCACTCTCTCCTCTCTATCTCACCATTCTCTCTTTCCCTCTCTATAACTCTCTCCTTATCTATATGTCACCATTCTCTCTCTACTTATCTTTATCTCACATATCCCTCTTTACCTCTCCCTTCCTCCCCTCTCTCGCCCACCCTCCCTCTTTCCCTCTATCTCTATCTCTCTCTACTTCTCTCTATCTCACCTATCCCTCTCTACCTGCATATCCCTCTATCACTCCCTACCACACTCTATTTATTTCTCTCTATCTCACCTCTCTCTTACCTCCCTCTCTCTCCCTCCATACCTCTCCCTCCATTTGTCCTTCCTTATCTACTCTTTATCTCTCATGTATATCTACCTCTCCTTCCCTCTCTACTTATCTTTATCTCCTCTTTCCCTCCCAATCTCTCTCTATCTCCCCAATCCCTCCCTCCCCCTATTTCTCTCTCCCCCTATGAGGGTTGAGAGTGTAAGGTTTAGTGTTTAAGGTATAGGGTTGAGGTTATAGGGTTAAGTGTATAGGGAATAATGTTTAGGGTTTAGGATATTAGGTATAAAGTTGAGGGTATATGGTATAGGGATTATGGATGAGGGTTTAGGGTTTAAGGTATAGGGTTGAGGGTTGAGGGTTGAGGGATAGTCTTTAGGGTTGAGGGTATAAGGTTAAGTGTATAGGGTATATGGATTATGGTTTAGGATATTGGGTATATAGTTGAGGGTATTGGGTTGAGGATATTAGGTTTAGGGTTGATGGCTTAGGTTTTAGGATTTATGAACAAGTTTAAGGGTTGAGGGTTGAGGTATAATGTTTAGGGTTAAGGGTATGAGGTTAAGTGTATAGGGTATAGGGATTAGGGTTTAGGGTGTAGGGTTAAGGGTATAAGGTATAGGGTTAAGACTTGAGATTGTAGGGTTTTTTGTTTAAGTATAGGGTTGAGGGATAATGTTTATGGTTTAGGGTATAAGGTTCAGGATGTGGGATAAAGAGATGAGGCTTGAGGGTTGAGGGATAGTGTTCAAGGTTGAGGGTATAGGGCTAAGTGTATATGGTATAGGGATTAGGGTTTAGAATAATGGGTATAGGGTTGAGGGTATAGGGCTAAGTGTATAGGGTATAGGAATTAGGGTTTAGAATAATTGGTATAGGGTTGAGGGTATTGGGTTTCAGATTGACGTTTAGGGTTTAGGGTTTAGTGGACAAGGTTGGATGTAGGGTTTAGGGTTTAAGTATAGGGTTGGGGGATGATGTTCAGGGCTTAGGTTATAAGGTTGAGGGTATAGGGTATAAGGATGAGGGTTGAACGTGTAGGGTTGAGGTATAGTGTTCAAGGTTGGGGGTGTAGGGTTATCTGTATAGAGTATAGGGTTGAGGGTATTGGGTTTAGGGTACAAGCTTTAATGTAGGATTTAGTGTTTAATTATAGGGTTAAGGGTATAGAGTATAGGGATGAGGATTGAGAGTGTAGGGTTTATGGTTTAAGGTATAAGGTTAAGTTTATAGGGTATAGGGATTAGGGTTTAGGACATTAGGTATAGGGTTGATGGCATTGGGTTGAATGTTTAAGGTTATGTTTATAGGGTATAGGGATTAGGGTTTAGAGGAGAGAGAGAGACCTGAGAGAGGGTGAAATTGGCAACTATATTGCCAATTTCACCAAATTAGCAAGATAGATGGCCCATTGACTTGCCAATTCGGTGAAATTGGCAACCTAACTTGCCCTGTTTGAAAAAATGTGTCCAAGAAATGGGGTCTCCTAGTGATTTACATCATCGAGAGACGCCATTTCTTGGACCCATTTTTTTCAAACAGGCCACTACATTGCCAATTTCACTGAGTTGGCAAGCTAGTGGGCCCACTAGCTTGGCAATTCGGTGAAATTGGCAACCTAACTTGCCTGTTTGAGAAAATGGGTCAGGAAAATTAATCACCGAGAGACCCCATTTCTTGGACCCATTTTTTCAAATAGGCCACTACATTTCCAATTTCACTAAATTGGCAAACTAGTGGGCCCACTAGCCTGCAAATTTGGTGAAATTGGCAACCTAACTTGTCTTGTTTGAAAAAATGGGTCCAAGAAATGGGGTCTCCCCTTGGACCCATTTTTTTTCAACAGAACCACTACATTGCCATTTCCTTGAATTGGTAACCTAACTTACCTATTTGAAAAATGGGTCCAAGAAATGGGGTCTCAATGATCATAGAGACATTTCTTGGACTAACCCCTAAAATAATCCTATTCAATTTCACTAAATTATTAACCCTAACTTGTCTTGTTTGAAAAACTTGGTCCAAGAAATATAAGTCTCCTTCGGTGATTTTACATCTTAGGAGACCTATTCCCTACCTCTCCATTGCCATTCCTTTGAATTGGCAAAAGTCAGGCCCACTAACCAATGATTGAAATTAGTAACTTGCCTATTTGAAGAAATGGGCCCAAGAAATGGGGTCTCCCAATGATTTACATCACCAAGAGACCACATTTCTTCAACCCATTTTTCCAAACAAGCCACTACATTTCCAATTTCACTAAATTGGCAAGCTAGTGGGCCCACTAGCTTGCTAATTTGGTGAAATTGGCAACCTAACTTGTCCTGTTTGAAAAAATGGGTCCAAGAAATGGGGTCTCTTAGTGATTTACATCAGGAGACAGCCATTTTCTCAGGTGACAGACCTATTACTTAATTCCTTTGAATTGTGGCAAGCTAGTGGGCCCACTAGCTTGGCAATTAAGTGAAATTGACAACCTAACTTGCCTGTTTGAATAAATGGGTCCAAGAAATGGGGTCTCTGGGTGATTTACATCACCAAGAGACTCCATTTCTTGGACCCCTTTTTTTCAAATAGGCCACTACATTTCCAATTTGGTGAAATTGGCAACCTAACTTGTCTTTTTTGAAAAAATGGGGTCTCTCGGTGATTTACATCATGGGGAAGACCCCACTTTTTCAAACAGGCCACTACATTGCCAATTTCACTAAATTGGCAAGCCAGTGGGCCCACTAGCTTGGCAATTCAATGAAATTGGAATACTAACTTGCCTATTTGAAGAAATGGGCCCAAGAAATGGGGTCTCTCGATAATTTACATCACTGAGAGACTCCATTTCTTGGACCCATTTTCTCAATTAGGCCACTACATTTCCAATTTCACTGAATTGGCAAGCCAGTGGGCCCACTAGCTTGCCAAGTTGGTGAAATTGATAACCTAACTTGTCCTGTTTGAAAAAATGGGTCCAAGAAATGGGGTCTCTGGTGATTTGGTGATGTAAATCACCAGAGACCCCATTTCTTGGATCCATTTTTTCAAATAGGCCACTACATTGCTAATTTCACCAAATTGGAAAGCTAGTGGGCCCACTAGCTTGGCAATTCGGTGAAATTAGCAAACCTAACTTGCTTATTTGAAAAAATGGGTCCAAGAAATGGGGTCTCTCGGTGATTTAAATCACTAAGAGACCCCATTTCTTGGACCTATTTTTTCAAATAGGCCACTACGTTCCCAATTTCATCGAATTAGAAAGCTAGGGTAGAGGGTTTAAGGGTGTAAGGGTTAATGGTTGAGGGTAGAGGGTTAAGGGTAGACGACAGAGAGATAGAAGGAGTGACTGAGTGAGAGAGAGATACTTGGGAGAGGGAGAGGGGACAGGAGGGAGATACTTGAAAGAAAGAGAAAGAGGGAAGGAGTGGGAGAGAGATAGAGGGTAGATGGTTTAAGGGTTTAAGGGTTAAGTGTTTAGGGTTCACGGTTAAAAGGTAGAGGGTAGAGGATTAAGAGTTTAAGGGTAAAGGGTAGATGGTAGAGGATTAAGGGTAGAGGGGAGAGAGATAGACAAAGTGAGTGAGTGAGAGAGAGATAGACTTGAGAGAGGGAGAGAGATACTTGAGAGAGAGAGTGAGGGAGTGGGAGAGAGATAAATGGTTTAATGGTTTAAGGGTTTAGTTTTTAGGGTTTACTGTTAAGGATAGAGGGGAGAGAGATAGAGGGAGTGACTGAGAGAGAGACCTAAGAGAGGGAGAGGGGGTAGGAGGGAGAGGGTTGAGAGAGAGAGAGGGAGGGAGGGAGTGGGAGAGATATAGAGGGAGGGAAGGTTAAGGGTAGAGGGTAGAGAGTTTAAGGGCTAAGGGTTAAGGGTAGAGGGTTAAGGGTTCAAGGATTTAGGGTTTAAGGGTTAAGGGTAGAGGGTAGAGGGTTTAGGGTAGAGGTGAGAGAGATAGAGGGAGTGAGAGAGAGAGAGAGAGCTGAGATAGGGAGAGGGGGTAGGGGAGAGATACTTGAGAGAGAGATGGAGGGAGAGGGTTGAGAGAGATAGAGGGAGGGAGGGAGTGGGAGAGGGATAGAGGGAGGGAGGGTTATGGGTATAGGGTAGAGGGTTTAGGGTTTAAGGGTAAGGGTTTAAGGTTTAGGGTTAAGGAGTAGAGGGGAGAGAGATAGAGGGTTAGTGAGAGAGACCCTAAGAGAGGAGAGAGGTAGTAGGGGAGAGACTTAAGAGAGAGGAGAGAGGGAGTGGGAGAGATAGAGGGAGGGAGGGTTAAAGGTAGAGGGTCTCTCTCACTCACTCACTCCCTCTATCTCTCTCCCCTCTACCCTTAACCTTAAACCATAAAACCTTATCCCTTAAAACCTACACCCTTAAACCTCTACCATCTACCCTTAAACCTCTACCCTCTATTTGTCTCCCACTCACTCGCTCCCTATCTCTCTATCAAGTCTCTCCCTCTTACCCCCTCTCCCTCTATCATGTATCTCTCCGACTCACTCACTCCTTTTATCTCTCTACCCTTAAGTCTCTACCCTCTATCTCTCTCCCACTCCCTCCCTCTCTCTCACTCACTCTCTCTATCTCTCCTCTCTACCCTTAACCCTAAACCCTAAACCCTTAACCCTTAACCCTTAAACCCTGTACCCTCTACCTCTCTCCCACTCCCTCCATCTCTCTCTCTATCTCTCTCTCTCAATTCTATCCCTCTTACCCCATCTCCCTCTCTCAGGTCTCTCTCTCTCTCCTATCTCTCTCCCCTCTACCCTCTTTGCTCTATCTCTCTCGTACTCCCTCTCTCTCTCACACAAATATCTCCCTTACACCCCCTCTCCCTCTCTTATGTCTCTTTCTCTCTTAGTCACTCCCTCTATAGCTCTCCCCTCTACCCTTAACCCTAAACCCTAAACCCTTAACCCTTAAACACTAAACCCTTAAATCCTCTTCCATCTACCCTTAACCCTCCCTCCCTCTATCGCTCTCCCACTCCCTCCCCTCTCTCTCTCTATCAAGTCTCTCCCTCTTACCCCCTATCCATCTCTCATGTCTCTCTCTCTCACTCACCCCCTCTCTCTCTCACTCACCCCCTCTATCTCTCACCCACTCCCTCTCTCCCCCTCTCTCTCTCAACCCTCTCCCTCCTACCCCCTCTCCCTCTCTCAGGTCTCTCTATCTCTATCTCTCTCCCCTCTACCCTTAAGCCTAAACCCTAAACCCTTAACCTTTAAACCCTCTACCCTCTACCCTTAACCCTACCTCCCTCTACCTCTCTCCCACTCCCTTACTCTCTCTCTCTCTCAAGTCTCTCCCTCCTACCTCCTCTCCCTCTCTCAAGTCTCTCTCTCACTCACTCCCTCTATATCTCTCACCTATGCTCTCAACCATCTACCCTATACCCTTAACTCTTAAACCCTTAACCCTCTACCCTCTACCCTTAACCCTTAAACTCTCTACCCTCTACCCTCTACCCTCTAACCTTAACCCTCCATCCCTCTATCTCTATCCCACTCTCTCACTCTCTCTCTCACTCTCTTAGGTCTATCTCTCTCTCAGTCACTCCCTCTATCTCTCTCCCCTCTACCCTTAACCATAAAAACTTAACCCTTAAACCCTAAACTCTTAAACCATCTACCCTTAACCTCTCCTCCCTCTATCTCTTTCCCACTCCTTCCCTCTCTATCTCAAGTCTCTCCCTCCCACCCCCCTCCCTCTCTCAGGTCTCTCTCTCACTCACTCCCTCTATCTCTCTCCCCTCTACCCTTAACCCTCTACCTTATAGATTGGATCTTCAACCCTCATCTATCTCTATCCCTCCCTCCTCTTCTCTACTTCTCTCTATCTCACTTCTCCCTCCATATCTCCATTCCTCCATCCCTCCCTCTCTTCCCTACTCCCTTAACCCTATGGCCTCAACCCTTAAACACTCAACCCTAAACCATTAACCCTTAACCCTTAAACGCTAAACCCTAAACCCTTTACCCTCTACCCTTTGCCCTCAACCCTATACCCTCAACCCTTAAACCCTTAAACTCAAGTAAAACTTCTACCCTAATCCCTAAAACCTCAACCCTCAAACCCTAAACCATCAACCCTCTACTATATATATTGAACCCTCAACCCTAATCCTTTAACCTATACCCTCAAACCTATACCTCAAACTACATTCCCAATTCCACTAAATTGGAAAGCTAGGGTAGAGGGTTAGGATTAGAGGGGAGAGAGATAGAAGGATTGAGTGAGTGAGAGACTTGAGAGAGGGAGAGGGGGTAGGAGGGAGATAATTGAGAGAGACAGAGGGTAGAGGGTTAAGAGTAGAGGGTTTCAGGTTTAAGGGTTAAGGGTTTAGGGTAGAGGGTTATGGGTAGAGGGGAGAGAGATAGAGGGGGTGAGAGAGAGAGAGAGAGAGAGAGAGAGAGAGAGAGAGAGAGAGAGAGAGAGAGAGAGAGAGAGGGGGAAGGGGTGGGATAGTAGAGAGACCTGAGAGAGAGAGAGATAGAGAGAGAGGGAGTGAGTGGGAGAGAGACTTGATAAAGGGAGAGGCTTGATAGAGATAGAGGGTAGAGGGTTAACATTAGAGGTTTTAAGAGTTTAGGGTTTAAGTTTAAGGGTAGAGGGGAGAGAGATAGATGGATTGAGTGAGAGCAAGATACTTGAGAGAGGGAGAGGGAGTTGGAGGTAGAGACTTGAGAGAGAGAGACCGAGAGAGAGAGGGATGAGTGGGAGAGAGATAGAGGGTAGAGAGAGAGAGAGTTCTCTAGTTAGGGTGGGAGGGAGACTTGAGAAGAGGGGGACGGGTTAGAAGGAGAGACATGAGAGAGAGTGTGTGTTTTATCTACATAGGGTGGGAAGGAGAGACTTGAGAGAGGGGGAGGGGGTTGGGAGGGATAGAGTTGAAAGAGAGGTAGATATGGAGAGAGAGAGTTATGTAGTTAGGTTGGGAGTGAGATACTTAAGAGAGGGAGAGGCGGTGGGAGAGGGAGACCAAAGAGAGAGAGATATGGAGTTATCTAGTTAGGGTGGGAGGGAGAGACTTGGGAGAGGGAGAGGGAGAGGGGGTGGGAGAGAGAGACCTGAGAGATAGGGGAATGAGAGAGAGTTATCTAGTTAGGGTGGGAGGGAGAGACTTGAGATATGGAGATGGGGTGGGAGGAAGAGAGAGGGAGAGGGACAAATAGGGAATGGGAGACAAATAGAGAGAGAGATAGAGAGAGATAGAGATGGAGAGAGATTGAGGGGGTGTGAGGGAGAAACCAAAGAGAGAGAGAGAGAGAGTGTTTGTGTGTTTGTTCTCTAGTTAGTGTGGGGAGAGATACTTGAGAGAGGGGGAGGGGGTGGGAGGGAGAGACTTGAGAGAAGGGGAGGGGTTTGGAGGGATAGAATTGAGAGAGAGGGAGGGGTTGGGAGGGATATACCTAAGAGAGAGGGAGAGAAAGGGAGATGCAAGGAGGGAGATAGGAGGGAGATACTTAAGAAAGAGAGAGAGAGAGAGAGAGAGTTATCTAGTTAGGGTGGGAGGGAGAGACTTGAGAGAGAGAGTTCTCTAGTTATGGTGGGAGGGAGAGACTTGAGAGAGGGAGAGGGGATAGGATAGGGAGAGGGAGTGGAAAAGAGAGACCTGACATATAGGGGATAAGATGAAAATAGAGATATTCTCTAGTTAGGGTGGGAGGGAGAGACTTGAGAGAGGGAGAGGGGGTGGGAGGGAGAGAACTGGGAGAGAGGGAGTGGGAGAGGGAGTGGGAGAGGAAAGAGGAGAGAGAGAGAGAGAGGGGGTGAGGGAGAGACCTTAGAGAGAGATAGAGAGAGAGTGTGTGTTCTCTATTTAGGGTGGGAGGGAGATACTTGAGAAGAGGGGAAGGGGGTAGGAGGGAGAGACCTGAGAGAGATATTGTGTGTGTGTGTTCTCTTGTTAGGGTGAGAGGGAGAGACCTGAGAGAGGGAGAGGGGACCTAGGAGGGAGATACCTAAGAGAGAGATAGAGGGAGTGAGAGATATACCTAAGTGAGAGAGTTGGATGGATAGAAGGAGGGATAGACCTAAGAGAGAGGTGGAGAGGGGGGGTTTGGACCTAAAGCCTAAACCCTAAACTCTAAACCATAAAGCCTAAACCAAAGAGAGAGATGGGGGAGGGAGAGAGTGTGTGAGAGAGAGAAACACAAAGGGAAGGAGGAAGGTTGGGAGATTAAGAGAGAGGGAGAGAGGGAGAGGGAGAGTGAGAGGGAATGAGGGAGAGAGAGGTAGAGATGGAGAGAAGTAGAAAGAAGTATATAGGGAAGGAGAGATAGAGAGGGGGGAGGAGGGAGGGAGAGAGATAGAAGTAGAGAGGGGAGGAGGGAGGGATAGATGGAGATAAGTGTGATAAAGAGAATGAGAGATAGAGGAGGGAAGGAGGAAGGTAGAGAGATTGAGAGAGAGAGGAGGGAGGGTGAGAGATAGGAAGAGAGGGATAGGTTAGATAGAGAGAAGTAGAGAGGGAAGGTGGTTGGGATGAAGGAAGAGAGAGAGGTAGAGAGAGATAGGTTAGATATATTGAAGTAGAGAGGGAAGGTGGGTGGGAGAAAGGAAGAGAGAGAGGGGGAGATAGAGAAAATTAGAGGAAAAGAGGGAAGAAGGGAAGGAGGAAAGGAGGGAGGGATGGAGGGGGAGAGAGAGGCTAGACATATAGAAATATAGAGGGAAGGGGAGAGTATGTGAGAGAGGTCTAGAGCATAAGGGATAAAAAATGTGTGAGATAGAGAGAGAAAGATGATACAACTTTTTGATTACTGAATTTTTTGAGATCTTTCAAAAACTAGAATTTTCATTGTAACTCCTAGAGATCTAAAACCACTCTCAAACATCCTGCCTATATACATGAAATATAAGTTAAAGTATAAGAAAGTAAACGTCCATATGTAAATGTCAACTTATACTTAAATGTTTATTTCATGTATATAGTTTCCCTAAAAGATAACAAGAAGAAAGAGACAAGAAAAAGAGAAAAAAATATTTTCAATGTAGACCAAAATGCGAGCGCGTTATAATGTGCTCGCATTTTTGAAATATATTTTTGATTTCAAAAAATACACAGTTTTTGAACTCAAAATGCACACTTTTTTTGAAACTTAAACCATAACGCGAGCAAGTTATAATGTGCTCATGTTTTAACACACCCACGTTAGGCTCGGTAATGACCGAGCCTAGGCTCAGCCATTACCAAGCCATAACGTGAGCGCATTTTACTATAACGCATTCGTATTTTCGCTATTTCGGGATGAAAAAGTAAGTTGTCCACTAATTTGCTAGCCATTTCCATGCACCTACCCTTAATGTGAATATGAAAAATACATATTACAACACTAAATCAAGGCATAATTAAGCTTATTTTATTATTAATTATTTCCAGATTAAGACATGAAAAGGGATACTTTATGCTACACTACAAATGGTATAGTCGAGCATGAATTGTTGGAATAAACTGCTACCTTATATACCATTGCAGGTGAAACTAATATTTTTGTACAATAGAAGAAGCAATAGTCAGATATATAGTTACTTTACATGAATGATATTGAAGGCCAATTGTTTGAATATTTGAAAAATACATTTCTTGCAAGAAGATAAGAGGCAGTAAATGAAGATGCAAATTTGAGATCATTTTCCTTGGAGGAAGTTTGTGCTACATTTTTTTATGAAGATAGTGCTAGATTATCTCAATTCAAAAATAAAGAGTTCAAGACCAAACAAATGGTAGAGACACAGATGATTTTGAAAGGATAAGGAATGAAATAGTTGAGAAGGTTGTGAGCTTGGCAAGTAGGTTAGATATGACCCTAAAAAATGTAGAACAATTGAATGATGATGTATCTATCCTAGATGAAAAAATTGAACAACATGAAGGTGATTTGGAACATGAGAATGAAGTAGAAAAGGAAAGAATGAATGATGATAGCTCTCAGATTGTAGAAGAGAATGTGGTTGTAGAGAAAAATGTTAGAGAAATGTAGATGGATGATACTGAATCTGGTCATATCCCCCCTCCTCTAGAAACATAGAAGAATACTGAAGAAGAGGTTGTACAAGAAAACTCGACGATAAAATAGGCATAAAATACAAAAAATATTCCTCCTCTTGATAATAATAAAAAATCATTTGATGATGAGAAGAAGGATGAGAAATAATCTAGCCATGCTGAGAAAAATGATGAAAAAGTAGAAGACAACATTACTGACAAGGAAAAGGTTAAGGATTAAGATAATGCAAATATGGTTGGAGAATATTTTGGAACCTTTGAAGATTCCTTGAAGTTTTTATTGAGCATACCATTATAATTCAAACCTATTGTTTCTACCCAATTACTACAAATTACAATGCGGCATGGGAAAGTGGATATGGACAAGATGTCCCCTTCACACAAGCTACAACTAGGTGATGCATTCCACACCTCTGCCAGAAAGGAAATTTTGCAAATACATTAGAAGAGTGTGGAACTGATAGATGAAGCAATAAAGGTGTTGTAGGGGAGTGTTATCGGTTTAAGTATAGACAATTCATTATCTGGTGTGTAGAATTTGAATCTTTTGCTTGACTCTTTTAAAGATTATTCTAATAGTCTTGCTAAGAAATTGGAGATAGAGATCAATAAGAAGATGAATGATAAAAGGTCGGTAGACATAAAAAATAAATGTGCCACTGCATATGGAAAACTATAGAGCAACTTGAAGAATGTACAAAATTGTGTGGAAGGGGATAAAGTTTTATTTCAATTTTTCTTAAAGTAGCCAATTCCACTAAAAATATTAAGGATGAGATGGACTCCATTGAGTCCCGGATTGAAAAGGCATCTAGTGCACATGACCAGGCTAATGATGTAGATGGAACCACAAGATTAGAAATTAAAAATCTACATGAATAATTCTTCCAACTATAGGAACAAAAGGAAAAGATCATTGTATAGTTTGATCATCTTAGAGACCTAGTGAACACCAAGTTCACACCCATATTCAATTCTATAAATAATGTAGAGAAGAAAATGAATTTCAATCTAGTACCTAGTACTCTAGATGAAGGAGAAGACCTTCTCATTGAGTTTGAGTCACAGAGATGCATGTTGGGCTTACCCAATAGAGATTGGGAATAAGGTAAAAAGGATTGGTAGGCACATCTTGCAAAATTGTGAGTGTCATACACAAGTGTTATGTATTCTTCTAGTTGATTTGTGTATATATATTTTTATTTATGTATTTTATAATTCATTGTATATATGTGAAAGATATTGGATACTATACAAGTGAACATTTTGACTAGTTTAGATGGATAACACTATTAGGGGGAGTTGGTTAGACTTTTTACTCTCATGCATATATGTATATATCAGTTAATTGAGTATATGAGTAAGTCAGGAAAATCATGTGTGAAAGGGGGATCAAATAACATGAACATGTGTGAACCCTTTTCCTTTGATGTCAAAGGGGAGAGTAGCTTTGGAGAAGAATTGATTCATGTTACCATCAATGACAAAGGGGGAGATTGTTGGAAGATTGAGGAGACTATCATTGGTATGTCTATTGGAAACATGAGAAAGAACATATATAATGTTTTCATTGATGTCAACATTATGGTTTTATGTCTAGATTGAGGGATAATTAGTTGGTGAAGCATGGGTGAGCATGGAGATGATAATTCAGCATAGAGGTGTAGTTATTTTGCTGTAGTGTTATGTTAAATATTTGACTAAGTCTAGAACATAGTTTTTAGTGTACACAAAGCATAAATTTTTGGTTCGTATTGGTCCACCATGAAGTATTTTTCCCTATGGTTCTAAGGAAATTTTGGTATGTGTTTGAGGAACTTAAATCGAAAAATTCATATCTTGATCTCCTCAAGTGCAAATTTTATGATTGAAAAAATATCTAGTTGTGAGAAATCTGAAATATATTGAATAACCCAAAGAAATTTTTAAAAGAAAATAAAAGTTACATAAACTGAAAAAACATAAGAACACAAACTAGGACTTCGAGAGATTATACAATGTCGATGTGATAAAATTTCATTTAAGAGCTTCCAAGATGAAAAGATACTAAGCAAAGATGCATGAATAATGACTTCATGCATCAAAGTGCATGTATGCCAAAGTATGCAACAATGCAAGAGAATGAATTGATGGATACAAATACAAGCTAGGTAGTGAGTTTATATAGAAATTAGGAGAGGAGGTAGGTGGAAAATCCAACCAATAGAAATTAACCACAAAAAGTGGAGGATGCCACCAAAAGTGGAATGTGTTCCACCCTTTAAGGAAGGGGTAACCTCATTACTTATATCCTAGTTATTAAATAATAAAATTGCTTTATTATCCTAAGAAAGTTTAATAAAGTGTAGAAAAAACCTAGGACTAAGGGAAAATAAATTAACCCACTAGGAAAATAAAAACATACACCAACATCCCCCTTGAGCACAACTTAGGAGGAAGTAAAATATTATGCGTCCTGACAAATGAAGCAATGTTAGGTACCCATGCACATATAAATTCCCCCCCAAAAGAAGACAAAGCCCCATCCCACAAAAAGGAAGTACACCCCCCATAATAGAGAGAGAAATGAAGCGCAAGGACAAATAATTCCCTCCAAAGAAATTCAATGGTATATGCTCAAAAGTGGATATGGAAGATTGTCCATGATCGTCGAACAACATTCCTCCCCTTAGGAAGAAAAAAAAACAAAGGTGTATGTGATCTATCTCCCCACTCTTGAAAGGAATACGTAGGAAGAAAACTCAAGATGTATGTTGTCTTTGAACTCAGCTCAACTATCCCCATGTTGATGTTGAAAGCTACCACAACCAAATCAGGTGTTCTAGGTCACACTGTTGAAGATTTCAAATCAAAATCTCCTAGAGATTGATGTAGAACACCATCCAAAGACTCACATATCTCCTTTGAAGATTTATCCTCCAAATGTTGATCCAAATTATCCACACTCATCTCAAACTATGATTAATGATCATGTAGAGATTGAACAAGAGGGTCAAAGTGTTCTCTCACAACAACTAAAGAAGAATAATCTTCATTAAAGAGAAGATGAATACACTCAGTAGTGTCTCCTAAATATGCAATATGTATCTCCATAAAAACTAAAATACCTACCAAAATATCATCCCAAGTAGAATATGAAAGACAATGAATTTCTTGCTACAAAGAATTAGTAGAAACTTTTGAAGAAAGAACACTGAAATCTAAAGTAGCAATAGTAGATGGAGGAGATGGAATGCAAGGTTCAAGAATTGGATTACTTGTGAGAATACCCAAGTTTAAGTAACAAAAATTCTCCTAAAAATTAAAATTGACACAAGATGGGGAAACACAAGTCTCAATAGCATCCACAATAGCATAGTTCTCCAAGGAAACATCACCTTCAGATGAAGATCCAATGTCTCCATACAACTGTTGAATATATGATGGTCCAAGTAGTGAAAGGGCACTCAGTGTGCTCTACATGTAGAATATACTTAAAAATAGTAAGAAATATGATGCAGAGTGGGGTTTAGAATAACTTGAACACAACACAAAAACTCAAACTTTACAATCTTAGACATTGACTTGGTGTGTTTCGTTCACAATTCCTCAATTCCCCTAGTAGTAATTCAGACACGAGGTTCTCCACATAACATCCTAAGAAGACCCAATATCCAAAATTTGAACATCATTCCAGATACCCTTTATGCCCCTTGCAAACATACCAAATTTGTAGATAGAGTTGTTTTGAAACAAATCCCTCAAATTTGGATTGCTACGCTCCAATTAGGCCCAATCAGGCTTGAACAACGAAGCAAGAATATGATATTCTATCTCCCAAATTCAAACCTTCACTCCAGAGCTTCCATCATGTCACATGGGGTCTAAATATTAAACTTCAATCAATTAGAACAATCTCCAAAAACCTTTTCAACAAAACCCTAAGTCTACCTATCTCCTAAGCCCAATACATGGTGATATTAGGCTAGGACTTCACCAAAATTAAACCAAACTCCGTACCCTACTCTTGCAAACACTAAAAACACAAAAAATCCCTACCTACATCCATTCCACCAATTTTTAGGCCTTTTCACTAGTGGAATGGGCCAAAAACAATTTCTATGCAATCAAACCCTCCTTAACTAGGGTGTCAAACTATTTTCAACAAAATTGTTCTAACTCCCTTTAAACTTAATGAAAACTAATGAAACCAATTGCAATAGAGAGTAGATTCATTATATCATCAATCCCAATGAAATTTAGAATAGGTCATATGTAACCATACTATCCTGTGTAGCAGCAAAAATCAATGGAAAACATAGAAAAAATAGTATATCTTTAATGCTTATCACCAAAAATTACTCCAGAAGTTTGCCTCAACCATAAAAAGGAATATTTAAATATTTACCAATCATATCCAATCATTCCCAATAGTTTTTCAAATCCCCAATGGTTTGTCTTCTAGGATTGCAAAGTTGCTTGTGCAAATTGTTTGTAACTTTTCACAAAATTGACAACTTTTACAAAACTAACCCCACATGACCAAAATTGATGCAAACTTGCTTGTGCAACTTTTTTGTAACTTTTCAAAAAATTGACAGCTTTTACAAAACTGACCCCACATGACCAAAATCAACTCAATAAATGATACATGGTTCTAAAAGACCTTATTACAACAAAATGACAAGACATCACAAAAACCCAACATTTGACTCCTTTTCAGCATATGGGTGCCCCTACACCATACTCCCAAGAAAAACAAATCTCAAGTTCCACTTGAGAGCAGATCTTCAATTGTTGCACCATGCTTTTTTATGTCTTCCTCTATCATCCAAGTGACATCCTCCATGGGAAGGCCTTGACACTTCACTAAGTACTCACGATATACCTTATCCCTTGTTCTTTTGGCTTCTTTAGTGTCCAAGATACATTCCAACTTCAAGGGTTGACTTGGTGGAAAATCTCCGATCCAATCTTCATCTAGAACCTATGATGTACCTGTATCCTTACCTACAATCACAACCCCTTTATAAGGGTATAAGTTAGAAACATTAAAAATGGGAGAGATAGCAACTCTAGGAGGGAGTTCTATCTCATATGCATTTTCCCCAAATTTATGGACCACCCTACATGGCCTTATATTCTTCATATATAGCTTAGAATAATTCCCCTTAGGTATTTTTTCCTTCCTCAAATGAGCTAAAACCAAGTCCCCCACTTTGAAATGAACCTCTCTCCATTTTACATCTACACTTTTCTTATATTTTTCAACATTCTTTTGAAGATGGTCTCTCACTTGTTGGTGGATTTATTGCATAGCCACAACAAACTCTTCTCCTTTAGCACTTCTCCTCTCCATTCCACCAATTTTGGTCAGCTCAAGTATACCCCTGGGTTGTAGACCATACACAATTTCAAATGGACTTCTACCAAATCTTCTATTTAAAAAATCATTATATGCATACTCAGCTTGTGGAAGAATTAGATCCAATTGTGTCACATGCTCCTTTTTTAGGCATCTAAGAAGATGTCCAAGGCTTCTATTCACCACTTTAGTCTACCCATTTGTTTGGGGATGATAGGCAGAGCTGAAAGTCAAATTTGTACCAAGCTTCTTCCATAGAGTCCTCCAAAAATGGCTCACAAACTTACTACCTCGGTTGAAAAAAATTGTTAAAGGTAATCCATGAATCCTGACCACCTCTTTGAAGAACAACCCTGCAATGTATGAGCCATCATTTATACTCTTACATGGTATAAAGTGTGCCATCTTACTAAACCGGTCCACCACAATGAACATTGAGTCAAAGCCTCTTTCAGTTCTAGGAAATCCCATCATAAAATCCATGGTTATGGATTCCCATGGCCTATTTGGGATTGGGAGTGGCTGGTATAGGTCTGCACTACTACTACCTCCCTTAGCTCTTTGGTAAATGGTACACTTCTCCACAAAATTCCTCACATGAGCTTGCATCCTAGGCCAATAATAGTGTCTTCTTACCTACTCCAAAGTTTTTTCAACACCAAAGTGACCCCCTAAATTACCACAATGCTTTTCCTTAATAAAATTAGTCCTCATGTATAATTTGGGGATACAAAGCTAAGCACCCTTAAACATTAAACCCTCTTGAATCATAAAATAAAAATTCACTTCATGAAAAGTTCCATTGAATTGACTACAAGAAGCATAAATATCTTTGAAATCATCATCATATGAATACATACCTTTAGAGCATCAATCCCAACACTTTGTAACTAAACTTCTTGGACCAACAATTTCCTTATGCTCAATGCATCCACCACCTTGTTTGATTGCCCTTTTTTGTTCTTGATGGTGAAGGTGTAACTTTGCAAGTACTCCACCCACTTCACATGTATGTGGTTGAGTTTGTCTTGGCTATTAAGGAATTACAAAGCATGATTGTCATTAAAACAATGAATTCTTTAGGAAGGAGATAGTGTCTCCACTTCTTCAATTATTGTACCATAGCATACAAATCCAAATCATAAGATTAGTACTTTTCTTTGCCTCATTAAGCTTTTCACTAAAAATACAACAGGCCTTCCCTCTTGGCTCGATACTACCCTAATGGCATACCCACTAGCATCACATTCAATGGTGAAAACTTTGCTAAAGTCAGGAAATGCTAAGATAGGTTGTTGTGCTACTCTCCATTTTTGATATTGGAAACTCTTTTTTACTTCATCAAACCATACAAACCTCTTTATTTTGTCCCCTTTTATTGGATCAATGATTGGAGAGCATATGTGACTGAAATTAACAAATTTTATGTAAAAATTGGCTAGGCCATGAAAAATTCTTACCTCACTTACTAAAGTTGGACTAGGACAATTGAGAATTGCTTCCACCTTACTAGGATCCATCTTCAAAGAGCCCTTTGAGATTACAAAGCCAAGATACACCAATTCTTCCTTCATGAATTCACATTTCTTCAGGTTTATCATTCGCTTTTCTTCATTCAACCTTTTCCAAACCAAGTCTAAATGTTGCAAGTGTTCCTCTTTATTTTTGCTAAAAACAAGAATGTCATCCAAATAGACAACCACAAACTTACCAACGAACGGTTTGAGGACTTCATTCATTGGTCTCATAAATTGGTGCATTTGAGAGGCAAAAAGGCATGAAAAGACATTTATATAACCCCTCATTTTTCTTGAAGGAAGTTTTCCACTCATCATCCTCTCTAATTTTGATTTGGTTGTAGCCTCTCTTGAGGTCTATCTTAGAAAGATAATATGCCCCTTACTAAGATCCATCTTCAAAGAGCCCTTTGAGATTACAAATCCAAGATACACCAATTCTTCCTTTATGAATTCACATTTCTTCAAGTTTATCATTATTTTTTCTTCATTCAACCTTTTCCAAACCAAGTCTAAATGTTGCAAGTTTTCCTCTTTAGTTTTTCTAAAAATAAGAATGTCATCCAAATAGACAACCACAAACATACCAATGAAGGGTTTGAGGACATAATTCATTAGTCTTAGAAAGGTATTTGGTTCATTTGAGAGCCCAAAAGGCATGACAAGCCATTCATATAACCCCTCATTTTTCTTGAAGGCACTTTTCCACTCATCCCCCTCTCTAATTTTGATTTGATGGTAGCCACTCTTGAGGTCTATCTTGGAAAAATAGCATGCCCCTCCTAGAAAATCCATCAAGTCTTCCATTCTTGGTATGGGGAACCTATACCTTATGGTAATCTTGTTAATTTCCCTTGAGTTGGTGCACATTCTCCAATCTACCCCTTTCTTTGGTTCTAAAATAGTAGGAACAACACATGGGATACAACTCTCTCTTATGAGTCCCTTGTCAAGCAACTCTTGGATTTTATTTCTAATCTCTTCAAAAAAAATTGGATTCATTTTATATTTTTGCTTTGTTAGGTAGGTTTTCCCCTAGTATTAAATCTATATGGTGGATCACATCTCTTATTGGTGGTAAAGAACCAAGAATTTCATCTACCACAATGTCCTTATACTTGCTCAACAATGCTCAGGCCTATTTAGGCACATCATCAATATTTGTTTCTTTTTTCATCATAGTCTTTGGTCTGATCACAATGGCAAAACCTTCTTCTCCCTCTTCCTTCATAGTTTTCAAATACTCCTTTTCTCCTACCAACATTACACTAGACCATACTTGTGTATTTAGGCCTTCATCTTGCAATGGTGTGAGTGTGAATGAGATCCAATTATTTTCTATCACATGTTTTCTTTTTCCCATCATGTTTAGCCTTCCTATCATATTACTAGGGTCTCCCTAAAATTAAATTACAAACATCCATTGGGATGATGTCAAACAAATTTTTGTCTTGTACCCTCCTATGTTAAAATCCATCCAAGTTTGTTCATTAACTAGGACCTGTTGTCCCTTGTTCAACTAGGAGACCTTACAAGGAGTAGGATGTGGTATTCTCTTCATTTTCAAATTTTCTACCATCTCAAGAGAAACTAGATTATCTGTGCTACCCAAATCAACAACAACTTTGCAAACCTTCCCTTGATATTTACAAGTGGTTCTAAAGAGATATTTCCTTTGTGGAGGTTATTTCACCATAGGGACTTTAATCAATGTTCTCCTCAGCATAAGAGATTCACCAATCTATGGAGGAACATGTTGTGATGGAGAGTTTACACTCTCATTGTCTTCTTCTTGCACCAATTGAGTTCTTCTTTCTCCACCATGTGAAGTAGAAGGCTGATTTTTCGGACACTTCCATGCTTGATGGCCAAACTTGTTGCATTGATAGAACCTTCCTATGAAGCCTTGTGACCCTTTTCCTTGACCTCCAAATCTACCTCTAGTTTTTGGTCTTCTTCCTCTAAAACTTCCTCTTGATTTAGAAATTTGTTCCTGATGAAGTTACTTTCCTCTCCTTGTGGTTTTTGGGACTTGCCTCTTCCTCCAAATGTTCCTCTACCCCTACCTTGCTTATCTTGCCTTCTCTTCAACCTTTATTTTTCCCCAATTTCTATTTGAAAGCATTCTTCCACTATTCTTGGGATGGTAAGACCTAACTCATCTTGTAGGTTGAATCTCAACCCATTTATGTAACTTTCTACTTTCTCCACATCATCCTCCACATGGCTTTCCCTTATTCTTAACTTGTGAAACTCCTCAGTATAAGGCACTACATCAATCTACTTTTGTTTGAGGTTTTGGAGCCTTCTAAATGTCTGAAAAGCATAATCACCGGGTAAAAATTGGTTCTTGATTTTAGCCACCATTCTATCCCAATAGGAAATTTTTGACTTGCCCTTCTTGACCCTCTCTTCCTACACATAATTCCACCAATTTAAGGCTGGGCCTTTCAATTTTATTTTGGAAAATTTCACCCTTTGGTTTGCTGCTATCTTTTCATACTCAAAATAGTTATCTAGTGCCCCAATCCAATGTTGAACCTCTTCACTATCCATATTCCCTTCGTACATGGGTAAGTCCATCTTTACCTTAGGGGTGTCTCCTTTGACAGCCTTCAACAACCTTTCCATTCTCAATTCATTAGGATCCAACTCTTCTTCTTGGAATCCTTCTTGAGGGTTTTCATTCTCACCCTTTTCCGCTTCCTCTTGGTCATTCATGTCTCTGGTGACCACACCTCTCCTTTGATTTGACCCAAGTAAAGCAAGCCTAGCTAGAATAGCTTCATGAGACTCCTTTACTTGTCTTAACTCCCTTGCATGTTTTTCTTTTAACTCACTCACTTCTCTAGCAATACCGACAGTTCCCTTTGGAGACATCTTATCCTTCTTCAACTCATTTTTTTTCTCCTATGACCAGACCTATGCTCTTATACCAATTTGATATAGATAAGGGTTTGGAATAAATTGAAAACAACACAAAAACTGAAACTTTGCAATCTTAGAACTTGACTTGGTGGGTTTTCTTCACAATTCCTCAATTCCCCTTGAAGTACTTCAAACAGGGGTTTTTCTAGATAACTTCCTAAGAAGAACCAATACCCAAAATTTGAACACCATTATAGATACCCTTTATTCCCCTTCAAAACATATCAAATTTTTAGATAGGGTTGTTTTAAAACAAAGCCCTCAAATTTGGACTGCTACACTCCAATTAGGCCTAATTAGGCTTGAAAAATAAAGAAAGAATATGATATTCTATCTCCCAACTTCAAACCTTCACTCTAGAGCTTCCATCATGTCACATGGGATCTGAATATGCAACTTCTATCAATTGAAACAATCTCTATACAACTTTTCAACAAAACCCTAAGTCTACCTATCTCCTAAGCCTAATACATGGTGATATTAGGCTAGGACTTCATCAAAACTAAACCCAACTCCATTCCCTAGTGGACTGCAAACACTAAAGACACAAAATATCCTACTATGAATGTTTATTCATGCACCACTTTTCCTTCACGGTTTTATTTTCAGTTCACGGCTTCACCTTTTCCATATCGATCACAACTTCTTGGCATTGGAACACATGGCTTCCTTTTGAAACTTTATGTTGGGTTGTATGCCCATCTTTTTCCAAGCTCCGTGTGTTCGACGCGTGGTGCTCGCTTGACTCTTTCTGAGTTGGGGCCCAGACTGCATTTTCTTTTGTTAGGAGTTGGAACACGTGGCTTCCTGTTGGGGTTTTCTTTTGAGTCGTCTCACCTGTCTTTTTTTAGGCTCTCTATGTTTGACATGTGGTGCTCATTCATGTTCTCTTCTATTTCTGCATGGTCCAGGTTTCTCAAGGGATACACTTGTTGGTGCAATGCTAGATGATCTTTTTCTTGGTGTCAACTCGTGAAGATCTGAGTCGTTGATGGCTTCCCCGTGGCACCTTTCTCTTTGGGCTTTCAGGCGGTGGGCTAGCTTATTTAAGCATCCTTTTTCCTCATTTTAGAGGTTGTTGTTAGATAGATTTACAAATTTTCCTGAGCATTGAGAATGATCCTTTTATAGTGTTTGCTATTAAATTTTAACTTTTAGACTATGCCAGTCAATTCAGCCTTTCTATTTTCATGCATTTAATGTAACATTAAATTGTGCTTGTATTTTCTTGAGTGTATGAATGTTTGTCTCAGGATTTTATAATCTTGATGCAACTTAATAAAATACAAATCATGTTGCTACTCTTCTATGTTGGTTTCTGCTATATGATTAATATTATGCAAAGAGTGGGATGTTCTTATGTTTGTAGTGTTGGGAAGCATCTATTTGATAAACAAAAATTACTATTCGAGCCTTTGTCTTAGCATTGTTCTTAGTTAATTCTCTTATGATTTGGCCCATCGCCTTAGTTTCGGTTTGATTATTTCATATTACTCTTCTCACCCTTTACCTCCCCCCCATAAAAATGAAGAGTTGGCTTTGATAAAACCCGGAGGTCACTTAGCTACGTGCATAGGTCCCCCAATAGCTAAGTTTCCCATAAGGCTGCTACCCCCAAAAAATTTTGCGTCAATAGTTATTTTTCTGGCACGCCCGGTGGGATGTGAACTAACATGTTCACTTGATAAATAGGAGTGTATGAACCATAGGCCTATCACTCGGTCTTAAACTGCAACATTTCCTTACTTACTTGTACCACAGTTAGTTTTAGTTCAGGTGAGAGGTCGGAAAGTTAATACTTCACCCCCCTCTTCTCATTCTTCTCCTACACCAATGGCTGCTAGAAATTGTGTAGCCTAGGATACTGGTAGTCCATTGGTAGCGCTTGTTTCTCCTACAATATGGGCTTCAATCTCGACATTCGCTTTAAAGGCTATCCCTAAGTTCTCTGGGGATTATTCAAAAACTCTGATGGAGCACTTGCAAGATGTAGCTAATGTATGTCTAGCGCATGGCATTACTAATGAGAACATGGCTTTAAGATTAGTTGATGCTTCTTTCAGAGGCAAGGCGTTGAACTGGTATCATACTCTTCCAGCTAATACAACTACTAATTGGAATGATCTCGAAGATCCTTTTTGTGAACGCTTCTCAAATGTTGGTGACAAGTCTTCGCTATATCACTAGCTAGCTCATATAAAGTGAGCTCCCCATGAAGCTCTGGACGATTTCAATACATGGTTTCATTCAAATTGGTAGAGAGTTCCTGTTGGTAGTCGACCACCTCCAGACCATTAATGTCGATATTTCTATGATGCTACAATCTCTTGGCAGAAATACTCTACCCGATGCCTACAGTCTTTTCGTCACTGCAGAGAACAATCTTATTGCTACCGAAAAATTGGCACCAAGACCTATCATGCCATTATTCCCAGAGTTCAATGCTACAGAATTAGAGGTAGCTTCACCCAGCACTCCTGTAACTCCTCCCCAGTCTATGTATGTGTACCCAGGAATGACACCGAGTATGGCTTTGGTGCCTAACCCTCTGACGGCTGAAATGAATGAGATGAAGGAGTATATGTGAACCATGATGAATGAATTCACCAATATGAAGTGGCAAAAATATACCTACTAGAAGCCTGCTTACCAAAAATATCAAGGTGGAAAGGCTCCTTTCTTGCAAAACCAGTGGCAAGATAGATTGTGTGACAATACCTAAGCTCAGCAGAACAACCAAGTCATCCCTATGACTATGCTGATGCAGACTGTCCATCCTAGTTCAAGCAACGAGCTAGTAGCAAGACAAAACAAGATTGCCGAGGAAACTAATTCATGGTGCTTCCCTTGTAATGATGCACATATGCCCCAAAATTGTTCAAGAGGAAATTTGCAACAGAAGATAGTAGAGCAACGTAGTGAAGGCGGCATGCCTGATTCTGGAGGCCATACGTATGGCTCTCAGCAAATGGATAATGCATTTCTTACTGCTCAAATGCAAGGAATGTCTATAGAGTAAGAGCTAGAAATAGCTCTGGACCAGGTGCTCTTTTCTTGGATGGAAGGAGAGGAGTCAGAATTCCCGAATGATATTCCAATAGCCCAAGTATCACAAGTGAAATCAGATTACAATACACGTTCAAAGTGGAGGCTCACTGGAGAATTTACATCTTTTCCAATTGAAGGTTCACCTAATTCAATGCCCAATCCATCAGAAAATCTATCATCAGTTCCATAGTAGTCCAAGGCGGTCATTCTGAATCCACCTCCTCTGAAAGAAAAAGCTCCCATGACCACCCCAGCAGTTGCATAATAGCTAGACATACCAGTTGCACTTGATTCTGAGAATGAAGCATGGATCCAAGATGAAGTTATTGTCAGAATCCTTGCATTCTAAACATGTGGTTGATGAAGCCATGATCAATTTTGAGCCAACACATACCTCAATTAGTTCTAGAGAGAGGCTCAATGTCGAAATCCTTGAGGAAGAAGAAGCAAACAACTCCCGGATAGAGGCAGAGGAGGCTCTTTTGAATGAATTTATAGATACAGATGCTTTCGGAAACTATCATGCAACTGGGCTAGGAACGTATGTCATACATGAAGAGGACCAAATTATTTCTAGACTGACTCGAGAGTCTGGAAGTGAAGTATCCTCTAAGTTATGGACCTTGCACTTTGAGGCAGCATGATGCAAAGTTGGAGCCGGTGCAAGAATATGTTTGGTGTCTCCATCCAAGGATAAGACCTTGAGGTCTTACCGCTTCCAGTTCACATGCTCAAATAATGAAGCAGAATATGAAGGTCTTGTCCATGGTTTGATCTTGGTGGAGAGAATGGGTGCAAAGCAAATATGTGTGTTTGGAGATTCTGAATTGGTGGTGAACCAAATCCGAGGGCTCTCTGCTGCAAAAAATTTCCATACGCAATCAAACCAGCATAGGGTATGGGACCTGATTGAAGGATTTGAGGCATTTAATATCCAAGTTGTACCCAAAGAGAAAAACTTTGAAACTGACTGAATGGAAACTATCAGATCTTAGTTTGAGCCAACTTCTGAGTTGATTAGCAATGGACACTCAGTTCGAGTGATCATGCGGCCTGTAGACTCAAACAATGATCAAGACTAGCAGGTTTTTGATAATGATGCTCATATCGCATCATTTCTCCACCTGTCCAGAGAATCTTTTGATCAGCTACAGCCAAAGATCCCTGAGGCCTATGGAGATCAAGTAATCCAATTGAAATCAAACAATCTTCCAAGGGGTCTAGTTACTTTTGAGAGTCTTTTTGATTCTGATGATGCAATGAAAGACAAGAGAAAGCTTTTGGCTGATAAAGGTGACCATACCGATTTGCATATCAGAGAAGATAAAAAGCTCAAGGCTGGAAAAGGCGTCTTGCAAAAGAATAAAGAAAGGTTGAAACACTTTTGTGAAGACTATCCGAGTGTGGTAGCATGGTCATATGATTATATTAAAGGATATGATCCTGGGATTATCCAACATATGATTGAGCTACTAGAAGGAGAAAAACCTATGCATCAAAGGTAGAGGCTAGTCAATCAAAAGATCGAGTCACTCATGTCACATGAATTAAATAAGTTGATTGCATCTCAGATAGTGTTTCTGATCAAGCACAACACTTGGGTGTCTAACCTGGTGTCGGTTCGAAAGAAGAACAGTGACAGACGATTGTGCATCGACTTCCGAGACCTGAAGGACCACTACCCCTTGCCTTCAATGGAGATAATTTTTCAAATAGTTGTTGGTTTCAAAATGTTTTCAATGTTGGTTGGTTTCTCTGGTTATAATCAAATCCGTGTGAGAGAGGAGTACCAGCACAAAACAACTTATACTACCAAGTGTGGGACATATGCTTATGCTAAAATTCCCTTCGGACTTTCAAATTCCAGAGCTACTTTCCAATGAGCTATGGATATTGCCTTCAAGGATTTGATACATAATATTATTCTTATTTATCTGGATGACCTGACTGTGTTTTCAAAACCCATCAAGGATCATTTTGATCATCTTGAGCTTGTCTTCCAAAAATTCTAGGAGTTCGGGATTTCTTTAAACCCAAAAAAATGTGTGTTTCGGGTCCCGTAGGGGAATCTATTAGGCTATGTTGTTTTGAAGGAGGGTATCACCATTGATTTTGAGAGAGAGAAACCAATCATGGAACTCCCTTTAGCTGTCAACAAAAAGGGAGTTTAATATTTTTTGGGCAAGGTTAATTTCATTAGCCGGTTCATAGTAGACTTTGCAGGGATCATTCGGCCTATCACCCTAATGTTGAAAAATGATTAGACTTTCAAATGGATAGCAGAAGCTAGAAAAGCTTTCAAGAAAATAAAAGAGGTCATCTCTTCTGCTCCTATGTTGATCAACCTAGATTTATCAAAAGACTTCATTATGTATATCTTTGGCGGTGGCAGCTATATCGTCATTGTCCTAATGCAGAAGGAAAATGAAGAAAAAAAGAGAATCGCCTATTGCCTTCTATTCGCGCACCCTGAAATAATATGAGGTGAAATACAACTTTGTGGAGAAACAAGCTTTTGCTATCATTAAGGGGCTGAAAATTTCCAACACCTTATATCATGCAACAAGGTGATTGTTTGTGTGTCGCACCCTAGTGTGCAAGAATACATTATGGAAGGTGAAATCATCGAGAAGCGGGCTAACTGGATAAGCAAGATTCTCGAGTATGACATCGAGATCAAGACACCTAGGACTCTAAAGGGGAAGGGGCTGTGCAAATATATGGTGGAGAATAATGAAGCAATTGTTGAGTCTAAAGTCCCGAAACCCATGCTGCTAAATGAAGTGAGCTCCGGAGATGACTGGTTGGATGCCCGAATTAATTTTATGCAAACAGGAAGATGTGTAACTGAAGAACAGTCAAAAAGGATATTGGAGCAATATCATAGTGGCCTAGCCCAAGGTCATTTTTCAGAAAAAACCGCTGCAATCAAGTTCATATGTGATGGTTATTTCTAGCCAATGTTGTTCAATGACTCATATTCATTAGTGAAGTCTTGCAGTGAGTCAATTTTTTGTCGAAAAAAGGAAAAATGTTGCTATGCCACTAGAACCAATTGTGGTGGAAGAGCCATTTTATCAATGGGGTCTTGACTTAATTGGCATGATCAATCCATTTTTGTTAGTCGGGCATAGATGGATACTAATGGCAACTGACTACTTCACTAGATGGGCTGAAGCTATACCATTGAAAAATACAACAGAGGCGGAGATTGTGAACTTCCTAGAGGAATTGGTGGCCAGGTTCGACATGCCAAAGACAATCATATTTGATAATGCTAAAGCTTTTCTCCGATCCAAAATGAGCCAATTTGCACTAAAATATGGAGTCTTCCTAAAGACGTCTTCTAACTACTACCCACAAGGGAATGGCCTCGCTGAATCTACAAACAAGAACCTCATCAAGCTAATCAAGAGAATAGGTTCAAAACATCAAAGGGAGTGGCATAAACACCCCCAGACAACACTATGGGTAGACCGTATCATGCCAAAGCAAATATTGAAAACATCTCTTTATGAGATAGTATATGGGAAGAAGGCATTACTGCCCATTTCTATGGAAATCCCTACGATCCAACTACTCAAGTCTCTTGAAATTGAGAAAAATGGAGTAATGGAGGTGTGGTTTGCAGAGTTACTTGAGGTTCAAGAGGAAAGAGAGCATGCTCTCAAGGCAATGACAAACCACCAGCAGGTGGTAAAGAGATGGTTTGATAGGAAGATGTCTGACCAGGGGCTACAATGTGGAGACTTGGTGCTCAAGTTTAATGAACACGAAGCAAATCCTGGTCAACATGGCAAGTTCAATAGCCTCTGGGAAGGACCTTTCAAGATCTCCCAATGCAAGAAATACAACTCATTTGAGTTAGAAACTATTGAAGGTGAAGCCTTGGGTATTCCAGTTAATGGAATACATCTTAAAAAATTTAATTGATTCAACTTTTATAGTAAATTTGTAAATATGTATATATTTTTCCCTGCTTTGTTAGTTTTGGGTTATTCTCAATGCTTTCTTAGATTAACAACCACATTGGTGCAAAATTGAAATAAAATGAGGAAGGATCCAGAATATATAAGATATATATATTGTATTAATCACTGGAAAATTTACATTTGTATACATATTGATCATGAGGCCCTTGGTCATATTACAAAATACATATATATATATATATTTTTGCTAACAATGTGGCAGAATTTTTCAAAAGAATAAACAAAATGGAGACATATTTTTCACATTTCTTCAGACATTGGAAGGTCCAGCAATAGTAGTAGGTGGTGCATGGTGAGGAAACACCATCCTCTCAAAGTCCTCATACAATTGCACCTCATGGAAGGGTTAAAGATTATGCATTCTCATCAAGAAGTGGCAGGCGGCGCGAACCTTGTGGCGGTGTTCCTCAAGGGTCTCAAACTCAAAGCCACACAAGAAGGGCCTAGTTGGCACGGGTCCTCCTTCCTCCAAAAGTTGGTATAGGTTGTGAATGAAAGGAACTCCATGGTCAAATTCAGCAGCTCTCACCACTTTCTCCAACCCTCTGAGGTAGCACTGGGGAAATACCCTCTTTGCAAGCTTCAAAATCTTTCATTTTGAAACACCGATGTCTGACAAGGAAGCTACAAAGTGTGAGTTGATGCTAGTATTCACTCTATACTGGTCCTTGTATTCTACACAATCCTTGCCTAGCACTCATTTAATGGCTTTTACATACAAAAGGTTTTTAATGCCAGTTATGCATTTTAAACACCTACACCTAATTTTTCCTAGAAAAGTGGCTTGGGTCTTTTTGTAGACCAGTCTAATTGGCGTTTCCATATCTACTACTACTCTAGCCAAATAATAGATTAATAAATATGTACTAGGGCCTAATCTCTAAGAATGTTGAATGTAAATGTGGATTAGCAAGGATGCCAAGGGTCCTATTTATAGATGGTTAGGGGCCTCCCTAATTAAGCAAGGTATGATTACATCAGAAGCAAATGGTGTTGAGGAGCCTTGATAACTACTATTAGGATGTGTGAAATAATGGAGATAATCAGATATGGTTGCAACTTGCTCATTTTGAGTGTTGGAAAGAGGACATGAGGGAGCTAGCTATCAACATATAGAATGTTGTTGTCCTGTTTAAATCAAAGTAAATCTTTCAGGATGAGGTCGTTGGTTGATGCACTCGATTATGATCAAGTAATAAATAAATGCAAAGGCTTGTGAAAGATATGGCAATGTTTATTCAATGCTTTTTCCAAGAAAAATCAAGAGTTGATGATGAGAGGTCATATCTCTTAAATGTGTAGATTCTTTTGGCAGGTTGGCGATCTCTTCACATGCTCGAAAAATGGTTAGTGGTGCATGGCATAACTAATGTGAAAAGATGGCACGTACCCTTGCTAAAACATTTTTCTCAAAAATAAGAAATACAGGTTGGAGTGTGGTAGGGCATTTATTGTGTAATCTTGACAAAGTGTGTAATCGTCTGAATCATTTGCAAAGAAGAGAAGTGTTTTCAAAAGCTAAGTTATAGAGTTTGTAGAGTCCTTCAAAAATACAAGAAAATGGTTGAAATTGCAGAGAGTTCAACACTGGCCGTAGGCACTGAGAGTATAGAAGAATGAAGAATTCTTGCACCTTGCTTAAATATATATTCCCAAGATACCTATGCTACCCTAGGTATTCCAATAAAGCCATCCTAGCCCTACACTAAGCCAGCAGACCAAAAATTATTAAGCATGGTTTTTCCTAGAAACCAACCTTTGATATCTGAAGATTGGGATAACATTCGAGATCTTGAGTTATCTCAGAACCCCAAGAGCTTAAGGGAGGCTACATGTGAAAAAATGAAGAAAATTATTGATCCTTTTCATGGATGTTTGTGGAATTATGGGCTTCCCCAGTACATGGTTCCTTTGGTGCATCATTATCCAGAGATTGTGGCAGCCTACGCGAAATTTTTCGATGTCTAGATGGGAATCATAAGCAACCAAAATTTTAGGGTCGTAATCTATCCCCATGCCCTTCAGGATACGCTACGCATTCCTTTTAACTCTCTTGAGAATGTTGAATATTTTGATATATCCAGACTACAAGATTACTGGAGGATGCTTCAAATGGTGCAACAATTTTATAACACTGAGGGGGGTCAGCCATCAGATAATTTCATCCCTCCTAGCTTCGCATTTGGTCTGGGTGCTTTTAAAATAGGTTCGACCTCTATCTTCTCCATGTTGGCATTGGTGTGTTGGTTTGATACAAATAAGGAAGTTTTCGACTTCTAGATGATTCTCAACTTTATGCTGAAAAAGAATGCCATGCCTTCGCTGATGGACTTTGCAAAAGTTATAGTTGAAGGGATGTGCTGGCCGCTAAGGGATTTTGAACCTGGTTCCAAGTTTTGGTATCCCTCTTTCTTAATCTACATGATTTTTCATCAAAATCCCAACTATTTCAAGCAATATATGCCCCTAGAAGCATTTGTTGAACAAGCTAGTCTTGACTTGGACTCCTATCCTTTCAAAAAAAATTGATCACCATGCATTTTTAGATGCTTTCCTAGCTCCAAATTTGTGAGCTTTGGATCACAATGGAGGCAGTATGTCTGCTCACTTGTCACAGAGCCAAATATCATGGATGAAGGGGCTTGTTCCACCTTGAGATTGGTTCTTCGGAATGGATTACACAATGCTCTATATGCAAGGTTTCATCTGGGAGCCTTTCTGGCTCCCATGTTTTCTGGCCCTCAAATTTTTTAGGAAACTATGCAACATTGAAAATTATTACTAGGGAGGGAAACATCTAACTTCCCATTTGACACCACCAGCCATGTTTGGCTTAGTATCATTGGTAAAGAAGAAGAGCTCAAGGGTAAATTAATTTGAGGTTTTATACTCTAAATTAGGTTACCTTGGGCGAATGGTCATTAGTGACACCTGGGAGTATAATCTGGAGGGCAATCTGTCAGAGATTGGCATAAAGGTTCCACACCAGCCTCAGCCATTTTGGGACCCACAGAGAAATCCAAATGGGAATGTGAGATTATACGTTGGCCTGGAGTATATTCCTTCTAGCTCGGTTTGACCACCTTGGCTAAAGTTTTAGCATATAATGGCAAGCCCCAACCCCAATCACAAAATAAATCAATTTTTATTTAGCCAATTCAACAAGCTCTGGTGGAAGCCTGACATAATTAAAGATTTTTGGACGTATAGGCAGGAAATAAAAATGACTAATGTGCTCTTCCAATAGGTGGACTCAAATGACACATTTGATGATATTTTTTGTCATGAGAATCCAAAAAGTGAGAATTCTCCTAATCCTTTGGATTTTGAGAAGTTCTGTGAGGTGGAAAGTGTAGCTCCAGAGCATGGAGAAGAGGTAGCCCAGAGGGCTCCCATAGTTGAAAAAGATCCTGCAGAAGGAGTTACAGTTGATGGACAATAGCCACAATAGGAGGAATCTTCAAATACATAGATGTTAGAGCCCACTAGCTCCTCTAGTCGCAGTGTGAAGAGTTCGAGAAGTGTCGGACGCCACTAAAAGGTTATTGTGGATCTAGAAAGTTCTCTGGAGGAGAAAAGGCCACAAACAAAGGAAGCTAGAAAAGGAGAAGAGTCATTGCGTGAAGAAGTGGTGGTACCTGATGCTGGTCTATGGGAATCCCAGGTATGTTTTCCCCCTTCTTCCCTCTCTTCTATGTCTTTGGTCTCCTTCATGTCTGCCCCTGCTATGTCTCTTGCACCAGCTATTTCTATGGCTAGTTACTCAAGGCAAACCAATATTATTTCTCCTGAGGGTCCCTTTCCATCTCCTATTTTTTCTCCCACCCTTGAAACTCAAATGGTTTCATGTTTGGACCCTTTGAGTCAGCAAATTGTATCCCCAAGACCCAACATGACTATAAGTGCTTCACTAGCCTTTCTTCCCTCCATGTTTTCATCATCTCTAGGTAGTCAATTTATCCCACCTTTCTCCTTGGCAACTATTATGAGGCCTACCAAATCCGCTGATACTTTGAGCGCACTATCTTTCCTGCTAGCAGTTTCCTGGGAGTTCCCTTTTGCTAGTGGGCTAGGTATTTCGCCCCAAGAATATTTTTCCTAGGTGGATGCAAACAAAAGTTCCGAGGTGAGCCGAATATAGAAAAGGAGGGAAAAGGATGCAGGCAGGCAAGCAGAGCCTCTTTTGCAAACCATATTCAATGAAGGCCAAAATTCATTGATGTTTGCAAATATTCCACCCAATGTGATCAAAGCCGATTGGAGAAATGCTGCCAAGTGATTATTATGTCTATGTCATAAAGTTGGATTTGTAACAGGCTCATCCACAAGATAAGGTTGAACTAATGGAGGAGACCCAGAGGGTAGTGACTATCGACTTCCTCAATCTTAATCGCCAGATGAAGAAAAAGGATGAGCAAATGAAAGAGCTAAAGGGAAAGGTTGATATCTAGGAAAACAAGCATAAGGCCTAGGAGGTTGAAATCAATCGGTCGCAGAATGAAAAGAATTCTTTTGAAAACAAAGTCAATGAGCTTCAAGCTTCAGGTGCGGAGGTTGTTCCAACCCTTCGAAAAGAGATTGAGAAATGCTAAGTGTCTGAAGCTGCCCTCTGTGATGAATTGAAGCAGGTGAATGATGGCCTAAAACAACTCCGATAGAAGACTAGTGAGGAATTAAATGAGATGAATGTTGCTCTAGAGTAGGAAACTAAAAAGCAGAGGCAGGTCGACTTGGCCTTGGGAGAGAAGGAGAGGGTGGTTTCTACTCTGAGGAATCAGTTGTCCATCTTGGAGGGAAGTATGACGGAGTTGAAGGTGGAGCTGAGCAGTAAAGCTGCAGAATTGGATCTTTTGAGTGCCCAACCTCCTACACCCCAAATGAACTTGCTGGAGATTGCCAAGGAACTACATGTGCCATACTGGGATAAGGTAAAAGTATTATGCCTTACATTGCAACCCACTCTAAAATTTATGGTGTAGGAAACTAGTTTATGCGAGGTGGTTAGAAAAACAATGCAACAGGTGTAGGAGATGACTTTTGATAAAGTTCTGGAGGCCAGACGATTATTGGGAAAATTATATACAGCCTCCGATGAAGCATTGAGTGGTGTAGGAATTGAGGATTGAACAAAAATGGCCATGGGTGTAAATATTCTCATCTCTATGCATGAAGTCATCCAACATGTGGGAGAGTGCAGGGTGAAGCTAACCCAGATTACCAGTGATATGCGGACAAAATTTTCCTGCTTAAATCAGCGAGGGATTCCATCGCCCTTCATCGTGGATGAAATGGTAGCAGGTATTGACCACATCATTGCAAAGATCAAGGAGAAGAAGTGGGTTCTATCCGTTTTCCAATCCTCTGATCAATCTCTAACTACCAAAAATATTGAAAACATAGTGCATCAACTAGTGCAACTCTTTTTCCAGCTTGAATTGGAGGAAAAGGTATCTAGCGAATTGGCTTTTAAGGGAATAATTGATCTTAACATGGCACACAAATATCTATGCACTCTCTCTATGCCATCAACTAAATTTGGGACCAGCCTTTAGACTTCCCTCTCTTAGCTATGAGCAATTATGATGGAGTTAGACTCAGCTGTGAGACCAGAGTTTCTAGGGTTCTCCATTTCACAGGAAAAATGCCCCCATGAGTCGCCAAACTACGAATGTTTATTCACACACTACTTTTCCTTTGCGATTTTATTTTCAGTTCATGGTTTCTCCTTTTCTATATCGCTCAAAGATTCTCGACGTTGGAATACATGGCCTCCTTTCAAAGCTTTTTGTTGGGTTGTATTCTTGTCTTTTTTTGAGCTCCGTGTGATCGACGTGTGGTGCTCACTTGACTTTTTCTGAGTTGGGGCCCACACTGCATTTTCTTTTGTTGGGAGTTGGAACACGTGGCTTCCTGTCGGGGTTTTCTTTTGAGTCATATCACCTATCTTTTTCCAGGCTCCGTGTGTTTGATGTGTGGTGCTTGTTTGTGCATCTGTTATCTTGGGTGTGACACATGTGCTTCAGTTTTCATTCTTCTATCGTGTGTTCCCTTCTATTGCCACATGTTTTCTTCTGCTGCTGTGTGGTCTAGGTTTCTAAGGGGATGCGCTTGGTAGCACAACGTTGAATGATCTTTCTATTGGTGCTGGCTCAAGAAGATCTGAGTCATTGGTGGCTTCCTTGTGGCACCTTTCTCGTTGGGCTTTCAGGTGGTGGCCTGGCTTATTTAAGCATCATTTTTCCTTATTTTAGAGGTTGTTGTTAGATAGATTTACAAATCTTCCCAAGCATTGAGAATGAGCCTTTTGTAGTGTTTTCTATTAAATTTGAACTTGTAGACTGTTCCAATCAATTTGGCCTTTCTGTTTTCATGCAGTTAATGTGACATTACATTGTGCTTGTATTTTCTTGAGTATATGAACGTCTGTCTCAGGATTTTATAATCTTGATGCAGGGTAATAAAATATAAATCATGTTTCTACTCTTCTATGTTGGTTTATCTTTTATGAGTAATATTATGCAAGAGTGTCATGTTCCTATGTTTGTAGTGTTGGGAAGCATCTATTTGATAAACAACAGTTACTATTCAAGCCTTTGTCTCAACATTGTTCTTAGTTAATTCTCTTATGATTTGGCACATCACCTTAGTTTAGGTTTGATTATTTCATGTTACTCTTCTCACCCTTTACCTCCCCCCTATAAAAATGAAGAGTCAACTTCGATAAAACCTATAGGTCACTTAGCTATGTGCACAAGTCCCCCAATAGCTAGGTTTCCCATAAGGCTGTTGCCCCCACAATTTTTTGCGTCAACACCTATCTAGATCCATTCCACTGATTTTCAGCCTTTTCACTAGTGGAATGGGCCAAAAAAAATTTCTATGCAATCAAACCCTCCTTAGCTAGGGTTTCAAACTATCTTCAGTAAAATTATTCTAACTCCTTTCAAACTTAATGAAAACTGATGAAACCAATTGCAATAGAGAGTAGATTTAATATATCATAAATATCAATGCAATTTAGATCATTAACAGGACGTACGTAACCATATTATCTCGTGTAGCAGAAAAAATTAATGGAAAAAACAAAAAATAGAGTATATCTTTATTGCTTATCACCAAAACTTACTTCAAAAGTTTTCCTCGACCACAAAAAGGCATATTTAAAAATTTACAAATCATGTCCAACCGTTCCCAATAGTTTTTCAAATCCCCAATAGTTCATCTTCTAGGAATGCAAAGTTGCTTGTGCATCTTTTCACAAAATTGACAACTTTTACAAAACTGACCCCACATGACCAAAACCAACACAAAACATGAAACATGGTCTTAAAAGAGCTTATTACAACAAAATGACTAGACAACATAAAAGACCAACATTTGACTCCTTTTTAGCACATGGTTGCCCTTGCACCAATATATTAGTCCATACACCATGTCATTATTGTTAAACCATGCATTCTTCTAATTATAGTCACTTGGCTCAAGAATGAGTCCGAGAAGATAGGGCAATAGATCTTGTTCAAGGAAATGATTCTTTATCCCTTGTTTCCATGAAAAATAGTTCTCTTAAGTTATCTTGATAGTAGAAGGATGAAAATATTTTTTAAGAGACATTCTTAACTCCCCCATAAATGGAACTTTATCTTAGTTCATGATTACAAATTATTTGTATAATCCCTCGAAGATTGATAAATGTGAAGCAATTTTGCATTAATCTTCTTTTTGATTTTTGGCTTTTAAACATTTTAGTCTTCATGATGAATCCATGCTTAAAGCAAAAGTTGTTCTAAAAGGCACACAATGCACCACATGGTGGTTAAATGACTTTTATTTATCATCTTCCTTTCAGGAGAAAGCTAGGGCATTGTCCGCTCGACAGGGATTTTCTCTAAGGATATTTTCATAAATCAAAGACTCCCCACCCACTCGACATGTCATCTCTTCATTTTGGGTGGGTTGTACTTTAAAGCAGTGATCTCTTTTCAAAGTTTGTTAGAGCATGCTAGGTTTTCCTTGTTTTGAGGCTAGAACCTTCAAGTCGGCACCGTCAACCCATCTGATTGGTCAACCAGATTTTTCTAGGATATTTTCAAGGATTTGAGTGTTTATAGAGGGGAATATTTTCTAAATATCTAAATGACATAAATGAAGAAGTTGGGAATTAATGAGCAAAGATTTATGTGACCTAATCAAAGATCTACGATCGAATTGTGAGCTATCAGATGCTAGCCTCTGGTAGTATTTACTTTTGGGACATTGGTTGCAATTCTCCCCTTTCAACTATAAATATGAGGTGGAAACAAAAAGAAAGAGTTCCTAGAAGTTCCCCTTTTTGGAAAAAAATTTCTTCTAGTTTTCCATAGTGTTATAGAAGTATTTTCAGAAATTAGAAGTTGGAAGAACATTTCTTTTCTCTAGCATGTTATATTGTTTTCACTCAAACTATTATCAGTTTGGCATTTAAAATTTGTTTTAAAGTTTATTTGATATTTAAGCACGATCTGTTTGGAAGAAATCTTTGAAACTGTGCATGTTATGGCCTATTCCAAGTTCCTTCTTTATATTTTCATTTAGAATAAAACACTAAGTTAAGCTTAATTCAAACAGTTTGAGTAGTTGATTTCCATGTTGTAATTTTATATGATATAGTAATAACCCACAAAAATCGGATTATGTTCGTTCAACTTCTCTAGTTTCTTTAAGGGTTATTGTTTCTTCATATTATGATGTAATAAGAGGAAGGGTTTATGTAATTTCTAATTTTTTTTCCATTTAACTTTTGGAAATTTTATCCTTGATCAAACCTTACTGAGCACTTCCCACGAGGAGATTTGAAAGACTACACTATGCTTGTATTTAGCCTTTATTTCTCATTCTCTTCCCAACAATGAAGGGTTGTGGTATTCTATGTCTAACATATCATTCATAGAAAAAGAAATGGGTTTGAAAAAATTTTAAAGTGTTGGCGTAACACATTTTCATGTTTTATATTTACATTTTCTTCTACCCTTTTCTTCAAACTCATAGAAGAGGGGAATTTCTATAAATACCCTGAAGGTATTCAATGAGGCACAAATTTTTCCCCCACTCACTGAATTTCCCATAAGGTTGTCCAAGAGGTGTAAGCTTTGATGATCAACATTTATTTTTCTAGCATGTTCAGTGGGACCCAAAGTTTTCTAAACGTATGATTGGAAGTTTGAAATATTTCTTAAATTAGGCCAAGGAAAGAAGTTGGAAATTTCATTCCCAGAATCCAAACAAGAGCATCCTCAAGAGGCCATTTCTAGTACTCCTAGTTACCTACCTTGGCACCTAGGAGAAGAAGACTTTTTTTTTTCTATCACCTATAAGGAGTAATAGAGAGAGAAGTAAGAGCCCAAGATCTAGAGCCTTATCTATTCCACCTAGAGGTCGAACTTTCCAAATCAGAATACCAATATACCTGATTCATAGGAATTTTTTCTTTATGGCTCATGTAGCCACCCCTTCTCATAGATTTTTTTTAACTTGGGATAGTGGTAGTCTACTACAACTGCCTACACCCATAGATGTGTGGTCTACTATACCCACTAATGCCCTCAATGCTATTCAAAAAAAATTTGAAGAATACTTCAAAACCCTCTCCAAACACCTCCAAGATATAGTGGAGGTATGTAGGGTACATAACATAGCAGAGGAAAATATCACTCTTAGTCTATTGTCCACCTCTTTCAAAGGAAAAGCTCAAGATTGGTATCGATCTTTGGCTTCCGGTTCTATCCGCTCCATGGATCAACTTGGAGAAAGGTTGTTCAAATGATTCTCAGAGAAGGGAGATCACTCTTCATTACTACATCAACTAATCACTATCAATAGAGCTTTGCAAGAGGTCATGAGCGACTTCAACACTAGGTTTCAAAAAGCCTAGAAAAGAATCTGTGTGACTACTTGACCCCCAGTTGCGATGGTGTTTATGTTCTATATGAAGGATTTCATTTTAGATATCATAGTTATGATAACCTCTATGGGAGGGGATATCCTACCCGACACATATGATTTGGCTATGCATGTGGAGAATAGTTTGATCGATGCTAGAAAGCTTTCACCATGACCTTTGATGCTCATATTCATAGAAATATCCAGTGGTCCTTAGGAAGAAGCTACTCCAAGAACTTCCACTACACAAGTGGTGACATCATCCACACCACATTCCATGTACATGTATCTTGCCACGTAGTCGAGCACATCGGGCTCTTCCACTCTAGTAGTGGACATCAAAAAAATGAAGAGTCTCATGCGGTTCTTTGTGAATGAGTTAGTTCTCATCAAATGAAAACAAGCAACACCTCCAAAGAAATCCACTCGGACCTATCAAGGGGGGAGAGCATCCTATCAATAGAACACATACCAAGGACCTTCAAGAGGAGGAGGTCAACAAATAGTATTCGTAAACCAGATAGTTCTGATCACTATGCCACTACAAATAGTCAAGGATAGACAAAGTAAAGATTTAATTCCAAGCTAGAAAAATATAGTGGAAGATGAGAACGTATGGTGCTTTCCATGCAATGATAGTCACATGCCCCAAAATTTTACGAGGGAAAATATGCAACAAAAGATAGAAGAACAAAGAAATAAGGGAATGCTCTCAAATACAGAAGAATATGAGTCCCTCGAAATGGAAAATGCACACTTTAGAGTGGAAATGAAAGGAATTTATTTAGAAAGATAACTGGATATTGCACAGGACCAAGTGCTATTTTCATGGATGGAGGAAGAAGATGTAGTATTTATGAATGAAGCTCCAACAACTAGTGCTCCAAAAATACAATTGGACTACAACACAAAATCCAAAAGAAGGCTCATAAGAGAATATGTACAATAAGATTTTTTGTGACCTTAGTTATGTCAACTTCACTTACTGTAAGAAAATCAAGCCCGACAAGTAGTTGGCCAACCTACTCAGCAGCTGTAAAATCAACTATCGCTAGTGAAGGAGTTGGATAAGATGTTATGCCCATTCATGATGGATCATTTTCCTCTGAAGATGAGAGAGATACCACCATTTAAGCCCAAGGTCCAACCAATCGTAATTCTCAATGTGGTGGAACAATTGAAGAAGGCACGTACTTGTTGGTGTTTTAATTTTCCCCACTAGGCTTTGTAAATCTCTAAGAGGTTGCCAACCTCTATATTCAAGAATTCACAAAGTTAGTGGCCAACTGACAAGATTCAGTCAAAGACTGAGATCTCCTACACTTTTGTCTTTGTGAAACCAAGGAGGGTGTTCCTATATGTGTTCAAAAAAATGCTTCATGCCTCAAGAACACTTCTATACACAGATAAATTCCTACCAGTGCAACTAGATACCATCTACCAGGGTTTTGGTAAACCACAAAGTAAGAAAAACTATCTAGAGCTAGGAAAGATGATTTAATGTGAGATTTGTATCTCAAGAGAGATAGGATTTTATTTTAAAATTTTTTGAATTGGAACCCACTCATTTAGGGTGATAGTTTTGTATTCTCAAAATGTCTTGAATGGAAATTAACCAATGCCTCATTCAATTTGGGTAGGAGTCACACAAGATATAACCCTAACATCATTGAACTATCTTTATAATGCCTTACACTATAAGATTTTCTAGTATTTAACACAATACTTCTTAGCATATCCTAAGCTCATTACCACATATCTACAACTCATTTTCAAGAATTTGATTAAATCTTTAAGTTAAAGAAAGAAAATGAATCACACATTCAAATATACCATTGAAGATGAATGAAACAACCATTGATAACTTCATTCACAATTTGTCATACATACACAGGAGAAAAATTGTCTTAAAATTTTACATTTCTTTCGATATCAGTAATTACAAAAGTCACAGTATGCTTATCTTATGTGCATACCCAGCCTAGAATGACTTTATAGCTAAAAAACCTTCCAGATACTGCATTATATTTTCTAATTGTACATTGTCTAAATGTAAGGACTCAAAAAAATTGACCTCAACAATGAGCCTTGAAATATCCTTTATAGATTAGGAGAGCAACAAGCATCAGGCTCAATTGTTGATTTCAATTGAATTTAATTCTAACCAACTGAAATTTTGATTACATTTAAAAATTCCCCATCATCAAATGTAACCATACCACAAATAGAGGAATAAAAATGGTTACACCCCTGTAACCAGTTGAACAAAACAAAAGCCACTGCATCACCCACGTGTATTTCCACATCCGATCCAAGCAATAGAAAAAGCACAACCCTAGTGACCATATCATCACCTTGCACCATGAACAACCACATGGCCCCGATATAGGCAATCGCTCCTTCTTCTCACTTTAGAATGAAGTGAGACCATCATTATACCTTTGTTGGCACCAACACCAGACCCAAAATAAGCACACGGTGCCACCGTAGCAATTGGAGAAGTTGTGAGGACCTCTTCATCTGCCCCCACAAGCTTAGTCAGGACCACAAGGTAATCATGGTAGTCCAAATTAGTTTTAGACCTTTCACCACTAGAGCCAACAAAAATCTCAATAGGTGACTCGTAACATCCAGACCTCGTCTCAACCTCAACCAACCTGTAGTCATCCTTGAATTCCCTTATTATTGGATAGTCTGCCACTTCATCCCATGTGACCTAAGCCTTGAGGCAGGAATTGCTTCTAGCTCGAGTTGGGATGGACCCAACACTCTCAACAACTACCCCAAAAGCACCAGGAAAAATACTCTATTCAATTGGTTTCTCCTCCCACTAAAAATTCTTCATGCCCATCCTTGCGCTTCTTCATAATGGGGAAATAGGAACCATCGACTTATCCATCCTATTCACTAGTTCAAAACTCAACAAGAAAATCGATTAACTACAAAAAAACACAAAATCAAAAATGCAATGATGCTAATGAGCAATTAGTAGGCATTTATTGAGCAAGCCAGTGCAAAGAACGTTAATTGCTTCAATTGTAGTATGAGAAAGTGAGAAATTAGTGGTTGATGTTGCTAACATAGAATATCTCCAAGCTCATGTAAAAGTGCGTACAACCCATCATGATTACCAGGTGAATACCGCTCACACACATGGAAATCAGGATGAGATCCATTAAAAACTTGCATCATTAATGAATGTAACCTGGAGAGCGCAAATAGTCAGCACATGGGTGGATTAAAATATTTTGAAATTAGACCATCAATGTGATAAGGAACTAGCATGTTGGACAACTCAGATCAAGTCAAAGATCATAGAAAACCCACGTCACCACTTGGAAAACCTAGCAACTAATCAAATACCTCACAGTTAGAGACATGAGAACTACCAGTGGGCCCCATCCAACCACCTTGAACTGTGGAGCTAGGAAACGTGTCACCAGAATCAAGCACCTCGCAAAACTTTCAAAAATATTAACCTGATCGCGTAAGGCTGGCGAGGTATGGTCATAATTAGTCCCCATCATTAAACAACCCTCATTGATTTGACATCCATTTTTCATTGTTGGCACATTAGGATAGGCCCCACTCCACTGTACATGATAGATGGCAGCATTTCGCATACCTTGCACCACTTTAGTGATGTCAGCAAGAAACCTTGCGAGGTTTGCGAGGAACGATCCAGATTTGAACCCTCTAATCCAATGACCCACCAATCTACACATGGAAAAAATTTATGTATAATAGTGGGGCCGACTAAGAAAATAGGAAAAGACCCTCAGAGGCACGAAATTTTAGGCCAAAGTCTAAACATTGGGAAAACTCACCCGCTTTAGGCAAAATAATATTAAAACCCGAATGTGGAGAAAACCGACAGGTCGGGTGAAGGGGTCGGTAACAGCATGACAGACAAGGCTCAACCAAATGACTTAAAATACCAGTAACCCATAATAACAGGTCAACACAAAATTATAACGTGAGGATTTATTTGATAAAAAATAATTTCAACATGGGTAACAAAACCCTAAACCCTAAACATTAGACCCTCAATCATGAAAGATGAATAGACATGACCAAAACCAAGCAAAATTTTGAGAAATTCTTTAAAGTCCCATCAGTGGCTCTGACTAGGGATGTATGCCCCCCATGGGCATAGCAAGAACCTAGATCTCTAGGGAGATAACCCAACATTGAATCAGATAGGTGCCCTAAAGAATGCTCCACCATGTTGTCATTTGAAACTTTTTTACATCCAACTTGGTGGCCGTAGGCCCCAAAACAATGAAAACTAGAATTTACCCCTGTCAAAAACAAAATTATTTGCTACCTGGAGTAGACTGCAAAGCTTTCCCCTAAGTTCCCATATGTCATTCAAGTAATCAACATGCCCCAAAGCATCATGATGCTTTCCAATATCATTGTCCATTCCATCAATCAACAATCTATATCCATACACTGATTACAACTCATGACCATTATGACACCTTACCTTGGGCTGCTCATAGTAATGTTCCATCGAATTCTCATTCATTTGAACTGATAAACATAAACATTCATAATCCATTTGATCTTTGACATCAAAAATCTTGGCATCAAATTCAATTCCCACATCAAACTAAAAACTCTCATAAAAAACTGTGTGTGTTGGGCAAACCATCTTTTCTTAAGTCAAAAATAAAAGGTGCATATTCTAGGGAATCCTCACCCTGATGGATACAACATAAGCGTAGTTTCCAAAATATGTGTTTATATTTCCTAGAACACTTCTTGATATTATAGAAATGGGAATTATAATTCACATCTTCCTCCAAGAAATGTGTGAATACATTCATCCTAGGCTTCTCATAATACATTGCCTCCTATATCCCATCATCCAACTCCAAATTAAACACCTCAAAAAAAGCCTATAGAAAATAAACTTCAACAAAGGAAATAGAAAAACAAATTTGTGCACTGGCCCTCTCACGTTCAACACCACCTCCTGTATGTGTTAATTTATAAGTGAAAATTTCAGCACAAGCTGAAAACTTTTCTCCAGCAATATCAATGACACTTTCATTCCTGGTCTCAGAAAATCTCCCCTCAAGGGGTGATAACAAGTCCATCTCAACTTCATACAAATAGTCAGGAACATCAATAACACCAATACATTCATCAATGTGTTGGTTACCCTCATTATTGTTCTTTAGATCACAGTATTGAACACATACCTCATTTTCTTCAAATTCCTCATCATTTACACAATAAACATTCTCCATTGATAGCACACCTGGAGTACACTCCAAAAATTCATCATTTATAATTTATCCCCTCATTTGTAATAAAATGGCATCATGAGGCTTTGTATCACCACAAACCTTTAGTAAGGAAAATGTTTCTACATCAACTTCGAAGGAGCAATCATCACTTCTAAGTTCACAATCACTAGCTTGTAACAAAACCTAAGTAACATGTGTATTGTAATCATGACATGGAAAACAACTTTTTGTCTCACTTAGTTTTCCACCATCTTGCTCCTCAAGATTTTGTAGAGTTATCCAACATTCCTCAAAAGTGCAAGTGTCATCCACATTTTGTGCATATACACACTTTTCTGATTTTGTAATCTCTATCCATTTAAGGACTTGGGCAAGGTTACCAGGTTTCAATTCTTTTGGCAAAGCACTCAACCCAGGTTCATAAATCTCACAAAACAAATCAATGCACATTGAATCATCAGGTCTTAAATCTTTGGGAACTTTTATCAAAGCATCGAAAAATCTCAAAAACAACTTGTATGGTGATTCTCCCTCTTGTCTCTTCATCTCATACAACTCTTGCACAAAAGAGTTTTGATCATCACTACTCAAATTGAGCTGGTGTTCAACTTGGGTTTCATCACTATCTTCATACTATAATTATGGACACATTACTATTACAAAATCATTTCTATCATGACAATTGTCTTTTATAGCTAACTCTGAAATTCTACTTTGAAATTCTACTAGTATGAGATGTGCTAGGGTAACCAACGCTTGCAGCTAGATACCCTTTCATCATTGAGTATTTTATGTTGTTCTCAATGTTCATAGCCATTTGATATTCCTGATATAAGGTTGTAGGTTCCTTATCTCTTAATACATAACTCATATTTTTTTCAAAAGAACCAAGATATACAACCAGGCATTCAGCCTCATTTGGTCGTATTTCTTTAGGAATTTCTCTTACAACTTTTGAAAACCTGAGATTGAAAAATGGGACTAGCTCATCTTTTCTTATGTGGATTGCCATAAACCTTTCTTACCATGCTTTGGTTTACTCTTTCACCAAATTTCTCAATAAAAACCATCCTCTATTGATTCCATGAGTTAATAGAACATTTAGGCAAATATGGGAACCAATCCCTAGCATCATCCTTCAAGGATTGAACAAACAGTTTCATGACAACATCCTCATGACTGACTTCATAATCCCCCATCACATCCATGAAATTTTTAGATGCTTAGTGGCAGATTGTGAACTTTTCCCTATGAAGCTAGGCAAATATTTCCTAACCTTCTTAGGAATCAAATTAGGGAAACCCTTAATACCACTGAAAATAAATGGCATATACCTTTGAGTCATAAAATCCCCTAAAGGGCTTGGTGAAACTTGTTCCCTTTTCTACTTGTATTTTCCATTTCATAGGGAAACCTTCTTATACCAATTCAATCACTATCAACTTCATACATGGTTATCAATTACATCATTTACTAATTCAACCATGATTCTAAAATAATGACTCAGTACTTATGCCTTAAGCTTTTTAGAGGCATAATTCAAAGTAAACATACTTCTCAGATCATGTTACACATTACACTTTAGAAGTATGGAAATACCAACCACTATTCCTTTCTTAATGCTAAATCATCTAAATAGAAACCATTCATCACTTTTAGTTATGAATACTTCTCATAAACAAAATACTGATATATTTAGATTAATGAGAATACCTAGAAATTAAGCAACACTTGTTAACCTTCTCTCCCTGACTGCAAATGTTACAAATCTGGGAATTTTCCTTGTATATCAACTGGTTCTTCAGATAGAGTTGCCACCTCTTTAACAAAGGACAAAATTTCAAATGAATATAATATTCCATTTGAAGAACTGATCACGTTCTGAGTCTTCTTCCACAACAGAGTCACACTCAAATGCTTTGAGATTATGCTGCTACCAATCCTTTCCAAATCCATAACCTTCTAACATCTAAACTTAAAGTTTAGATCCATCAAACAAAAAACTCTAGAATACCACCACCTACTTCTGTGGTCTCTTTTTTCTTTAAATTTCTCAGAAGTTCTTCCGAATGAAATCCCCATTCAGCTAGTGACTCAAGTAGAAAAAATTTATTTCAAAATTGTCAATCTCTAATTACAAACATGATGATAATGACCCTATAATAGCATGGTCTACAACCAACACTTCTAAATTCTTAGTTCCCCAATAGAGTCACCATTTTTTTGGTGTTTTAATTGTCCCCACTAGGCTTCATAATTCTCTAAGAGGTTGACAACCTCTATATTCAAGAATTCACAAAGTTAGTGGCCAACTGACAAGATTTAGTCAAAGATTGAGATCTCCTATGCTTTTGGCTCTGTGAAACCAAGGAGGGTGTTCCTATATGTGTTCAAAACAATGCTTCATGCCTCAAGAACACTTTTATACATAGATACATTCCTACCAGTGCAACTAGATACCATCTACCAAGGTTTTGGCAAACCAAAGAGTAAGAACAATTATCTAGAGCTAGGAAAGATGATTTAGTGTGATATTTGCATCTCAAGAGAGATAGAATTTTATTTTAAAATGTTCTAACTTTGAACCCACACATTTAGGGTGATAGTTTTGTATTCTCAAAATATCTTGAATGAAAATTAACCAGTGCCTCATTCAATTTGGGTAGGAGTCACACAAGCTATAACCCTGACATCATTGAACTATCTTTATAATGCCTTACACTATAATATTTTCTACTATTCAACACAGTACTTCTTAGCATATCCTAAGCTCATTACCATAGATCTACAAATCCTTTTCAAGCATTTGATTAACTCATTAAGTTAAAGCAAGAAAATCAATCACACATTCAAATATACCATTGAAGATGAATGAAACAACCATTGATACCTTAATTCACAATTTTTCATACATACACAAGAGAGCAATTATCTTAAAATTTTAGATTTCTTTCGATATCAGTAATACAAAAATCATTGTAAGCTTATCTTGTGTGCATACCCAGCCTAGAATGACTTGCTAGGTAAAAAACCTTCCAGATACTACATTATATTTTCTAACTGTACACCATCTAAATTTAAGGAATCAAAAAATATTACCACAATAATGAGCCTTGAAATCTCCTTTAAAGATCAGGAGAGAAACAAGCATCAGGTTCAATTGTTGATTTCAATTGAATTTCATTCTAACCAACTAAAATTTTGATTACATTTCAAAATTCCCCTCATCAAATGTGACCATACTACGAATATAGGAATCAAAAATAGTTACACCCCTATAACTAGCCGAATAGAACAAAAGCCACCACATCACCCACGCGCATGTCCACATCTGATCTGAATAACATAAATAGCACCAAACACAGAAAGCACAACCCCAACAACCATATAATCACCTTTCACCACAAACAACCACATGACCCCGATATAGATGACCACTCCTTGTTCTCACTTTAGTATGAAGTGAGACCATCATTTTACATTTTTTAGCACCAACACCAGACCTAGAATTAGCACACAGTGCCACCACAACAATTGGAGAAGCTACGAGGAACTCTTCATCCGCTCCCACTAGCTTAGTCAGGTCGTTGAGGTAATCATGGTAGTTTGAATCAGTTTTGGGCCCTTCACCACCAGAGCCAACATAAATCTCAATAGGTGACTCATAACAACCATACCTCATCTCAACCTCAACCAACCTATAGTCATCCTCAAATTCCCTCACTATTGGATAGTCTACCACTTCAGCCCATGTGACCCATCCCTTGAGGCAGGAACTACTTCTGGCTTGAGTTGGGATGGACCCAACACCTTCAACAACTACCCCAGAAGCACCAGGAACAATAATTTGTTCAATTGGTTTCTCCTCCTGCTACAAATTCTTCACACCCATCTAGGTGCTTCTTTGTAATGGGGAAATAGGAACCATCGACTTATCCATCTTATTCACAAGTTCAAAACTTAGCAAGAAAACCAATTACCTACAAAAAAACAAAAACTCATAAATGCAATGATGCTAATGAGAAATTAATAGGCATTTATCGAGCAAGCCAGTGTAGAGAAAATTAATTACTTCAATTACAATACAAGCAAGCAAGTGATTAGTGGCTGACATTGCCACCATAGAATATCTCCAAGCTCATGGAAAACTATGTACAACCCATCATGATTACCAGGTGAATACCGCTCGCACGCATGGAAATCAGGATGAGATCCATTAAAACTTGCGCCATTAGTGAATGTAACTTGCAGAGTGCAAATATTCATCACATGGGTGGATTAAAATTTTTGAAATTAGATCATCGATGTGATAAGGACCTGGCATGTCGGGCGACTCAAATCGAGTCAAAGATTGTAGAAAACCCACATCACCACTTCAAAAACCCAATAGCCAATCACATGCCTCACAGTTAGAGACATGATAACTAGTAGTGGTCCCCATCCAACCACCTTCTACCATAGAGGTAGGCAATGTGTCACCAGCTCGCATACCTCCTAGCACTTTCAAAAACATTAATCCGATCATGCAAGGGATGCAAGGGATGGTCATAATTAATACCCATCATTAAACAATCGTCGTTGATTTGACATCCATTTGTCATTCTTGGTGCATTAGGATAGGGCCCATTCCACTATACGCGACAAATGGTAGCATCTCGCATACCTCATACCACTTTAGTGACATCAGCAAGAAACCTTGCAAGGTCTTCGAGGAACGGTCCAGATTTGAACCCTCTGATCCGATGGCCTGCCAATCTGCACATGGAAAAAAGGTTATTTATAATAGTGGGGCCAACTAGGAAAATGAGAAAAGACCCTCGGAGGCACAAAATTTTAGGCCAAAGTCTAAACATTGGGAAAACCCACCCATTTTAGGAAAAATAATATTAAAACCCGAATGTGGAGAAAACCGATAGGTCAGGTAAAGGGGCCTGTAACATCACGACAGAAAAGGCTCAACTGAATGACTTAAAATACCGGTAACCCATAATTGTTAGAAATCTTCAATAAGATTAATAACCAGGAACACCTGCAAAAACAATGATAAATCTTCCACAGGAGGATATGCAAGAATGAGCTTGCTTGATATTAAGACCTCTCAAATGATGAGGTAAAAAGGATGATTCAAATGATATAATAACCCTCCTTAAATAGGAAAGGGTGAGATACAAGATGCAGTAAGATGTTGCCATGTGTCTTGATCTAACAACATGTGACAACAAGGAAACCCTAAAAATATTTAATGCATCCTAAGGTTAAAATAACCTAAGTTGACTTATGCTAGTGTAGTAAATAAATATTTACACTAACACCCCCCATAAGTGCAACTTAGGGAGGAAAAGAAAATGCATGATTATGCATGATGATGATGGGTCCTGGCTGATGGCCATATTAGGTACCCATGTACATAGGATGAAAAAGTAACTAATCTCCCACTAAATGGAGAAAAGGGGAAAACCTAGTAGGGAGAAAACCCCTCTCCGAAAAAAAGGAGATGAAAGCAGAAAGCTGATGATTGGAGGACTCAACATCATCCCCCCAAGGACAACAATCATCACATGGATACAATACAATCAATGGCCCCCCCATAGGAGGGAAATAGAGAGACAATATAGCCCCCCCAAAATATGTGATCACCTGCAAAAAAAAGGTAAGTGTATGTAGACAAAACATGATCCAATGTCGACAAACAACTTGTCTCCCTTTCGGAAGAAACAAAACTAGGTGCAAGTGCAGAGATGCTTCCCATTCCGGATAGGAATTGAAGGAAGGATGGATGTATATGAATGCTGATGATGTCCCTGAAAGCTGCTCATGTGTCTCCTTGCCTAATGAAGATGAAGATGCCACAACCCTCTCAGGTACATACCCAATCAATGTAGAAGGTGAAAAATCGGGACAATGTGGAACCAGATGCTGAACAAGATCCACTGACTGTGATAATTTGACAATAGGAGTGCAATTACTATCATTAAATAGGAGAGATATCCCCTCAAATATATCCTAATGAATGATGATGATGATGATGGAAGCCTCAATCAATGACTCTGGGCAAGGAATCACTAAATGTGAAGGGATACCAATAGTCTCTGATGGAGAAGAAGGATAATATGCAAGCCCCATAATGGACAAAAAAATTTCTCCAAAAGTACAAATACAATGACCTTCAGCATAAAATATAAACTCCCAAATAGCTAATGTGCAACTGAAGTGATGCCACCCAAAACAAGACCTTTTCCCAAGCTTGAAGATATCCAAGTTATTGAACAAATGCACCAAATTTGAACAAAACCAATGCAAGAGTACCTAGAGCTGAAATTGATAAAAGTGACTAGATGGATGAAAAGAGCTCTGAATCACCTTCCTGATGCCACTAGAATCACTTAATTTCGATCAACAGTTGCAAAGATATGAGCCTTTATGTCCAAAATGAAGGATTGACTTCAATTGACTGTAGAATTTTTTGGAAGAAAGATTTCATAGAATGGATGTCACCACTAGAAAGTAGACCAAATTCTCTTTCCGACGGTATCTTGTTTGCTGATTTTTGATACCCTGGTGAAAAGATATGGCGTTTTGAACAAATCTGCCCTATTAGGGCCTACAAGCTAAACAGGTGCAAAATTTTAGCACCCCGGGCTAAAAAAAAATTAGCCCGTAGTCACTGATATGACCAAGGGGCTGGCTGGCAATTAAAAAAAACAAGCCACCAGATTGGTGGCGATGGAGCTGAGTTGTGGTGCCGATGGGTGTTGACGCCACTTGATGAAGGGGAGGGCTTGGTGGCGATGATGACAGAGCCCAAGGTCACTGAAGGAACCGAGAGCCGGCGGCAGTGACCTGGCAAAGAACACCCGGCGGTACCGGAGATGGAAGCCTAGCAAGAGAAGGGGTCGGTCGGTGAGGGATGGGGCCGGAACAGTTAGCAGTCAGCAGATGGGATGGCCGGTGACGTTGGCGGACGGGACTGCAGTTGGAGCCGGTGGATGTGAGGGGGGTCGGAGCCGACGGATGTGATGGCAGTGATGTCGGCGGATGGGAAAAAATTTTCCCCCTTTTTTTTTTGAAATTTAATTTATATTTTTTTTTAACAATTTTTTTTTTATTTTTGAAAAAAAACAAAAAAAAGCCGAAGGAAATTTATAGAATATATTATTATTTTTTAAAAATTCTGCACGATCATACCCTATACCTCGCAGGTCGTATGGCCTGTTGGGTAAAAAAAATTTTCCTCACGAACAAAAGACACCAAATATGGGCATGTTATATGTCGATCTTCATCTCTCATACTCTCTAGATCTAATGGCGTGGTCAATTTGAGGTGAAAAAAAGCTCCTGCAGGTCTACAATCTCCAAATCTTACAAAACTTCAGATCCTCATAATTTGGCATAAAATGTCGGATTTTGGTGAAACAAAAGTCGATCCTGACTTTTTTGATAGCCCTAGACTTAGATATGAGCTCAGATTTCTTCCAACATGCACTGAAAGTGACCTTCTAGAGAAAACCTAATATGGAGACAACCTCAGAGAAGATCTTAGAGCCATAACTCAATCCTCAGATTTGGGAAGAGTCTTGCAGGAATGGCTCTGAATCCATGTTAGAAATCTTAAATAAGATTAATTACCAAGAACACCTGCAAAAACAACGATAAATCTTCCACAGGAGGATATGCAAGAATGAGCTTGCTTGCTATTAAGACCTCTCAAATGATGAGGTAAAAAGGATGATTCAAATGATATAATAACCCTCCTTATATAGGAAAGGGTGAGATACAAGATGCAGTAAGATGTTGCCATGTGTCTTGATCTAACAACATGTGACAACAAGGAAACCCTAAAAAGATTAAATGCATCCTAAGGTTAAAATAACCTAAGTTGACTTATGCTAGTGTAGTAAATAAATATTTACACCAACAATAATAACAGGTCAACACAAAATTATAACGTGAGGGTTTATTTGATAAAAACTAATTTTAACATCGGTAACAAAACCCTAAACCCTCAACATTAGACCCCCAATCATGAAAGATGAACAAACACACCCAAAACCAGGAAAAAGTTTGACAAATTCCTAAAAGTCCCATCACTACTAACATAACTCTATGGGATGCCATATCCATTCCCAAAGAAAAGACGTTGTTTTAGGAAGCATTAAAGAAGGAAGAACAAATATCATAGACGGATGTGACTATATCATGCAATCAAGATAAAGATAAATAACCCGCGTCAGACCCTCAAGCTTTGAAAGTCACAGTTTATGTGAATGGCATAGACAATGAAAAAGAGAAAGAGGTAAGCAAGCCAAAGCCCATGCCTTTCTTTTTAACACTTATTTTAGGAGATAAGTTTTTGCCTAATAACATGATTTTTTTGAGAGCTAGTACAATGATTGTGACAAAACAAGTGGATGATGCCTTGAAACTTAAGTATGAGCCCCTTTAGAGGGAGATTATGTGCAACTAGATGGGAAGAAGGTTTTGATCATTGTTTACATTAAATATATGTCTTTAACCCTCTTCTCATGTCCAATCCAAATGGTCACAAAAGAAATAGTGGTGATAGACATTCCCCTGATCTTCAGGATGTGTCTTCCAAGATATTTGGTGCTCGATTGGTCCCACCTGATATTAAGGACCAAGCATGGGGCGAAGATGAAAATCCTATCTGAATCTTTGCATTGAGAACACATGGTAGAAAATGCAGTCCTATGCTTTGAAGCAACACATACCTCTTACTCGTAAAGGGAGAGATATTGTGTAGAGATGCTAGAAGATGAAGAAGACACAAGTGACTAAACTCCCAAGGAGGAGGTCCTCCTCAAACAATTCATCGACTCTAGCCCATTTAGAAACTTTCATGCAATGGGACTAGGCACCTATGAGATCTTCAATGATGATCAATTCTTTCTGAAATTGATAAAGGATCAGGAGGAATATGATGATCTAGGTAAAAACTATCTATGGACCTTATAATTTGATGGTGCCAAATGCAAGGTTGGTTCTAGAGTAGGTGTCTAACTAGTGTGCTCGATAGGATCAGAGACCCTTAGGGATTTTCATTTTTAGTTATTGTGCTTGAAAAATGATGTAGAATATGAAGCCTTGGTCCATTTTATGATTCTTGTAGAGCGAATGTTCGTAAAGAGAATTCAAGCATTCAGAGATTCAGAGTTAGTTGTGAGCTAGGTCCATGGGCAAGCGATTGTGAAGAATATAAGAATGAAGCTGTAAAAATATCAGATATAGGATTTGATTGATATTTTCAAAGATTTTAATGTACAAATCATCCTCCAATCTCAAAATAGTGTCATTGATTAGATGGCTTCAATCAGTTCACAATTTGAACTAGTTTCTGATTCAGCAACAAAGTAGTATGTAGTATAGATCATCATCCGATCAGAAATTCCCTAGAATGATCAAAACTCGAAATTATATGAGGATGATATTTAGATCGTTGCCTTTTTACAAAAATCGAGAGGAGCTTCAAACTATTCACAACGAGGAGTAGAATCTCCTGAATAGCAAGTTATCTAGTTGAAAGGAAATAAGCTTTCTCAAGGTTTAATTTCCCTTGAAAATATTTTTGACTATGAGGACGCAAAAAATAGCAAAAAAAAGTTCACTGTAAACTTGAGGGATTATGAAGAAATTGATGTTAGAAGCAACAAAAAATTAAAAGTCGCAAGGGATGTTGTGTAGAAGGATAAGGAAATATTAAAGGATCTATATTCTAGATATTATGGGATCGTAGCCTTGACCTATCATGATCTTAGAGGGTATTATCTAGGAGTAATTCAACATACTATTGACTTTTCTAAAGGATCAAAGCCCATTCAAAAAAAACAAAGACCAGTCAATCCAAAGGTTGAAGCGTTGATGGCACAAGAGCTCACCAAATTGATCAAATTGAGGATCATATATCTAATTAAGCATTCTACCTAGGCATCTAATCTAGTACCGATTCGGAAAAAGAATGGTGATATTAGGCTCTATCTTGATTTCAAATATTTGAATAAAACAACGCTCAAAGACCACTACCCTTTGCCATCAATGGAGCAGATACTATAGACTGTGGCTAGATCAAAGATGTTCTCATTGCTCGATGGTTTTTCAGGCTATAACTAATTATATGTAAAGGAAGGTGACCAACATAATACAACATTTACCACTAAGTGTTGAAAGTTTGCATATGCAAATATGCCCTTCAGACTTTCAAACACTAGTGCGACTTTTCAACGAGCAATGGATATTACTTTTAGAGGGTTGATTAATTAGATTATTTTAATATATCTGGATGACCTTATAGTCTTTTAAAAGTCAAAGGATGATCACTTTGATCATCTAGATAAGGTTTTCTAGAAATTTCAATGGTTTGGGATTTCTTTGAACCCCAAATAATGTGGTTTTGGAGTTCCCCAAGGAAAGTTACTTGGTTTTTTAGTATCAAAGGATGGAATAGCAAACCCCGAAAGGGTGAGATCTATGACGGTGTTACCCCTACTAGTGAATCAGAAACAGTTATAGTCTTTTATAGGAAAGATCAATTTTTTTAGTTAGTTCATTTCAGACTTTGTAGGCATCATGAGACCTATCACACTAATGCTCAAAAATAACCTAATGTTCAAATGGACCCCCAAAGGAAAAGGAAATTTTGAGTAGATAAAGGTAGCTATCTCTATCACTCTAGTGTTGGAAAATATTTTTTACTCTATGTATACAATGACCAACATAACATAGCTTTGGTACTCAGTCAAAAGGACAAAAGAAATAATGGAGAGCTTCCTATCACATTTCATTGAAGAACTCTTAAAGGATATGAATCCAAGTATAAATTTGTTGAAAATAAGGCTTTTTCCATTGTTAAAATCCTAAAAAAGTTATGATACTTGATGTTGGCCAATAGAATCACCATTCTTATCACACATCCCATTGTGCAAGAGTATATCACTAAAGGTTAGATAACCAAGAAGACATCAAACTAGAGCACCAAGATCCTAGAGTATGACATCAACATTAGACCAACCAAGCTAGTTTGAGGAAGAGGTTTGTGTGAATATATTGCATAGGAATTAAGTTCTATAACTAAGAAGGAGACCGATCAAGTTTACACAAACTAGTTTGAGTTTGATGAGTCCTAGGTGATGGATCGAACATAGTATATGCAAAAGTGGTAGTACCCGACCAACCTTGCATCTCACAAAAGGTGATAGTACCAACTACAAGGCACCAAGTATGTATTAATTGAAGGTATCTTGTTTAAAAGGAATTATGATGGTGTCCTTCTTAAATGATTGAATAAGCCATAGGTAGAAAGAGTTCTTAATGAATTTCATAGCTATTCAGAGGGTGGACATTTCTCCAGAAAGACTATTGCCTTAAAGATAATGCAAGCAGGGTATAATTGGCCCTCCATGTTTTTTGAAGTGCACCATCTAGTGAAAAATGTACATCGTGCCAATATTTTGTTGGAAAAAGAAAGAGTTATGTCGTGTTGTTGAGCCTAATTGTAACTGAGGAACCCTTTGTTCAATGGGGCTTGGATTTTGTCAAGATGATAAATCCTATTTCCAATGCTGGCCATAAGTGGATCCTTATGGTGACCAGGACTACTTCACAAGGTGGATGGAGGTCATCGCCCTAGAAGATGCTATAGAGGGCGAGATCGTCAACTTCCTTGAACAGCTAGTAACCAGATTTGGTTCCCCAAAAACCATCATATCTGGTAATGCACAAGCTTTTGTAGGTTCGGGGATGTTGGATTTCTCTAGAAAACATGCGGTTTACCTTAAAACTTCATCAAATTACTACCCACAATGAAATTGGTTAGTGGAGTTGACCAGCAAAAACCTAATTAGGTTGATCAAGTGCATCGGGTCAAAGTGAAAAAGGGATTGGCACAAGCACCTACGAGTTCCTCTATGGGAAAACTGGGTTATGCCTAAGAAGATCCTAAAGGCCTCTCCTTATGAAAAAGTATATGAAAAAGAGGTAGTTTTACTTGTTTCCTTGGAGATCCCTGCCTTGCAACTACTAAAGGCCCTAGAGATTGAAGAAAGTGGTGAGATGGAAGTAAGGTTGGAAAAACTACTCAAAATTAAGGAGGACAAAGAATAGGCTTATGGAGCCATGATCGATCACCAAAAAATAGTAAAACGATGGTTCAATAAAAGGACCTCCAACCCATATTTCAAGGAAGGGAGCTTGGTACTAAAGTACGATGAGCGCACTGTGAAACCAGGACAACATACAAAATTTGAAGTGCTATGCAACGTACCCTTCCATATCAGTGTGTGCAAGGAAAATAATACATATGAGCTTGAATATATGGAAGGTAATGTTCTAGATATACCAGTCAATGGTAATTATCTAAAATTATTCCATTAATGAGAAAGTTCTTTTAAAAAATTCATACTTATGTACCATAGCCAAAAATTTCTATAAATATGTTTTAATTTTGAGAATAAGCCATTAGAATAACTTAGAGGAAGTGGAAAAGTATTTTATTATATTATATCCATCAAAAAATTCACAATGTAATACAAGTTTGAGGCTTAGATTTAAACATGAAGCTCTCTCGAGCAAACCCAAAAAGAGTCACAAAGAAAGAAGAAGCAAAAAGGAGGCAACATGCAAAAACCAGTAAAAGCTAAGCCTCTAGCTATTGTTACACAGTTGAAGCGGCTTGTCATCAGGTTCTTCTTTTTTCTTCTTCTTCTTCTTCTTTGTTAGGGTCAAAAGTAGGGTGAACACATAGCACACGTGGGCTCAACACATCATGGACCTCAGTTCTCCTTATCGTAGTTGTATACCAAAAACTTGAAGTGTTTCCTCTATTCAAGCCAACAAATTCATTCCACACCATACTCCTATAGTAGGTAGGTGGCATTCGGCAGAGACATCGAATGATTTCTATCAAGGTCCATGGTGCAAAAGCCAGAAAGGAAAGGTAACTAGGCCACTTCTATCCCATAATCAACATTCCTACGAATTTCCATGGCACTTAGAGTGTCGACACCAAAGATAACCACTTGCATGATTTGCTCGAGCCCTTCTATTGATACTGAGTCAAATATCTAGTGGCATAATTCAATTATCATAACTTTGGTGATGTTCATGTTGAGAAGGGAGGTGACAAAGCAAGAAACAACATTACAGTTGCTTCTCAATTGGTTCTCATTGTCAATATAGTCTAGGCTGACTACCCACTTGAACACAACGGTACCAAGGCGGTCACACTTCTTCACCAGGCACTTAATTCTGTTATAGGTGACCTCCCCCACAAAGGTGTATTGTGGCCTCCATGGTAGAATCTAAACATGATTTCCTAGGCCATCCAACATTATGACAAAGCATCAGAGTGTAGCAGAATGGGAGATATCAAGAAAATCTCACTAAACTTAAAAGGCTATTTTTCAAGAATGAATATTTTAATAAGGTGGCATAGCTATTTATTGAAAAGATGTGCTGGAAAACCCAACCAATGGAAAGTCTATTTTTTGTTGGACAACAATGGAGGATATACCAAAGCAATCAGAGGGTAGGAGATGAATCATACGAAAAATCTGACAAGAGGTTTTGAATATTAAATTTGGGCATTGGGAGTAAATTCTCGCATAGGATGATCATTGACATGTTTCCTTTTCCATCATCGCCAACAACTAGCTTTCTTATATGAAAATACAAGGATTAATGCATTAAATTTTGAAAAATAAAATGGGCGCATATTTTCAAAAGTACCTTGCACTATCTAATCATGTTTCTCATAGCTAAAATCATCCTTTCCAATGCAATGAGATTATTTGAGAAGAGAGGCAACATAGAGAATGTACTAATTCCATTCTTGCGGTGATTTTCGCATTCCCGAGGGATACGAATCTCAAATCCAAATGTATCACCTCAATGGTAGCATTTATTAGACTAGTGGTAATGGTAGAGCCTTAACTCCATGTATATGCAAAGGAATTAACTACACTCGAAGGCAGATTTTTTTGAGTAGCAAAAAGAAAGTGGCTATTTCATTGCAGAAAATCTCTACAACTTCTCAGCAAATCCATGATAGAAGCATCAACATCTGGTAGAAAAACTAGAGCCTCGTCCAAAAGGCCAGGTTATATCGACATCTTTGGGAGGAATTCATTCACCAATTCCCCAGCACCGGAATAACATTAGCGTGATTACACCAAATAAGTGCAACTAGATAATCGTATCAGAAGAGAGGTGGTGAAGGATTTCACCGACAATATTTTTGACCCAAAGTTGGTGACTAAGCCTAAAATCCTTAGGGAGGGGGAATTCCAAATAATGATGTAGCATGGGTCATCTAAAAGTTTCATGTCTTGACTCTTGAATTGTGGTTTGCCACAATTCATGTTGCCCACCATGCACCCATGCCCAAAGCTAGTAGATACATGTGCCAAAAGATTCAACAAGGAGATAGGAGTTATTGTTGGCAACAAGATCAAGGTTACAATTTTTACATTGGTCATATGAGATATCTTGTGTATCCCTACAACTTGGGGTGTTGAACACTTTGATGAGGAAGATATGCAAAGTTTCTAGGAAGCCAGAACCAAGAAGGGAAGCTTTTATGAGGAAGAAACAATGGAAAGACTAGAGAGAGATCACTTTTATTTTCCTCTTATGTGTAGAAAATTAAAGAGGGATACACAATTTGTTTTCTCGATGTTCACCTAGATTTACAGCCTTGATGATGATGAAGAAGTCCATCCCTTTCAGATGGGTCTAGCTTTCATGCTTAAAAAGGAAAAAGGTCAAAAATATTATGATTTTTCTGATGCAGTAGTGAAAGGGACGCTAGAGAAATTGAGGACCTATGATACTGAGTATAAATTTAGGTATTCTTCTCTCTTGGTTCACTTGATTTTGCATCAAAATTTTGAGTTTTTGGAGAAAATTTTGCTAGTGTTTAGGTTTTATGTGAATGGTTTCTATCAACCAATTTTTGTATGGACTCATGTGCTTTCAAGAACATGGGATTACTATTGGTTTATGGATTATTTTATGAGGCCAGTACTTCAATATTTTCTCCCATGCCCTACAGGTCATTTCCCTCCCGAGGTCTTGCAATGGATGAAAATTTTGTAGACTCTGGTGGATTATTTTCTAGGTGAGGATTTTACATTTATCAAATTCCATGGTTTCATCAAGGAGCCTTTCAGACTCCCCAAATTTATAACAAATAGAGTTTTTCTTTAGAGGCATGCTGTCAGGAAACCCTTGCCGACAACACCTATGATGTTAGAAGGAATAAGACAAGGCTATACCCGATCCCCCTTAACATTGTCAATAGTCAAGAAACACTAGGAAAGAAGAAGGTGGAGGGTGAGCTTACAAACAAAATGGTACTTTTAGGCTTGGTTCTAATTTGTGACACTTGGGACTACAATCCTCCAAGGCACCTCTCAATTTTGAAACATGAGATTTGGCCCACATGCCATCTAAATGATTAGCATGGTTGAATTTCTATGTAGTGTAGGAAGAGTATCAAAGGAACCTCCCAATGTGTAAATCCCTCAGCACACAATTGAAATTCTTGTTGATGCAAGAGCATCCTTGGTTCTTTACAATCTTGCATCAACCAAAAATATTTTCATTTCAATTTTGTTCTTGTTCAGTTCTTGTCTAGTTCAAGTTGGCATATTCGATATTTCATCATATTTCCTCACCAGACCCTATGGATCTATGTTTTCATTGTGGACATGCTTATTTTCCTTATTCCAATATTTCAGCATGATTCAATATTTTTCCAACAAGTTCTCGCTTTCGGATTAAGTGACAGTTTCTAGAATAGAGCACTGAAGTAGTTTCGAGCCTAACAACTAATTTGATCTCTTGTGGATCCTTCTCGTAACTTGTGAATCCTTGTGAATTGTTTTGAATTATTCTATGGAGTGTTCCCGACCTTAATTTTAGTTCCACACATCATCTTATGTACTTCCCAAGGAGAAATTCAAATTTAAGGCCGACCTATTTCACACACGTTACACTTCCTTCATCAGAGATTGTAATGATCTTTGGCCGACGCGAATGATTCTAGATCTCAGATGTGATATAAATCATTTTAATATATCATTATGAGGGAAATTAAAATGAATATGGGATTTGATCTATAGGATTTTGGCTCCCATTAAGGAGCATGTAGGAATACTATATTTTGAGCATGTTGTATCAAGCCTATGAGCCCAATCTGTAAACCTAGATGTTACCAGCTGTATGTAATTAAAATTTATGATAATAAGAATGTTTGAATCTCCATTTCCCTCCATATTCTGAGTGGCTTCCATTGTGTAACTCTTGCTGCATGGTCCAGACTATTCTCTTTGAGAACCCTCCTACCATGACTGCACCAAATTGGTATCAGAGCAAGATTCATTCTATGAGAGATCATTAGAGTTTGCAAAAAACTATTGAATATTTGTTGTGAGGTGGAAGACTGAGGATCCAACCTACAAATATAGAGGACTTGTTTAAATATGTCTGGAAGAATAAATGGTAGAGGAAATGGAGCACATGGAAATCCAGACCCAACTATAATGGAGATGTTGAGAGGAATTGTTGCTAGATTAGAAGCAGTCAAAATGGCCCAGAGGAGAGGTCGACCAGTTGATGATGTGAATGATGAAGAGGTAGAAGAACATAAAGAAAGGGAAAGAGAAGATCAACTTGGCCTTGATCAGGGAGAAGAGAGCTTCATAAGAGCCCTAACCAGAGTAAATACTAAACCACATTTCAATCCACCGAATTATAGTGGTAAGTTGGATTTAGATGAATTGCTTGATTGAATAATGGAGATGGACAAGAATTTTTATTTTGAAGGTACTATTGAAGACAAGAAGGTGAAATTTTATTGTACAAAGTTGAAAGGACACGCATCCCTTTGTGGGAACATTTGCAGAAAAATAGGTAAAGAAGATGAAAGGAGAAGATAAAATCATCGGATCAGATGGTGAATAAGTTAAAGACAAATTTTATGCCTATAGACTATCATATTAGTTTGTTTCGAGAGTTGCAAAATTTGAAGCAAAAGGATTCAAGTGTGATAGAGTATACTGAGGAGTTCTACAAGCTGAATATGAGATCTAGACATTCAAAGGATGAGACTAAGCAAGTATCCAAATATGTGAATGGCTTGAATTTGTCTATAAAGGATGAGATCATTTTGATCAATTTGCTGAGTGTGGAGGAGGCATATCAATGTGCCCTAAAAGAAGAAGGGAAGATGAATAAAATACATGAGTAGAGATAGAAAGGAAGTGGTGGAAGATTTTAGAGAGGAAGAACTTTTACTGGAGGAGGAAGAGGCCCTCTTGAAAATCAGAATAAAGATAAGGAAGATAGTAAGAATGATAATTCATACCATAGAGATGATGGAAACTCTTACTAGAGAGGAGGATATGGTGGTTACCATAATGAGGGTCATAGAAAAGGTGATAGAGGATAGGAGAAAAGAGTATTCAGGGGAATTTGTTTTAAGTGTGGTGGAGAAGGACATAGAGCATTTGAATGTAATCAGGGAGAGACAAGTAGAAATATAGAGAACAGTAGAAGAACAGCCTTTGCTGAGGAGGATCATAGTGGATCATCTAATAAATTGGAAGAGGGAGAAGTGTTGGTGAACAAAAGAGTATTGTGTCAAAGTGAGATGCAGGAGGAACCATTGCAGAGAAAGAATTTGTTCCGAACTAGATGTAAGATAGCTGCTAAATGTTGTAGAGGGATTATTGACAGTGGAAGCTCTGAGAACTTGGTTTTTGAAGAAATGGTGACCAAAATGAAGCTAGAAAGATTGAAACACCTGGAGCCCTATCAGATAGCATGGATTCAATATGAGCATAAGATAATAGTAAGTGAACAATGTTTGGTGAAATTGAAGATAGGAAATTATCATGATGAAGTTTTGTGTGATATCATGCCTATGGATGTATGCCTTGTTTTGTTGGGAAGGCCTTGGAAGTATGGTAGATAGGTTATTCATGATGGAAAGAAGAACACATATGCTATTTTTGCTAATGGGATGAAGTAGACTTTGTTGCCATTGGACGATGTTCCTAAATTTGAGGTTTGTACGAATGCTAGAATTTTTTTGGTTGATGGAAGGAGATTTCTAGATGGAATGAGACATGAGAGCATGTGCTATGCCTTGGTTCCTAAGAAGGCTAAAGACTTGAAGCATGTAGAGGAACAACTAGAGGAGGTAAAGAAGATGATGACAAAATATGAAGATATCATTTTAGATAATGTACCTGATGGATTTCCACCTATGAGGAGTATTAGTCATTAAATGAATATGATTCCTAGAGCTAGTTTGCCTAATAAAGCAACACACCCAATGGCACTGGAAGAGAATGAATAATTGAGTAGACAAGTGCAAGAGTTGTTGAGGAAGGGTTTGATTAGATAAATCTTAAGTCCTTGTGCAGTACCTACTATGCTAGCACCTAAGAAGGATGCAGAATGGAGGATTTGTACAAACTCTAGAGCCATAAATAAAATCACAATGAAGTATAGATTTCCTTTGCCCCAGATGGATTACATTATGGATTGTTTGAGTCGAGATAAACACTTTAAAAAGATAGATTTGAAGAGTTGATATCATCATATCAGAATCAAAGAAGGGGATGAGGGGAAGAAAAAATTCAAGACAAATGAAGGATTGTATGAGTGGTTGGTGATTCCTTTTGGACTAACTAATGCATTGCGTACTTTCATGAGGCTGATGAATGACGTATTGAAGAAATTCCTCGGTAATTTTTTGATTGTATATTTGGATGAAATATTGATTTTAAGTAAGACTAGAGAAGAAAATTTGTTGCATATAAGAAAATTTTTACAAACATTAAGAGAAGAGTAGTTGTTGATAAACATCAAGAAGTGTAGTTTCATGACAGAAGAATTGGTGTATCTAGGATTTGTGATATTTGCGAATGGATTGGAGATGGATCCTGAGAAGGTAAGAGAACTTTGTTGAATGGCCTACACTAGAAAGCATTGGAGAGGTAAGATCATTTCATGGATTGGCTAGTTTCTACCAGAAGTTCATTAGGATTTTCAATTCTATTTGCAATCCTATGACAGAAACAATGAGAGGGGATAAGAAAGATTTTAGGTGCATGTCTAGAGTAGACAAGAGTTTTGAGTTGTTGAAATAGAAGGTGATTGATTAGCCTGTATTGGCTTTATTGGACTTTAATAAGGTATTTCAGGTAGACTGTGATGCAAGTGGAAATGCAATTTGAGCAGTATTGAGTCAAGAAGGAAGACCATTAGCTTATTTCAGTGAGAAATTGAATGATGCTAGGAAAAGGTATTTAGTGTATGACCAGGAGTTTTATACCATAGTTCAAGACTTGAAGAAGTGGAGACATTACTTGTTGCCTGAAGATTTTGTGTTGTATACAGATCATTAGGAATTGCAGTATTTGAGCAATCAAGGTAAGTTGAATCAGAGACAGATGAGATGGGTGGAATTATTGCAGAGTTATACTTTTGTTTTGAAACATAGGAGTGGAAATTCAAATAGAGTCACTGATGCATTGAGGAAGACAATGAATTTACTTGTAGAGATGACAGTGGAGGTATTAGGCTTTGATGAATTAAAGAACTTGTATGAGGAAGACCCAGATTTTGTAGAACCATTGAGAGCTTGTAAAGAACCAGTCTTAGAGGATAGGATTCAATGGTTGGATTATTTCATTTAGGAGGATATATTTTTTAGAGGGAGTCAATTGTGTATACCCCAAAGTTCAATGAGGGATAGCTTGGTGAAAGAAAAACATAGTGGAGGATTTGTAGGACACTTTGGAATTGATAAGACAGTAGCATTGGTAAGTGAGAATTAATTTTGTCCATAGATTCATAAGGATGCTAGGAAATTTGTACAGAGTTGCAAAGTTTGTCAAGTTGCAAAAGGGAGTAGTCAGAATGTTTGATTGTATAAGCCTTTGATAGTTTTGGAGAGACTTTGGGAGGATATCAGCATGGATTTCATACTTGGTTTGTCGAAGATAGAGAGAGTTAATGATTCCATATTTGTGGTGGTGGATAGATTTTCTAAAATGGCACATTTCATACTTTGTAAGAAGACAAAAAATGCAGTACATGTAGCAAACTTGTTTTTCAAGGAAGTGGTCAGATTGCATGGATTGCCTAGGAGTATTGTTTCAGACAAAGATGAAAAGTTTGCTGGCTACTTTTGGAGGACACTTTGGAAGAATTTAAGGACAAATTTAAAGTTTGATTCTACTTTTCACCCATAAACTGATGGACAGACAGAAGTAGTCAACAAGAGTTTGGGAAATTTTCTGAGATGTTTGGTTGGAGAGAAGACTGGAAGTTGGGATTTAGTCCTTGCACAAGCATAGTTTGCTTACAATAATTCATTGAATAGGAGTACCAGAAAGACACTTTTTGAGATTGTTACTGGAGTTCATCCTAGAGGTATATCAAAGTTTTGAGACATTAGTACGGAAGAAAAAATGAGTACATAAGCATAAGAATTTGTAGAACATATGGAGAAAGTAAATACTCAAGTAAAAAAACAATTGGAAGATATGAACCATAAGTATAAGGAGGGAGCAGATGAAAAGAGGAGACATAAAGAGCTTGAAATTGGAGATAAAGTGATTGTGTATTTGAGGAAGGAAAGATTTCCAGTTGGCACATATAATAATCTCAAGATGAGAAAGTTTGGACCCTATAAGATTTTGAAGAAATTTGATTTAGGAAATGCATATGAAGTAGTGTTACCAGATGGAATGGGTATATCACCTATATTCAACATTGCAGATCTACATCAGTACCATCAAGAAGAATTCAATGAAGACAGTAAAGAAAAATTGGAAAACCAGTTTCCTAAACAACAATCAAATGAGATAGAAGAGATTTTGGATATCAGAGAAGCGAGGAAAACGTGTGGAAGATGGTACAAAGAATATTTTGTGAAGTGGAAAGGTAGACCAGTGGATGAATCTTCTTGGATTTATCAGGATGAGGTAGGCCATATTGGTTCTCATTTAGCCCTAGAAAAGTGAGGGACTCACTTTTCAAATAACCCCAGATGTCTGATATAGGAGGATCCTTGGTTCTTTGCAATCCTGCATCAACCAAAAATATTTTCATTTCAGTTTTGTTCTTGTTTAGTTCTTGTCTAGTTCAAGCAGGAAGATTCAGTTTGCATCATGTTTTCTCACCAGACCTTGTGGCTCTATGTTTTCATCGTGGACATGTTCATTTTCCTTATTCCAAGATTTCAGCATGATTAGATCTTTTTTTCGATAATTTATCACTTTCGGATTAAGTGACAGTTTCTAGAACAGAGCACTGAAGTAGTTTCGAGTCTAACGACTAATTTGATCTCTTATGGATCCTTCCCATAACTTGTGAATCCTTGTGAGGTGTTTCAAATTATTCTATGGAGTTTTCCCGACCTTAATTTTAGGTCCACACTTCATCTTATGCACCTATCAAGGAGAAATTCAAATTTAAGGCCAACCTATTTCATGCACGTCACATTTCCTTCATCGAAGATTCTAATGATCTTTGGCCAATGTAGATGATTCTAGATCTCGTATGTGATATAAATCATTGTAATAGATCATTATGAGGGAAATTAGAATGAATATGGGATTCGATTTGTAGGATTTTGGCTCGCATTAAGGAACATGTTGGAAAACTATATTTTGAGCATGTTGTATCAAGCTTGTGAGCCCAATCTATAAACCCAAATGTTGTCTACTATATGTAATTCAAATTTTTGATAATAATAATGTTTGAATCTACATTTTCCTCCATATTCTGAGTGGCTTCTATTGTGTAACTCTTGCTACATGGTCTAGAATTTTCTCTTTGAGGACCCTCCTACCATGACTGCACCACTTGCGGTGATCGAAAAGGAAGAAGGAAATTTTTTGGAGGTTTCGATAAGAGATGAGGTGCCTCAATGCCCTATTCAAAGACTTGTGGCCACATGATGAAAGGTTCAACGAGGTTTATGATGAAGAGGTTGATACCAATAATAGAAATCCAAATACAATTCATGAGATTGAATATGAGGAACTTCCATGCATGCTTCCCGACCCCAAGAATTAGAAAAAAGGAAAGGATCGAGGCAAACAAACTCACAAGCCATGTCCTTTGTCAGTGCCCAAAGCAAAGGGAAAAGAACTTGATGATCCCCAAGAAGGTCATTTGTGGTTATTGAAGGCCAAATTTTTGGCAGGATTGGCCACTAAAGGATTAAAATGAACTAGTTCTAGTCATGCAAGAGGAGGTGAGTCCAAGATCTAGGTAGACCCAATGCATCAGCTAGAGGAGAAGAAGAAGTGGATTCTACTTTGCAAGGCCTTTCAGTCATTACGGCCTAGGTAGGTTTTGCTCCCTCTCTTCTTTTTGCCTCTACATTTCTGGTTACTCCTCTACCTCCATCCATGGAGAAGAGTCCTCTGCCTACTAGCCTCGATCTTTGGGTCCTTAATGAACCCCCAACTATTTTCAAAAATGAACCTTGTGAAGTTACCCCATGTGTCGAACAAGCAACATCCGCTTCAACCGCTATTTATTTTTGATCACCTTGTCAAGGCCCCCCATCGAAAGAGCTAAAAAATTCATGTTTCCCATCACTCTAGGTCCATCCACTTCTAGGAAAACATCTCTACTTTCACCCATTTCTCTTTTCACCCTGATTGGGTTTCCCCTTGCCCAATCTCAATTTGGTATCCCACCATTTTCCATGATAACACTAACATTTGCCTCCCTTAATTCTCATACATCCAAGGTCTCTCCTTTTTTCACCCTTTTTGGTCTCACTCTAGGTGCTTCCATTGCCGCACAAAGCATTGATACCCCTCAGAGTCTCCAAGAGCATTTTGATGCAACTGTGTCGACCTGAGGGGCTAGAAAGTAGAAACAACAGTTAAAGAATGCCACATAGCCAACTACCAAGAAGATTGAAGCTTGCTTCATTAATGAAGAGTGGAGTTCTCTATTGATCACTACCATGAGGCCTCTCGTGTCCAAGCCTGAGGTACAAATGTAGATAGATGATTATGACATTAGATCCATTGGTCTATATTTAAACAAATCTCATCCACGTAATAAGGTGGTCCTAGCCAAGGCCATCCAGAAGGTGGTATATGCTAATTATGAAAGGCTAGACAAAAAATTGAATAAGAATGAGGTAAAGTTGATAAATGTAATGGAAATAGTGAGAAAACTGTAGACAAAGATCAAGGCTAGAGATGTCAAGATGGCCTACATAAGACAGATACAAAATCAACAAGGAGAAACAACTAAGTTCCTTGAAGAGGCCCAATGTGAACAAGTTTGACTATATGTTGAAGTTGAAAAGATAAGAGCTGAGCTTGCTACTGAGTGCCAGACAAACGTAGAGTACCAACATACCTAGGAAAGCATATAGAGAGAGTTGGACGATGTTCGATCTTAGGCTTCTGACAATCTACAAAAGGTGCAGGCAAAAGCAAAAAGGTCAAGGCAAGAGAAATAGGAGGTCATGACCACTCTGCAAGATTAGACCAAGAGATCAAAAGGTTGAACTTCAAACTAAAAAGTGCCTATCAAGAGAAGAATCAAATGGAGGAGACTATAAGAGTGAGATTGATTCAATTCCATCAGGAGTTAATTGTTGCACAAGGGTCTGGGACCCTTTCAATATTGAAGAAATTGATTTCCACACACTGGGTACAAATCATAGTTATGTTCTCCATTATTAGGCTAGCCCTATAGTTTTCAAGGGATACTCGAGAATTAAATGAAAAGGTTGGCTTGATGGTTGACCAAATTTTGCATATATATGTTCCCTAGGTCAAAAAATCACAAAATCATATTTCTAGATTATATGTGGTCATTGATGAGGTCCTAAGAAGTGCAGGGATTTTGGATCGAAGGGTCACCTCAAGTAAAGAAAGCAAGATCTTCCACTTCCACAAAGTCATAACAAAGAGCAAAGAGAGACAAGCAGTGTTGAACAAAAGGGTCGACGAGATTAATAAGGATTTCAATATTTTGCTTAGCTTCGGTTTGCTTCCTCTTTTCTCACCAGATCGAGATGTGCTATCAATTGAGCAGATCACAGATGCAATTAGACAAAAGGTCTAGACTTCTTCAAAACTCCCAAGCTTAAGCCTGATGCCCACCATTGATGAAATCAAGCACAATATCTTTCCCCTTTCTCGTCTCTATTATCACCTTGGAGTTATTTCTACAAGATTGAGAGCTGTTTATTTTAAGGAAATATTTGAGTTAGATCAAGCATACATAATCCTTTGCACTCTCATCCGACCCACTGATTTGGATTGCGAGGTACAACATTCCACCTTTCTCAAACTCCAGGAACTTCTAGAGCTCTAGGTTCATGCCTCCACAAGAAAAGGCCCCCTATGAGTCACCAGAACCGTGAAGCAATTTTTCCTTAATCTTCTTTTTTTATTTTTGGCTTTTATATGTTTTTGGCTTCAAGATGAATCCAAACTTAAAGAAAAAATTATTCTGAAAGGTGCACAATGTGCCATGTTGTTATTGCACAACTTTTGTTTATCATTTTCCTTTCAGGAGAAATTTGGGGCATGTGTCATCTCGATAAGGATTTTCTCTAGGGATATTTTCATAAATCAAAGACTCCCTACCTACTAGACATGTCATATTTTCACTTTGGGCAGGTTGTACTTTAAAGGAGTGATCTATTTTTGGAGTTTGTTGGATCATGCTAGGTTTTCCTTGTTTTCAGGCTGGAACCTTTGAATCGGCACTATCAACTTATGTGATTGGTCAACCTTATTTTTCTAGGCTATTTTCTAGGATCCGAGTGTTTACTGGGGGAAATATTTTCTAAATATCTAAACAACATAAATGAGGTAGTTGGGAATTAATGAGAAATTTTTTTCCAACCTAATCAAAGATCTACAATCAGATAATGAGCTATTAGATGTTGGGATCTAGTAGTATTTACTTCTTGGATGTTGGTGGTGATTGTCCCTTTTCAGCTATAAATAGGAGGTGGCAACAGAAAGAAAGAGTTCCTAGAAGTTCCCCTTTTTGGAGAAAAAAATTTCTTTTAGTTTTCCATAGTTATAAAAGTATTTTTAGAAGTTAGAAGTTGGCAGAACACTTCTTTTCTCTGGTATGTTATATTGTTATAACTCAAACTATTATCAGATTGGCATCTGACATTTGTTTTGAAGTTCATTTGATATTTAAGCATGATTTTTTGGAAGAAATATTTAAAACTGTGCATGTTATGGCATTTGTCAAGTTCCTTCTTTATGTTTTCATTTAGAATAAAACACTGTGTTAAGCTTAATTCAAATAGTTTGAGTAGTTGATTTCCATGCTGTAATTTTATATGATATAGTAATAACCCACAAAAATTGGATTATGTCCATTGAACTTCTCTAGTTTCTTTAACAGTTATTGTTTATTCATATTATGTTATAATAAGAGGAATGGTTTATGCAATTTCTATATGTTTTTTTGTTACCTTTTTGAGATTTTATGCTTGATCAGACCTTAATGAGCACTTCCCATGGGGAGATTTGAAAGATGGCATTATGCTTGTATTTAGCCTTTGCTTTTGATTCTCTTCCCAACAATGAAGGGTTGTGGCATTTATTTTCTAACATATCATTCATAGAAAAATAACTTGGTTTGAAATGTTGTAAAAGCATTGGCGCATCACTATTTTCATGTTTTATATTTACATCTTCTTCTACCCTTTTCTCTAAACTCAGAGAATAGATAGCTTTCTATAAAAATCCTAGAGGTATTCAGTGAGGCGCAATTGGTCCCCTACTTGCTGAATTTACCGTAAGGCTATTAGAGAGGTGCAAAATTTGATTATCAACAATACAAAAAGAAAATTTAAGTGAATGCAAAAATAGATATCAAGATACATCCCCCTTTCCACTAGTCTCATAAATCACCCCCAAGGTATTATAATGTTACACTTTATGATTAGTGCATTTACAAAGCCTTTTCCAAGATAAAATGCTCAATAGGTCCACAATGAACAAAATAAAAAAAATTAATAAAAAATGAATTTGAGATAAAATCTAGAAAAAATTATCTTTTTAGTTGTGTATTTATCTTCAATACCTTTCCAATGCCTATTTGTTTCCAAAAAATGGAGCTTTGAGGCTAAAGTTATGGCTTGTTGAAGAAAAATTGTAACAATAGCTTCAACCTACAATATTTGATAGAAAATGGAAAATTTTATTTCCAAAACCATTGAAGATGGAAATTTCTCATCTCCATCTTTCAAAGGATATCTCATTTGTAGAAAAAATAAACTGTGGCAAAAAGTTATGGTTTTTTTTTAAATTAGGCTGAATTTTGCCTATAGTGATGAAGCCCTAGCAAAAGAAAAAATTTCCAAAAATCAATTTCGTCTAAAATAGACAAATTTTATATGAGAATAGGGGTTTTTGGGCCTTGTGAATGAAATGGAAAGGTATGTTTTTCCTGAAAATTCTCCAATAAAAATTTGTTTGTAGATCTGAGCTTCAAACCCTTGTTTGCAACTTTCTCAAATGATCTCCAATTTGGATGAAAAAAATCCAATCTGAATTTCTCAAGCCTTCTGGATGTGTTGGAACATTCAAAATTGCTGCTAGTATAACCATAAGTTTTACAATCACCCAGATCTCACAAAACATATATGCAATATTAAGAGGTTATTATAGCATTGCAAATCCTTTATGATTCTCTAGATCATTTAAAATGCAAGAGAAGAGCATATGAGAATTTACAAGATTTTTACAAGAAACTAAATATCTCAATCAGGAATCTAAGAACTTACATTTCTCATAATAAAACATTTGATACCATCATAGAAATCTGAAATAGATTGAATAACCCAAGGAATGTTTTAAGAGAAAATCAAAGTTACATAAATTGGAAAAGCATAAGAATGCAAACTAAGACTCCAAGAGATTATGAGATTTCAATGTGACAAAATTGCATTAAGAGCTTCCAAGATGAAAATATACAAAGAAAAGATGCGTGAATAATGACTACATGCATCAAAGTTCATGTATGCCAAAGTATGCAACAATGCAAAAGAATGAATGGATGGATACAAATACAAGCTAGGTAATGAGTTTATATAGAACTTAGGAGAAGAGGTAGGTGTCAAATCCAACCAATGGGAATCAACCACAAAAGGTAGAGATGGACCACCAAAAGTGGAAATTCCTCCCAAAAGTTGAATGTATGGATTACCAAAAGTGGAGGATGCCACCAAAAGTGGAAATTCCTACCAAAAGTTGAATGTATGGATTACCAAAAGTGGAGGATGCCACCAAAAGTGCAATGTGTCCCACCCTTTAAGGAAGGGGAAACCTCATCACTTATCTCCTAGTTATTAAATAATAAACTCACTTTATTATCCAAGGAAATCTTAATTAAGTGTAGCAAAAATTTAGGACTAAGGGAAAATAGATTAACCTAGTAGGAAAATAAAAACACACACCAACACCAGTTTCCTAGTGATGGTAAATTCATAATAGAGTGTATGTTTAGAATTATTTGTATTTCTCTATGAAATAATATTCGGCTATGTGGATTTGTTGGAGTGATTACAAGTTTCATAAGGGTGTGTAGTCCATGTGGTGTGTTTTTTGTAGGTTTGTGTGTTAGGTTATGGATAACTAGTTGGTGTATTTTGGTATTGTCTCACCTACGATGTCAACCTAATAAGTTTTAGGTCATGCAAAATTAAAAAAAATTCTGATTGATTATGTGGGAGCTATTGTAGGTCCATTCCGACCTATTGGAATGCGTTATAAATTTTGGGTTGTGGCATGAAGCATGTTTTAGGCAGACAAGTTATGCTATGCATGGTACATCTAATTAGGCCAACCTAATTGATGTTGTAGGTGATTTTTGAATGTAATAGGTATAAATTCAAGATAATTTTGGATTTATAAAATGTGAGTATGTGTGTGATAGATATATTGTGAATGTGAATTCTAAATATAAGTGTGTGAAGGTATTTTCAATGTAAAGAATAGTAGAGTGTGGTAACAGAGTAGCATGAAGTGTGTTGATTCAATTTTTTGAGTTGTAGTTGAATTATATCTCCTACATATTGTAGATGCAATATTAGAAATTCAAATCTTTGAAGTGAGCGAACCTTATTTTCTATTTCTCTTATTCTCTTGATAGTGAATCCATCATGTAGTGAGATAATTTTTAATATCTTATGACTAGTTTTAATATATTGTGAGCTAATCCTCACCATGGTTTTTCCCTCTTTTGGTTTTCCATGTAAAAATTTGGTGTTTATGTGTTATGGGCTTTGATCATTTCTTCCATGGTTTATTTCCTCACTACAATTCAAATATGATGTTTTGAATGAATTTTTAAATGTTTAAGTGGTTTTAGAGAATATTTATTCACCCCTCTCTCGGGTTTTTGAGTGCTCAACAAAATCCCCACTTGAATTGAATTTCACATGCTTGTAGTTGTTACCTCACATGCCTCAAAATTTGAATAGATTCATGAAACTTATGATATTTCAATTTCCTTAAACATTGAGCCATGTCAATGGAAACTAAAGAAACTAATAGAACTAGCATTATCATACTCTCCATCCAAACCATAAAGCTGCGATGTATTTTGGAAAGAAATTATATCCATATTAATTAATCTCTCTACCTAAAAGATATCTTTCTAGACCACCATAGTCATGTTGAATATATACCTAGCATGGTATAATAAATTCATTAACTATTTTAAGGTAGTCATGTCACAACTAGCATGATACATGATACCTAAATAGATTAGATAGTTTCCACACTATCAAACAACATGCATCTAGAACCTTGGATCAACTAACAATTCTAGTACTCCTACAATATTCTTCATTTTGTAAATCTTCACATCTAATAGCCCTAACACCTTTTTATAACCACTATCAATAAAAATGATCTACTAAAATCAGTCTCACATAAATGACAACCTATTATAAAAATATCCCCCTTGTCATTGATGGCATACATCAAAATTTTGGGGCCACCAAACACACCAAAGCCACTGAATGAATAAGTTTGAATGATTTCTTTGTTGTAGCATTTACTCCACTATGATAGATATGATAGTTAAAGATAGTTATTATTTTTAAAAAATTCACCATTCACTCTCTCCCTAATTAATAATTTACTCAATTCAACCTTTATCACTTCTTCCCCTTTATTCTTTCTAATAAATTCAACATTTTGAGCTCACTTTCAACCCCTTTGTCAATGACAACTAGATAAACATTGTTTCTTCCCCTAAGTTAACCCCCCTAATTTCATGCATCACAACTTCTAAAAACATTATGCAAGAGCACCAACCCTTCTTATGGTAGGGAGAACAAGCTCTCCCTCACCGTGTACTTTCCTCTTGAATTAAGAGGAGGGAGTAAAAACTCACAAATTGTACCAGAGAAACTTAAATGTCTCATTAGGAAGTGGCTTCATGAATATATCTACAACTTTCTCCTTTGTGTCCACATATTCCAACCTTACTTCTTTCTCTATAATCTCTCAAAAAATTATATTTGATTGCAGTGTGTTTTGTTCTTGATTGCATCACCGGATTCTTTAAATTTTTTATTATACCTATGTTATCACAAAGAATAGTGATAGGATCTTAAAACTCAATCATCATCTCCTTCAAGTTCTGACTCATCCAAAGCACTTGACTGTAGCATGATTCTGAAAAAATGTATTTCACTTATTCTATAGATAAAGAAACTTATTCCTACTTCTTACTCAATTAGGACAATAAACTTTCCCTAGGAAAGAATGCACCACCACTTGTGCTCTTTTGATCATCCACGCAACCTACCCAATCTACATCTATATATGCAATAAGAGTGAAATTTTCACTCTTTGGATACCAAAGACCAAATTATTTAGTAGCCTTCAAATACCTAAATATTATTTTCACCACCTTTAATTTAGTCTCTTTAGGTGCTTCCTGAAATATGGCAACCATTCTAGCTACCTGCATAATATTCATTCTAGATGTTGTCATATACAACAAACTCCTATTCATAGACTGGTACAAAAATTTATATTCCAGAGTAGAGCCATTATCCTTTCTCAACTTACACCTAATAACCATAGGTGTTGAAGCAAGTCTGAAGTATTCCATCTTAAACTTACTTAATATCTCCTTTATGTATTTATATTGTGAGATAAAAATCCCATTGTCTAATTGAGTAATCTGTAATCCAAAAAACAACGACAATTCTCCTAACATACACATATCAAATTAGTTCTCCATAGCCTTCTAATTATTTTGCACATTTCTCCACTACTACCTCCAAAAATCATGTCATCAACATAAACCACAACTATAAATGTTTGTTCTCCTTCCCTTTTTATGTACAAATTATTGTCTACACAACCTCTCTAAAATTATTGCTATTTCAACTATCCATCAAACCTTGAATACCAATCTCTAGGAGCTTTCTTGAGTTCATACAAAGCCTTCTTGAATATCTATGAACACAATTTGGATTTTTAGTACATTGAAATCCTTCCAGTTGTTCAATATAAACTTCTTCAAGCTGCACATTTAGTAATGCTAACATCATATCCATTTGATACACATTGAAGTTCTTGAATGTTGAAAGATCCAAAAAAAATCCCAATTTCATCCAATCTAACCACCAAAGCAAATGTCTCCTCAAAATATATGCCTTCAACTTGATCATACCCTTCTGTTGGAAACCTGACTTGTTGGGAGGGATTGTTGGAAGTTTTTCATTAAATATTGTGTGATGGAAACATGAGTTGAATGGAGAGATTGATAAGAATATGATAGTGTAGTGTAGAAAAATGTATCCCTTTACATTCTCTCATTTTTTTGGGCCTTCCTAGTTAAAATGCACTTAATAATGCCTTAATTTAGTGTTGATAAATGTGTCCCTTTACATTTTCACACTTATTTGGGCCCTCTTAATTAAATTAATATTAATTAGTCCTTCATTAGCCCTTATATTCATTTACAAGCCTAATAAATTACATTTTCGAAAGGGAAACCCAACAATAATTAATGCCTAAACATAAAACTTTACATTAAGCAATGTGTGTTCCAGGTTTAGGGACTTAGGTCCCATTCACCCATGGGAGAATGGCTTGTCCCTAGACCTTTGGACGTAAATTTAAATTATGTTTTTGGTATAATTTTTCAATGTTGGCTTGTGATATTTGAATTTCGGGAAATTAAGGATACATACCTATAAATACAAGGTAATTTTCTAAGTTTCACTTAGAGAGAGTTTTCAATACAACATTTTTGGATAAATTTTATGAGATTTCAAGAGAAGTCAAGAGAATTCAAGGGAAAATACAAAAGAGATTTATTGTAGAAATCAAGATCTATTCATCATGTCAAATTCTTCTTGCATCATGCATGTTTTTGGAGCTAAAATTGTGATGTAGGTTTCAAGATCAAGTTCAAGAATTGAAGCATCATTTCAAGTATCAAGATCCACATCCAATTCAGCCATTTCATGCAAGTTACATGCCTCCTAAGATTTTCATTATCAAGGTTATGTTGAGTGGTAACATAGCTTTGTTCATTCTCCATTTCATCTTTCATTCATTATGTCATTTCATTTTTTTATTACCAAAATGGTGTTTTACCAAGGGAAACCCCTATTCACCCAAAAACAAACATTTTCCCTCTCTCTTGTGTGTTGCAGATTTATAGGTTCATAGGTTGAAGAAGGATTTGAAAAAAAATTGAAGTGCAAGATTTACAAAGTTGAAAAATTTGCAAAAGTTGTCAAAGTTGTCATCAAACCATGGAATCTAACCTATAGATCATATTTCCAACTTTCTAACACTTAAACCTTGACAAATCACAAGCTACAAATCTATGTCAAAGGCTTCTGAAAGTTGCGAAAAAACCCTGAGTAAAGACACATTCACCCATGGGTGAATGAGTCTTAGTCAGCCTTCAAAAACCCACTCTTGGTGATTGGTAAACACATTCTTCCCTTCTCAGATTTGCATTTGGTTTTTTGGTTTTGCAAGTATTGAGTTCAATATTGTTGTTTCAAGTGTTAGATTTCATTTTGTATTTGACTCTCTATTTTTAGTTTTTCTCCCCAAAGTGTTGTTTGACCTTGACTCCCATCATTTAGTCATAAAGAAATATGAAGATTCTCACATTAAATTGATTCACCTAAGGGTTGTTAGTTAGTTCTTTGTGGAGATCTCATTTCCTAATGAAATAAAGGAAAACAGGTCTATCTATTATCATTTTGGTGAACCTCCTCTCATAACATAAAACCTATTTTCGATGTTTCAAAAAATATATGGTTTTTCCATTAATGGCAACCCATTATTGATGGAGATACATGGTAAAGATATAGAAGTGTTGGTCTAGTTAAGATAAAATGATTTGATAATTGGCTAAGTCTAGAAAGGAGTTCTAGTGTTTAGATTTCATTTTGTATTTCACTTGCTATTTTTAGTTTTTCTCCCCAAAGTGTTGTTTGACCTTAACTCCCATCCTTTAGTCATAAGGAAATATGGAGATTCTCACATTAACTTGATTCACCTAAGGCTTTTTACTCAGTTCTTTGTGGAGATCTCATTTCCTAATGAAATAAAAGAAAATAAGTCTATCTATTATCATTTTGGTGAACCTCCTCTCATAACATAAAAACTATTTTCAATGTTTCAAACAATATATGGTTTTTCCATTGATGGAAACCCATTATTGATGGATATCCATGGTAAATATATAGAAGTGTTGGTCTAGTTAAGATAAAATGATTTGATAATTGGCTAAGTCTAGAATGGAGTTCTAGTGTTCAGAGAACCAATATTTTAGCCCACATTGCTCTGCCATGAAGAATTGGGTTAGGCAATTATGAGGTTATGTTGGTATGTGCTAGAAAAATCTAAATATAAATTTTCATGATCTAATGTACAATCAAAGAAATAGTGAGAGTAGATTTGTCTTGAAATGCCAGTGTAACTGTGATAGAGTGTGTGACTGGAATGCTCTACATTCCACCACAATGAACAATTTGGTATGCAGATTTGTACAAGTGTTTGAGGATTCTTGTAGTATTTTTCTCCATGTTGCAATTTTTTTTGGTTCTGAGTGTGTCAGGTTGTGAGTGAATAGATGGTTCATTCTATTGTTACTTCACTAGTGGTGTCGACCTCAGTATTTTGGGTTGTGTGAAGATGAGTACAGTTTGGTGCAGAATTATGGGAATAATTATAGGTCATGCTAACATATCTTAATGTGTTATATTCTTTGGTTCATTCTATAAGGAGTGAATGATTGATTTTTTAGCCGATAGGATGAAGTGTTGCATAGTACATGTTCTGGGTTGACCTAGATGATGTTTTGGTTGGTTGTGGTATATATACAGGGTTAATTCATTTTGTGAAAGTGATTTGTGAGATACTTAAGTGTGTGTAAGAGTTTCATAGAAGAGAAGTGTGAATTGGAGTTGAGGTGAATAATTAAGTGCATTAGGTCATTATTTTGAGCTTGAGTGGAATTGTATATTCATCATAGGTTAGATGCATTGTTAGTACAATTCATATTTTGTAGTGAGCCACCATTTATTCTATCTCTCTCTATTTCAAGTAGTGAGCCCTTTGGAACCTTCTTCATTTGGATAGTGCATCCTTAAACAATGAGGCCACCAATTGTATCAAACTTTGTAACTAGTTAAAATATATATATTGAGCTAATCCTCATCGTGGTTTTTCCATTTTTGTCTTTTCCACGTAATTCTAGTCTTCTTGTGTTATTTGATGTGATGCATGCTTTCTATGTTCTTTTCCATTATTGCAAGTTTAATGTGATACACTGAATGAATTTTTAGGTTAGTAAGAGTATTGATTCACCTCCACTCTCAGTATTCTAGGTGTTCAACACCTTTACACACAAGTATTTATTTATTTTGGATCACTTCACCTTATTCATTCAAATTGTTTCCAAATACCCATTTTTTTCCAATCACATTCTTTTTTCTAGGCCTTGGGAGAAGTTCCCAAGTTTTATTTTCCATGATTTAATTCATCTCTTCCTCCATTGCTTCTATCCATCTTTGTTCCTTGCTAGCTTCCTTGCATGTCTTAGGTTCTATATTTTACAAGTAAAAAAATGTACTTGTTCTCTTGACCATTCTAGCTTCTTCCAAGTTACAACCCCACTATATTTGTCACCTATGATCTGATCTCTAGAGTGACTTTTTTTAACATAATTAGTTGACATTTTTAAACAACTTCTTCTAGATCTTCAATGTTTCTCTGAGTTGATTCCTCAACATCTTCTTCCTCTAGAATAGTAGTACTCTGAATATTTTCATCAACATTTACATTTACACTTTCAATTATCCTCTTCAAACTTTTATTATAATATTTATAATCTTTGCTTCTTAAGGAATAACCAAGAAAAAATCTTTCATCTAATCTTGAATAAAACTTTCCCTAATTCTCTTCATCTCTTTTGGTGTATCACTTTCTTCAAAATATTTTGAGGTTCCTTATGGATATTAGTATTCCTTTCTAGAACTCATATAGAATGTTATTTATCTTGCACCTGATATGAACTTTATTTAGAATGTACACAGCTTCATGTGCAACTTCTCTCTAGTACATATCCGACAAGTTTAATTGAAATAGCATAGTACTTTCCATTTCTTGTATAGTCTGGTTCTTTTTTTCAACAACTCCAATTTTTCGTGGAGTTCTAGGGGTGAAAAACTAACTTTGAATTCTATGCTCCTCATAGAATTTATCATACTTTTTAGTTGTAAACTCTTTAGCTTTATCTAATCTTAGGACCTTGATTGTCCTTCCTATTGTAAGTATGAGTAGTTGGTGTTTTCATTGATGTCAATAGGCTTATGTTTTTGTTTTCATTGATGTCAACTAGTAATGGTTGAGAAGCTATGACGATTTTTTTATTATTCTCATTATGCTTTCATTAGTAAGTGCTATTGGTGTCAACCTCTGGTGTTGTTATGATAGTATTCTATGTGTGCATGTCGTTTGCTTGAGTTTTTGTGTTGTACTTGGTTCAATAGTGATGAGGAAGTCTTGAAGAAGATGATAATATGTCTCTAGTGGTTATTTTCTAAGTGCTTTTGAGAAAATGTGAATAAAAGAGGAAATAGTTTGTTGTAGAGGTGTTCTAGAATATAGAGCGGTGTTCTAGTTTTTCTCCACATTTCATCTATGTTGAATTTCTTCTTGTGTGGTTTGGATATGTTGATCAAATGTGTTCATATGTGTTCTATCTATAATTTGTAGGTCTATATCCTTGGGAAGAAGAATTTGTGTTCACCAGTGTGTGAACTATGTTGAAGTGTTGGGGTGATCCCACAATACAGGTTTACAATTTTTGGCCAAACTAGACATTAAACTGATTTTTTTTAATTAAATCTTCACTTTCAGGCACCTATAGCAACTAATCCATGAGGAATTTTAAGATGATGCAAACTAGTGATTTGTGACATTTTGTTTGTAGATTCTAAATATTTTTTTTTTGAAATTTTTTGGAATCAGATTGTACTTCTTTTTCCATCTCATTCAAAAACTAGTTTTTAATAGTAAACACCATTTTAAAGAGTGACATTACTGGCTAACACATAACTTTTTTTCTACGAAGGATAATTTTATTTATTTATTTTTATTTAGATTTGCAACTAAAATATCTAGTGCATGGAATTTGTTTCATAACATTTCATTGAATATTTTTTTCTTAATTAAGTTTCAAAGTTAAATCAATTATAATTTAGACATGATTTATTGGCTAAAACATTTCTTTTGTATGTATCAAAATTCAATTTTATTTTTTGGTTGCATCAAGGACATCAATATCTAGTGCATAGATTTTTTTTTAGATTTTTTTTTGGTAATTTGCTATTTTTCCACATGTGAAGAATAAAGAGCTTGATTTTTGGTGAAAAACCTACATTCACAAGAAATAAAAAATAAATATAATAATTAAATTAAATTTATTTAAAATTTTACTTTCTGGGAAGCTTATAATAAGGACTACATACTTACAAAAAATACATTTTAAATTAATTCATTTGATCCCCCAAAAGGTAAATCAAAAGTGTTTTTTATCAGCATTTTGATAGGTGTAAAGGAGACTCTGTTATAGGTATGGTTTAAAACTAGCAGGGTTCTATCCAAGGGGGTTTGATTTAAGGTGGTTTGATCGAATCCACTTCAGTTGTAATAATTTAAATGGAACTTTTCAAGGCTTAAATCATTATATTTTCTAAAAATATGTGATTTCAGGAAAAATCAGGATCTCCCAGAAAGTGTAAACCACTATTGTGGGATCACCCATTGTTTGGGAGAAATGGTTTTGCTCCAAATTTCTCCACATTATGGTTGTAGTTTAAATATTTAGGATAAAATTGGAGTGGAAAAAAATTTAATTAAACCCACTGATTTTCCAATCAAAATTTTTGATAACATGGAAAGAAAACCACTTGGTGTGATAAAACTACCTATCAAAGTTGGTAAGATTGTGTTGCAAACACCCATCCATGTCATGCCCCATGATATTTTATATAATATTCTCTTGGTTAGAGCATGGATTCATGAGATGAAAGGTGTGCCTTCAACACTTCATTGTTTAATGAGATACATATACAACAATACTTTTTAGGTGATAAAATATAATCCTAAATTTGATCATTGTTTACAAACTGAAACAGGAATGAAGGATCCTCTTAGAATATCGACACCAACTATGAAACTATAACCTTTAAAAGATGAGGATAAAGATAATTTTCTCTTATCAGGGAAAAATTATTAGACAATGACTAGGGTTCATTAGATTTTACACTTAAATTAATTGGGGACTACAATATTACACAAAAACCAGAAAAAAGAGAAAGAAGAATCAATGGTATCAACACAATCCATCACTGAATCATCCACCACTTCTAAAAAAGAGAAAAACATAAATTAAAAATCCACATATGATCAGGATAATTGTGAAAAACAAGCCTCTATAAAAGCAATGGAAGCAATTTATGGAAAAGGTTATGAACTTTTTAAACAACTTGATTATAATGGAAAATCATGTGGAGATAAAGAATGAGGCATTCATGTTCTAGTTGATCCTAACAGACAAGAAACAAAAAGATGTCTTGGATATTGTCCTTTAAAAATAACAAAAACATTAACGAGTATTTCACTTAATCAATAACATTAGTTTTTTCTCGTCATGTGGTAGTTGTAGTATCACAAAATTCTCACTACCATACATGGTGGTATAAATTTGGCTTTATGTAATCATATTTCATTTTGAAAGGAGAAACATATCATCATCCATTTAGGCTCATATTTTTCCCTACAGTTGGGTGGAAATGGGGTTAGGTAGCCTTGTTCTAGGTGCATTCCTTTTATCAAGGGATCCTTCTTTATCTCCTTAAAACATTAGTGTAGCAAGCACACTAACATTTTAAGGGGGGGCATATAGTGTTCCAATTATTGTTTGCATAGAAATAGTCCCTTATTAGTGACGATAACATACATATCCTAGGAAGTGTGACTTATTTAATCAAAGTTTGACCCTCTTAATCTATTTGAGTCTCTCTTTTATGCTGATATTGGGCTTAATATCCCTCAAGAGTGTGACCTTTATTGGCATATATCATTCCCCTTGGTGGTAATGCTATGGCTAGTATTCCCTAAGGAATGAATTCATTTTTCTATGACTTGTCCTATTTTTATAGTGATGACATGAGTGATATTCCCTAAGGTATGAACATTCATATGATAAGAAAATCCCCTTTTTTATTTTTGTAAATCATCTCTTGTGGTGATGTTGATACAATATCCCTTGAGTTTTTAGCCTTATCCCATTGTCATTTGTTGCACCCCCTAAGGTAAGTTTTTGCAATATAGTTCATGGATTCAAAATAATGGATCTTTTTGGGTCATGAACTTGAGCACCCCTTTTAATATGGCCACCTAAAATAATACACCTTTCTTGCTCATGGAGCCATGTGTTTCATGAGTGATGTGGAATAACACAACTTTTGGGTAATCATGTGAACTGATATCTATTTGATGGATGATATTTGGTATTTGAGCCAATTAAAGATTATGATCTCTTTTCCTTACCAAATCAAATATTTTAGTACTAGCCTTGTTTTTTTGTGTCTTTTGTGCATCTTCTTCATGTTTACATCATGTTTGTTTCCATTTCATTGTCATATTTATGTTCCATCATTCCATGTGTTTTCATTTTTTATGCTTCATATTTTTAGACATGTATGTTAGTGTATGTTATCTTTTTGTAATTCATATGTGTGTGTGTTCCTTTAGTACCTCTGTTGGTTTTCCATGCGATCTTGGATTTTTTGGGCTTGTGCACTACTAGATTCTTAGACACCCTATGTCTTCAATATTTGGATAATTGCACCCCTCTTGACATAAATTTTATACTTTAGTGTGAGTATGAGCATACGTTCATATTCTCACTAAAGTGGGGTCTAAATATACCATCATAAATCATCACCCTATGTTTTTCTCCCCTTAAACTATTGGACCTAATTAATTATTTAATTTTCTAAATTATGCATTTTATGGCCTATTTTAAACAATTTCTAATGAATTAAAACAAAAAACAATTGATATCTATCTAATACATTCCCCTAGACAATAAATTTCCTAGAGAATAGGTTTAAGACACTCATTCCCTCAACATGAGTGTCCTCCTATTTTACCTCCAAATTCAAATATGTCGGTTGTGGAAATTTAATATTTGCAATTCAAGTGTCCAAGTTGGCCATCATCATTTAATTTTCATGAAATTGAATAAATCATATAAATACCTAGTTATACCATTATTTCAAGACCTATCTAGCGCTCACAAGAATTCATGAGAGAAAGCTATTGTCAAGAGAACTATTGAGCAAGTCAAGAGTAGCATTTCAAAGCTTTATTGAAAAAATTCAAGATCCTAACATCATGTCAAATCTCATGTGAGTTTATGTGTGTTCATGTTATAATTTTTTTGTGAAGGCTAACACTTGTGTAGGTCTCCAAGAAATTCAAGCATTCAAGCAAAACAAGCAACCGAGGTCTAAGCCCTTAAAGTGATGTTGGTGAGTTGCAACACTTTGTGATTTCATCATGCATTCCTATCATTTATCTTTCCTATCATTGGAATTTTCATTGTGGAAGTAGAAACACTTACATGGGGTTTGACTTAGGCAAGCCCCTAAATGGCCCAATTTCCTCTCTTTGTGAATGTGCAGATCTTAGGTTTTAAGAGGATTGGAAGAATTTTGAAAATAAATAAATCTTTTTTTATTTGAAGACCTACATATTGTGAACCCACAAAAACTCACTTATAGAATTATTTGATAGTATTTCGACAAATTTGTAGGAAAGAATCTGATGCTTATATTTGAAATCAGAGCACTGGTAAAATAGATCTGGACAAGCTCTACAAAGACACCCATGCCCTTGGTGTTTGTTTCCTCTATTTTATCCCCTAGATTTGAACCACAGTTGCATAGTATCTCATTGTTTCCTACTCAGTTGTCTAAATTTTCTTGTGACGTTATGTGTTTTATGTATTCACATTAGAATATTAAATTTCACTTTTATTCTACTTAGGTCATTGCATTTCATCATTAGGATATTTCTATAATTTTCTAAGGGCTAGTTGACTCAACTATCAGGTTGTAAGTCAATCACATACCTTGTTCAAATCCATTAGACCCTCACTAACATTAAATTATATAATGAATGAATTATTTAGAAAAAGTGCATTAACCTTAAGGAGAAATCTTAGGGTTTACCTTTTTCTATGTTTTAAAATCCAAAACAAAGCACAAAAACAATGCAAACAAAAGGTTATTAATAAAAGGATTTAATTTTGTCAAGAAAAGAGACTTGGATCTTTAATTTGTTTCAAATACCAAATGTCATCCATCAAATGTGATAGAGAAAATAATTCTCTTATAAGGATGTAAAATCACCCATGAAACATGGCTCCACTAGTAAGAAAGGTGTGTTATGCTATGTGGTCATATAAATAAGCTCAAGTTCATGAATCAATAAGATATATTATGTCAAATCCATGGGTTATTTTGGTAATTGCACTTTATAGGGTGCATAAAATTTTAACATGACAAGGGATAAAAGTAACGCCAGGGGGTGTAGAAAAATTAACATCACATGGGAAAAATTGATAACCATGCCTCAGGGGTTGTATAAGAAACACCACCACTAAAGGTGTATGTAAATAAGTGAAATATCACAAAACGTCTCTGAAATGGCTAGGTTGATATGCCCCCCTTAAAATTTCAACATACTTGATATGTTGGTATTTTAAGGAAAAGAAGATGGAAGAGGGGATCCTTGAAAAGAATACACACCTCCAAAACTAGTCATCTTTGCCCACAAAGATTAAAGACAAGGAAAACCATCCAAGAGACTATCATGTTAATATTATGGAAAATATAGTTGCACCTAAGATTGTACCACCATGAATGGAAATGAGAAATCATATATAGTTATAAATGCCATAGAGCGAGAAGGGAATAAAATATAACGAACCTAAATCATTTATATTTTTTTTATAGGTGAAATGCAATCCTAAACATGTACAGGTTCCACTTTTGAGGTTGGGATCAAAGTATTACGAGATTTGGAAGTGTTATGTTCATATTGGACTTATGAGATATAATTTTTTTCATCTACTTTAACTATATATATATATATATATCTATATATATATATCTATATATATATATATATATCTATATATATATATCTATATATATATATATATATATCTATATATATCTATATATCTATATATATATATATATATATATATATATATATATATATATATATATATATATATATCTTTTTTATTATATTCATAATTTATCTCACAATGAAGAGTAGATGAGACTCCTTTATTGGCATGAATCCATGGTCTACCTAAGAGAAGATTATATGAAAGAGGTCTTAGCATGGTATTGATAGGGGTTGGTAAAACAATGGGTCCTATCTTAATGGGTAGCATGATCACCCCCAATGGTTGCTTACTAAAATTTTCAAGGTTAAAAATCCAAATATCATTAGGTTCTATGATATTCTTATCCAAACCAACTTTATCTAGAAGATCAACACTAAAAATATTAAGACCTGATTCATTATCTACAATTGTATGTCTAACTCTAACTATATTAATGACTATAATTTTTGTATACACCTAAAAATGATCTAGATAAACCTAATTAATTAAATACAATCATTTGATTCATTAAACTTTAATTCATCTATTTATAAATAAATAGAAATATTTATTTATATAGTGCACATTCCGTTTTCTTCTATTAAATAAATAAATTCAATTGTTTGTTTTATTTAATTATCTAATTCTTCTATCTTAATTAAATAAAAAAATTCAATAGTTTGTTTTATTTAATTATCTAATTTTTCTATCTTAATTAAATAAACAAAATCACATAGTTTGTTTAATTATCATCCCCTTTTATTAAATAAACAAATCTCAATTGTTTTATTTAATATATATCTTCCCTCCAAAATTGAATAACTCAAATTTTCAATTGAGCACATGTCTACAACTTTTCTCTCAATAAAGTTGAAATCTTTAAGTTGTATTCAATTATGCTTTATCTTTCCAACCAATTTTGGAACAAAATTTAAACAGTTGGAAATAGTTGGCTTCACTCTTCCATAATTTCTTCATGATCACTTGGCAAAATGTTTTGTTGGGAGAAAGCATTTCCCCTTTCTTCCTCACCAACTTCTTCATATTCTACCATTGATTTATCCAGATCAAATCTGAACCGTTTCTTGTTGCCACATCATAATTTGCCTTTGAAAATATATAAAAGCAACCTATTGCTATAGGAAAAAGATCCCGCTTTTATGCAATTTTACTCTGTAACTAGGTATGTGCAGGATCATCATGGAAAAAATAGGTCCTTAAGTGGCAATAAAAAGAGAGAAAATCAGAGTTAGACAACTTGACATAAAAAATTGAATAAGTTATCTATATTATTTCCAAAAAATGTAAAAATATAATCTATAGCAAATTGAATGTAGTTTCTAAAATACTAGACCTTTATTTAAAACAATAAAATCTATTTGGTTAAAATTTGAAATTTCAATGCAATAGTATTTAAATTTCAGGGTAAAAATAAGAAGTAGGTGTCTGTCTGACCACCCTAACCACAATAAAATGATAATATTTTTTTATAATATTTTATATATAAGTAGAGGACTCATGTCCCAATGTGATGCATATTTTTTTATAATTTATTTCCAAGTAAATAATTAATTATGATTTTTTATTACAACTTTTAAAAAATATAAAAGCTCGTCTATCTAACCACCTTAACTTGGTCAAAAATTCATGAAATTCATTTTTTTTTTTCTAATCCTATAGTATGTGAAGCATAGAGTGTGACGCATGTTTTGGATTCAAAAAATGTGACACCATTTGAAAGTTATAGATTTTTTTCAATCAGTTTATCAATCAAGACTTTATTCGTAATTCTAAGAAAAAATGAATAATAAGTATTTATTAAATTCAAAGTAAAGCATAATTTATATTGGTGGAAGCTGAGAATCTCCTCTAAAAACCCTTTTCATTTCATCAATTTTGGGTAAAAAAAAAGTCGTCAGCCACATGGGCCATCAAATGGCTTACATATCGCCACTTTTTGGTCCATCATGATCCTGCACATACCCAACTATCATATTAGAGAAATTTAGGATACAACATTTGGGTAATCATCATATAGCAATCATATTATATTACAATCATGGTTTTCATATCAGTTGCATCTTAGTTTACAATAGTTAATCATATCATATCATATCAGTGTCACAGTATCATATAGCTTTCATTGTCAATCATTTCATCACAACATATCATTTAGTTTATCATTCCCATTCTCTAGGTTGTCATTTTAACAATCACAGTGCACATAATTTGAGAGCCACTTTGATTTAATAAATCCTTGGAGTTAGAGAGAAATGGAATTATTTTATAGATTTTATTATGCTTCAAATAGATTAAATCTATTATTTGAATTCTCTAATAGTGTTTCATTTAGGTGTGTTGTTATTATTTCATTTACACATATTTTCCACACACATAAAATGGCACCCACCGTGGGGCCAAATCCCCATTTTTAACATATTTCTAGAAAGTGACTACAAATTTTGACGTGATTCTTTTTTAGCACGATTGAGAGTTCTTACGACACATCCGACAAATATTTCAATGCATCCAAATACTGTTTTGACGCATTCAATTGTTGTTATAGTGCATTTGATAATTCATTCAGTCTTTTAGTGTATTCATTTATTAATTTAGTACATATATCAATTCTTTTAGCACATCTAAACTTTGGTGCATATGCTTAAATTTTTAGTGCATCTGACTGTTTTTACAGAAAATAAAAAAAAATTGGATATTAATCACTATTTTCTGTGTTGCAAGTACAGTTGTTGGAAACATTTATGCCGATCAAAGACAAATATTAAATATTACTAATAGTGTTTTGCAAGGTTTTAAATTTATTATTGCATTCCTTTATTTAAGTTAGGCATCTAGCTTAAGTAAAAGGATAATTGAACCCCTTGTTTACTATGGTTGAAGTGATAGGCTTATGGTATCCCCTTCACTGGGTGATCAAAATGCTAGACTCACTTTTTATGCTTTTGTTAACACCTTTAGAAGGCCTATTGTAGTGGGAAAAATTACTCACCCTACGAGAATGACCTAAGTGGGAACAACCAAATCCAGGTTTTCCAACCCACCATAATCAAAAGTGAATTTGGGGAAAGTTTGCAATTCAATGGATGTGTGCAAGATAGCCATTCCTAAAGCCTTTGTTCTAAAGGTTGGGAGGTATCCTAAGGGATTTTATCTATTACCACACCAAACAAAAACCCTATCTATGAACTTTAAGTTAGAATCCAACTGTGTCAGTTTCTAAAAAAATTCTATATCACAGTGCAAGGGGAGGGAAGAATCTTCCCCCAAGACACTCACCATATAACTATCAGATACCCTAGCCAAAAGTGGAGGATTCCACTTTGGTTAAGACTCGGGAAAGGAACAAAAATGGGTGCCCTCTAGGGGGTGAAATGGTTGTGTGAGCTGACATAGTTTTAAGATGTGGGATGTGGTATTTTTAGTGACCTTTTGAGATTAGAAAAGTGCTTGAACTATCTTTATTGTGTTATACCAATGGAAATTGAGAGAATTAGACTTGATTCTAGAACACACACTACATTTTTAATGCATATAATTTAAAAAAATATTTACAAACTTGCTATTGTGTGTGTAAATCATTTTCAAAAATAATTCATCCAATAAAAGCAATCAATTTCCATATTCCACAAACAAACAAATCAGATATAAAGGTCATTAATCAGAAGCTTGTACTCTGGAGACAAAAAATTCATTGTTTAAGACCAGAACAAAAGAAGACTATCAAAATATTGAATGCTTCTAGAATAGTGCATTCACTCTCTATTATAGCATATCCAATATGTTTAATAGCGCATAGACCCATCATTTAGCACATAGGAGGAACAATATAGTGCATAGGAGGAACAATGTAGTGCATAGGAAGAAAATTCTAGCGCATAGACAAAACAGGATAGTGCATCCAACCTGTTTAAAAATGTATCAAAACATTTTGTCAATGCATCTGTCAATTCTTTTAGCACATCTAAGGACTGTTATACTACATCCAAAAAAGAAAAAACTAGAGAGTTGTTTCCACTATCTATCAGACTTTTAACATCAGAGTTTCAATTTTCGTCATAACAAAAGCCTTTCTAAATCAAACCAGAGTCTTAAAACTTTCAAAAAACCTGAACCTTACAAGTGAAATTCTTCAAATTAAACCAAGATCTACCATCCTAAAGTGTCTAAATCAAACATATTTGATTGAAAGCCAAGTTTCATTATCAGGATTAGTCATTCTACTTCAAGAAATGAAGTTGTATAATCATACTTGTCAACTTAGTCTAATCAATAGAATCTATCATTCTATTTGACTCAATTTAACATCCTTGACACTATTTCAAGCAAAGATCAAAGTTTAGTGGACAATTATAACATTTGTATGCCATTTTTTACAAGGTCACAAAGACTAAAACTTCAAGAGAAGGAAATTGAAATCCAAAACAACATGTCTAAGATTGAGGAGAATCTACTCAACAGATCCAACCAACATGATAATGATGAAATATTTGAAGAGGGTCTACAAAATATGACACAAGACCCCAAGTTCCATAAGTTTATGGAGAAAATTTTGGAAAAGCATGGGGAAAAGTATCTTTTAATTTTAGTCGATCTGGGTGTTAAAGTTCCAAAGGACTTTGATATTAATAGATTGAGAGGAACACCTAAAAGAGATAAGACTGAACCACAAAATAGATATGAAGTGGATGCAATGAAACATCAACTACAGACCTTACAACAACAATTCCAAGATTTTTGTAGGATATTTTTCCATATCCTTTTGCTCAAAATGTGAACATGATTCCATTTCCAACACACTGTGAGTTTCTCAAGTACGATAAATACAATGGAAAAACAAATCCTCTTGACCATGTAAGGGAATTTCGAGCTATGAGCTTAGAGTTTTCCCATGAAGAGACATACTTTATGAAGCTATTTCCAAGAAGCTTAGGTGGACAATGTATGAAGTGGTTCTCTAAATTAACTCCAAGAATTAGATCATTTGAAGATCTGGTTAAGAAATTTATAACTCAATACTCCTATAATATACAACATGATATCACAATGAAGGATCTTTGCAATACTAAAAAAAATAAAGGTGAAACATTTCTTTCACTTTTGCAAAGATGGAGAAGGATGTTTTCAAGATATCCATGTTCCATACCTGAAAAGGAAAAGATGGAACTATTCATTGATAATTTAAACGATGAAATGAGTTATAGAATTGAATTAAAATGTCCACCTACATTCAAGAAAATGATCAAAAATGGTCTCAAGATAGAAGAATCTTTGGTCAAGAGAGGATTCCTAAAAGCATACAATGAAGGATCAAACAATGCCAATTCCTCTAATCACAATAACAACAACAATAAACCCAAGTTTTAGAAAAAATATAGAAATGCTGGAAATAATGATGTTGTGACTAAAAAACAAAATGGAAAACCAATATTCAATTTAACAATAGCTTCCACAAAGACAACTCAAAACAACAACAAAGGTAGAAATATAATTACAAATGAAAACAACAATTTGAACAATGTTGGATATAAATAACAACCATTCCAAAAGCCATCAAATCAGAAGAAATTCACACCTTTAGGATAATCATTGGAATCAACATTAAAGGAGCTTATTGAATCCAAACTTTTAACATTACAAGAGCCATGAAATTGGGATCCACAAGTCAAACCATTTTGGTGGAATGACCCACATTATTGTGACTATCATAAAAACAAAGGCCACAAAACAAATGACTGTTGGCAATTGAAATATTTTGATCCAAGATCTGATTGAAAACAAGAAAATATTTGTTGAAGGACCAAAAATAAACAACGATCATGGGGCTTTCATGAATCCTTTACCAAATTATGACAAAGGTGAATCATCTTCTTCAAATGGTAAAGGTGAAAATTTAAACTATGTTTATGACTCCACTATTCTGCATATCGAGGTAGTTGAAGATCAAACTAATCACTCAAATTAATGATGAACATGACTATATTGTTGTTGGAAATCAAATAAATTAATTTGTTGTTGTTGATAATTGTATTGATGACATTATTGTAGCTGATTATCAAACTTAGAATGTAGAAATTAATGACATTCATAACATCATTATAGCTGATCATCAAACTGCAAACATTGCTACAAATGAAAATCAGATTAACATCATAAAAATCAGAGAGAATCAAGAATATCAACCAGTCAATGTGACAACACGGGGAAAAGCTAAGGTAATATTGAAAGGATCTACAAATAAATCATCTGATGCTCCTTCTACAATCAAAACAACTGTTGCCCCTAAAAATCAATACAACATAATCGATCAGTTGAAGAAAATACTAGCACAAATCTTAATATTAGAACTCTTGAAAATATCACCAGCACACAAGGAAATCCTAGAAAAAGCTCTTTTTTCCACAATAGTACCCAATAAATTGGAAGTTTTCCAATTCTAGGCTATGATGGGAAACTTAACTGCTCCTCACTACTTATCATTTTTTGAGCATGATGATGTATCACTAAACCATCCACACAATGCTTCCCTCCACATTGAGGTTCTCATTCACAAAAACCAAGTCAAGCATGTTCTTATAGATGGTGGAGCTGGTCTGAATATATGTACTTTGAAATTGATCTGTGCACTAGGATATTCTGAAAAATGCTATTGATGCAAGAAGTAAAATCATAATAAAAGCATATGATGATGAAGAGAGATCTTCCAAAGGATTGATTGTTTTACCTATCCAAGTGGGACCAATTGTGAAAGACATAATTTTCCAAGTGTTGGATAGAGAGATGATGTACAATATACTTTTGGGATGTCCATGGATTCATGAAATGAAAGTAGTGGCATCCACCTATCATCAGTGCTTAAAGTTTCCAATCAACAGACAAGAAATAACCATCTTAGCTGATTCAAATAATCCCCAACAATATAACATGCTTAAGGCAGCTCAAGATACTTTTGTCCCTCATAACAAGGAAGCTAACACTCCAAATTCATCAAAAAATTAGAGGCAATTAAATGTTGTGTCAAAATGGGTTGAGAAGAGGGATAATCAAAGGATAAAGGTATTCTTGATTCTACTACATCAAACAATGAAAACTCTTTATCAAAACAATTCAAGGAAAATATCCAATTAACAGAAAAGGCATGAGAGAGTATTCCATTCAACAATTTTAGGTCTTTCACAACTTTTTCCTTCACCAATAACTTATGGACAACCATCAACATCAATACAACAATTATCACAACCTATCATAGTTTTTTATGGCAGATTTGTAAAGGCTAGAACTTTGGTTGATGAATCAGAAGACAAGGTTGTCCTAAATTGGCTCTACAAAGACAAGGAAGCATCCACATCAGCAACCCCCAACATACAAATGGATCAATATGGTAAAGGAAAGACAATCCTAGAGAAGATGGAGTATGAAGGACAAGGACCTACTGGTATAAGGAAAGAGGGAATTTTAGAACCTATTCAACCTTTTACACTTAATGCAAAGGACAAGATTGGATTGGGTTATACAAGAGAAACTAAAGAAGACATAAAAGACAAAATCTATAAACGAGTTCTAAAGTTACATGAAATTTCTAAGACAAAATCTAACGAGTATGAATGGGATTCTCTATCTAAGGTATCCTTTGAAGAAGAAAAAATGGATATAATAAAAAGGTATGCACCTACACATGAGGAGGGACAAAGATCAGGGACTCGACCCCTTGTGTTTGGATCATAGAATATCGATGAATGAAGTGAGGATGAATAGATTCTGAGTGAAATAGATGACTTGGGGGAGAGTAACATCACAAACCTCAACACCCCTACCGAAAACTTTGATAAAATTTCTATTTGGACTCTCATTTCTATTGACCTTTATTAGTCTAATGATCTTTTACCCTTACTACAACCCGAGCTTATTGACTGGGAACAAACAAAGCTCCCTAACATTCCTATCTTTGCGAATGATGATTCCATCATTAACTTTCTTTGTTCCAACAAACTTGACACAAGTTCCAACCACAAAAATCATAGCAAAGCTTCAAGTCAGGGGGTGTCAAATCTTCCAATTGCAAAAGTGAAAATATGAACAATAGATCTAATGGAGAAAACCATTCAATTGCATTGTTAGATCTAGAAAAAGTAAAAATAAACAGTACATATGATAGTGAAAACCTGTATAAGGCACTAAAGGATGGGGGATTTGACACTCTTCCTAAAAATTATCATGAGAGATCATCAGTGTTGGTTGAGCAAACTCAGTCTATGAATGTGGGGACAACAGACAAAGTAAAGACATTATATTTGGCAGCATGAATGATTAAATAGGAAAATATAGAGTTCACCAAGTTCTTTGAAGAATGGAAAATCAACTTTTCTTGGTCTAACTCTGATATGTTGAGCTTAGACCCAGACCTCCTAATGCATCATTTATCTCTACCTCCTGGGGTAAAACTAGTTGAACAAAATCTAAGGAAAATGCATCTACATATCACCTTGTTGGTGAAGGAAGAACTCAAAAAATTGTTAGATGCTATTTTCATTCTTCCAATTGATTGTACTGAGTGGATATCAAATATTGTACTAGTTTCTAAGCCAAATAACAACCTCAAGATATGTACTGACTTCAGGGATCTCAAGAAGGCATGTATGAAGGATGAATTTCCTTTACCAAACATTGATATTATTGTAGACTTGACAACTAGACATGCCATGTTATCACTTATGGATGGCTTCTCAGGTTATAATCAAATCAAGATAGCACTAGAGGATTAGAAGAAAATAGCGTTCACATGTCCATGGGGAACATTTTGCTGGAGTGTGATACCTTTTGGGTTGAAAAATGTACGAGCTACATATCAGAGAATGATGACCACCATCTTCCATGACATGATGCATACTTGTATGGAGGAACTATGTGGATGATCTATTAAAAAAATCGTATACTCGAGAGGGACATCTTGAGATCCTATAAAAAAATTTCACTCATCTAGAAAAGTTCAACGTTAGATTAAATCTCAAGAAATCTATGTTTGGTGTAACATTAGCGAAGATTCTAGGGTACATAGTTTCAGAGAAAGGTATTGAAGTGGATCGCGCCAAGGTCAAGGCTCTTATGGAGATGCCACCACCTAGAAACATCATTCAACTACAGTCTCTACAGGGAAGGCTTCAGTCAATCCAAAGGTTCATTTCTCAACTAGTAGACAAGAGTCATCCATTCAATCACTTTCTACATAAAAATGTCTCTTTCAAATGGGATGAAAAATGTGAAACTAATTTCAATCAACTAAAGAAATATTTTATGTCTCCACCAATACTGGTTCCTCCTACAGAAGGAAAGACATTATTACTTTATATAGAAACAATGGAGATTTCATTGGGCACTCTATTGGCACAAGAAGATCCTGCAGGAAAGGAACAAGTTATTTGTTATACCAGTAGAAATTTGAATGGTTATGATATCAATTACACCGTCATTGAGAAAGCTTGTTTGGTGGTAGTATTTTCTACTCAACATTTTCATCATGATATGCTAACTCACAAAGTTAAACTCATAGCTAAGATTGATCCACTAAAATACTTACTTAGCAGAGCTGCTTTAATAGGAAGGCTAGCCAAATGGGTCATGATCTTGAGCGAGTTTGATATATAGTATGTAGATAAAAAATCCATCAAGGAACAAGTGATAGTTGATCAGTTAGCTGAAGCACCTCTACAAGATGATCAACCAATGAGCATTGAATTTTCTGATATAGATGTTCTTACAATCACACCACAATAATGGATGTTATATTTTGATGTATCCTACATGCAACATGGATCAAGTGAAAAAATATTATTTGTCACACCTCAAGGACATACCATTCCAAATTCCTACAAACTAATCTTTCCTTGTACAAATAATATAGCTAAATATGAAGCATTAATTATTGGCATCAAAGTAGCAGTTGAATGGAATATCACAGAGCTACAGGTCTATGGAGATTTGCAACTGGTCATTAATTAGGTAAATGGTGATTATCATACAAGGGATGACAAGTTATTTCCATATAATAAAATGGTGGATGATTTCAAAAATTACTTTGTCTAGATCAAATTTGAACAAATACGAAGGGTAGATAACAAAGTTGTTGATGCAATGGAAACAATTGCTTCTCTCTTGCAAATATCGGAAAATCGAAGACATTATGAGTTTATGGTGGAAGAAGTGTCTAATCCCACCTACAAAAATCCTGAATCTAAGTAATATGCCATATTGTTGACCCTAAAAACTCCATCTATGGGAAGATTTATAATTACTTGAAAGACAATACCCTACCTCCCGATCTTTCCCAAAAGAAAAAACAAAATTTCATTCGCCAAGCCGTAGGACATACCTTTATTGCTGAAATAATTTTTTGTCAAGGTCTTGATGGTATTGTCCTATGGTGTCTAGAGCATGATGAAGCTAAAATAGCCTTCCATAAAATTCATGAAGGTATCTATGGTACTCACTCAAGTGATCTAACTCTAGAGAAGAAACTCCTTTGTTTGGGGTATTACTGGCCAAATATGGAGGAGTCTTTTCAGTATGTAAAGAAATGCAAAAAATGTCAAATACATGGCAACCTTATACATGCACAACATAGGAACTAAAACTCTTTACATCAACATGGCATTTTTGTCAGTGGGGACTGGATATGGTAGGTAAAATTCACCCTTCTTCATCCAATGGACATAAATTTATTATTGTAGTCATGGACTACTTTACAAAGTGGATTGAAGTTGTACCCTTAACCATGATCACAAGAAAACAAATATCATCCTTTATCTTAAATTACCTTATCTGTCGATATGGTGTTCCTTAGTCCATTATCACCAACAATGGTAGACCATTTAAGAATCAAGATGTCCAAGAACTATGTGAGAGGTTTCATATCCAACACTGTTTTTCAACACCGTACTATCCTCAAGGAAACGACCAATCAAAAGCCTTAAACAAAACTATTCTGAAAATCTTAAAGAAAAGGGTCAACAGTGCTAGACGTGATTGGCATGTTCAACTGAATCCTGCTTTGTGGGCATATTGAACTAGTATCAGAACACCTACAAGAGCTACACCATATGCCTTGGTATATGGATCAAAGGCTATTCTATCTATTGAGGTTGAAATACCATCACTTCATGTATCACTAAAAGGGATCATTTTAGATGATGATTATAGAGTGTCTAGACTTCAGGAGCTCAAACTGTTAGATGAGCGTCATTAGCAAGTTGTGGATCACTTGAAATCATATCAATAGAGGATGTCCAGAAGCTACAATCACAAATTCAAACCTAGAGCATTTCAATTTGGTGACTTGGTATTAAAGGAAAACCCTCACAATCAACAAGATCGTGAAAAGAAGGGTAAGTTTGAACCAAATTGGCTAGGTCCCTTTGTCATCATATCACTTTATGAATTGGGAGCTTATCAATTGTCTACACCTAAAGGGGGTTTTTTCTATGAACCTATCAATAATATCCATCTCAAAAAGTTTTATACTTGAATTATCAAATGCACAGTAAAAGTTATGCAAAACTAACAAAAATTTTTTTAGAAAAAGTCTTGAAAAAATGGTCGCCATGATGAAAACCTGGGAAAAAGGCATCTTGGTGACAACAAAAAAAAAAAATTAAGTGAAAATAAATAAAAAATTTATTGCCTTGATGAAAACCTGGCAAACAGGCGTCTTGGTAACACCAAAAAAACAATAAAATCTGAAAAGTGCAATAGAAACAAGTAGTGAAAACCTGGAAATAGGCGTTATTTGTGATAGACTAGTTGTTCCATCTATTTGATCACATCTTGACCAATCATTTTCACCATCATTCTGCTTTTCATCGAAGAACCTCATATACATATCCTGGCAATGTGGTCATGTCTCACCCTAGCTTAGGGGAAAAAATCCTAAACTCACTAGGGGCAATAACCTATGGGCTTAAACAAATTGAAAAACAATAGTATGATAATGCAACAAACACATTGATCATAGGGAAAATCAACATTGAACAATCAACAATCATCAAATGATCAAACTATCCAATCAAATAGCTTGAATCAATCAATCAAATCAAATATAAATGGATGATATTCTTTTGAATCATAGTTTTACCATTTTAGCTTGAGTGTTCAAATGTTGTACTTTGATTTTTGTTATCATATCTTTGGAGCAACTTGATTATGTATTGAACTAGAGAAGCAAGGAAGGAGTATGATTTTTCTTTGTCTATTGTCTATGAGTTAATCATTATTGCTATGTGAATTGTCACGAGACATGCTCTACCAAGTATCATTGATGACATTCAGAATTTGCATAGGAAAATGATTGATTCTTGTTTGTTTTCCACAAGAAATGCTCAGGTCATCATGGTTTAATTATACCTAGATGCTTGTGTGTTATAACTTGCAATATAAAAAATCATGAAAGAAATACTCAGGTCATCATGGTCTAACTTATACCATCGATGCTTGTACTCACTTTCAAAATTTCAAAGGCTCAATGATAGTAAAAAGCATGCTAAATAGATTGCTAAGATGACAAATTTTGCATATGTATATTTGCATACTTAAATTATATTGCATTCCTATTAGCTTTGCATCTGCAAAATAGATTTTTTTGAGGTTTACAAATATTTCAAAAACAATGTTATCGCTATCATTAATGGACTAAGTATACTTGACATAAACAAAAACATTATCATTCTCATATAGTTGCATAATCATTTTCATGTCACATATTAGAATGAAATATGCATTTGATCACATATTTGCATTATCATATCATTCATTCATTTGTAAATCACATCATATATTTTCATTAGAAAAATACCAAAAACAAATCATGCATATAGTGGCATTATAATTGACGTTATCATATCATACATTTTTACATGCATCACATCATACATATTTGCATTAGAAAATATCAAAAACAAATTGCATTACATATCATTTGCATCATCATAAATCCATTTCACATCACACTTACATCATTCATAACGTATATAAAATCATTATCCAAGCATCACATATCATTCACATTATCACATTCATCTCATGACATATTCATATTAACATCATTTTACCATTGCATCCATACATCATAATTTCATCAGTGCATATTCATAACATCATCATCATACAAGAATCACATGGCATATACAATATGGAAACTAAATGCATATATCATATACAACCATCATGAAATCATATAGAACATATAGATTGAATCCACCACATATCATATTAATCTCAAAAATTATAGTGTCAAGTATACAATAATGTCTGAATAAATGTCAAGAGATACAATATCAAAATGGGAGTGAGCCAAAATTGGAGTGTATATCATCAAATTTCCAAAATATATCAAGTAGGATCATGGAAGCTGTGAGGTTCTCCCCCTAGATCTCGATGGTCTCAGTAGACCTCCTGCACATGATGTACCTACACCTACTACACCTCTACTTGGGTCTAGACTGGGATCTCAGCATGGTGGTTGTGTCACACCCATGCTAGTGGTACAAGAGTGGTTGCAAGATGATCTAGACTCTACATAGCTAACTCTCTACTCTGCAGGCATAGCCTAATGATATCAAACCCTATAGTACTCAGCCTCTCAGGTGAATCGAGTAACCTCTCTCATCATATCACCTATAGTGGTCCCCTCTGCCACTCTACAATCTATCAACTAAGTCCACTACCTACTCACCCTACAGTCTAGAGGCATCTCTCTCAACTATCAAAGTGGTGACTTGTGCCTATGCCTATGTAAGAAATGACTGCACCTATGCTAACTGAACCTGTAGTGTTTGAACTTGCACCTGTAAAGAAATTATTTGTATATGCTACTACTATGAGGGTAGTCCAATCTGTACACACTATTGAGTTGTAGCAACCATAGATCTCCTCTGCCAAGGTACAAAAAATTCTCTCACATCAAATGATACACCTCTACCACCATCACCCCCATCTCCATCATCATCAAACTCTCTACCTCCTCCTCCGCCATCTCCTCCTCCACATCTCCTCCATCTCTCCTCCTCCTCCTACGACCGTTTATGACTACCCTCTCCTCATATAATAAGGGCACTAATTTAGCTTGGCTGAACATCCATGGGAATGGATGTAAGAATATATATTGTACATACTCCTCAGACATCAAAGTATCAATGACCTCTGGATGATAATCCCAAATAATCGGTTGTAAACCCTGATACTCATCAATTGCAACATCATATGATAGGGTGGGCCCCCAGTCTAAAGCATCAATTTGTCACCGTGCATAATGTTCGACACCTTGTGGCGTGCCCTGTAACTGACCATACTATCACATCACCCTCCTCAACATGAATCTCTCAATCACAAAATGGGTCATTGCAATTAGATACATCGACTGGAAAAAATATGACATCTTCATATCATCCTCTACACATGACTCAACCAATATAGGGCTAGCATACAACTACCTCAAGATCATCGAGTACATGCCTCTAGTACTCCAATTTTCCTAGCCTATGTTGGAAAACTGGACCTATGTAGCCATGAACATAAGGCCTCCCAATAGGCCATTGTCTATCTGCAATGGGATGTCTGATGGGTATATGCTCCCATGCCCATATCTGTAACAAAGTGACTCCAGCTAACAAACTACGTCCTTCGAGATAAACCACCTGATGTTAATCATGGTATAAATGGGCTAACATACAATAACCCCAAGCATATATGGTACCCTATAAAATCATCTACTCTAGGATCCGACCCCATCCAACTAACAGTCCCTTCGACCGACGATCGGGACATAGGAAACCCCTAATGAATCCAGTAAGCACAGATGGCAGTGTCACATAAGTGCCAACCATCTCTCTCTAGGGAATCTCATAACCACATATTTGATGATCCTCAAATACTCTACACAAAGCATGGGTCCCTCGCTACTCAATCTGATCATATAATACAAGCTCTCCAACCATAGCTATCCTCAAAATACGATACACATCCTTCGGGGTCACTATCATCTCGTCGGTAGGTAGATGAAAGGTGTTATGCACACTATGCCACCTCTCTTCTAGGGTTGCCAAGAGTCCCCTATTAATCCTAATCTGGAACATATATAACAAAGAGGATAATCTGCAACATGAAATAACACCTATCTCAGGCTACGTTAGCTAGGGTATCAAATCCCATGTCCTAAGAAAATGCTTGTGAATCTATAGATTCGTCAAAGGCTCCTATCATCATAAAATATCGCAAATCAATAATCTTTTCAATCAATTGAAATCAATAATCCTATCAATCTAATTAGCTCTAGTGAGACTTTGATCAAATCTCATGAACATCAATCTATCATTCAACATCTCCTATCATGAGGTTTATCTATCACTGAACCTTGCTTATCATGAGGTTAATCAATCAATCTATAATTTTTCCTCTCCTATCATGAGGATAATTATCTTCAATCAATCAAACTATAATTGATCCTCGCCTATCATGAGGTCAATTATCATCAATCAATCATTGAATCTCACCTATCATGAGATCAATAATCATCTAAATCTATTAGAATCATCAATCAAAACGAAGTCAAAGGCTAACATGATCAAAGAACATTAAAATCAAGGAGTTTATAGAAAATTATATGTTTCTGACTTGGATGCACTAAAACAGTTTATCAAATCACTAAAAAAGTTCAATGTTCCATTTCAAGCTATTAATGCATCAAAATAGGTTATCAATGCGCTAATATGGTGAATGCGCCATTTCAGCCTGTCAATGCACTAATTTAGGCTATCAATGTGCTATTCTCTTAAATGCAGTATTTCATTCATTGAATGTGCTAATCTAGACTTTAAAAGCACTATTTCAGTCAATGCACTGCAATCTTATATCTATGCACTAAAAATCTACTTCTATGCGTAAAAATGGTAAATGCACTAAAATAGTCATGGAAAGTGCTACATCGGGTTGTGAAAGTGCTAAAATAAGGAAAACAAAATTCAAATGAGAAAAATGTGGGAAAAACAATTTGCACAAATTATGAGAAGGTTTTTTAGGGTACGAACTAGAGGTCTATACATTGTCGGGCAGTTATGACATCACATGCGCTCAAATTGGTGTGTGTGGTAGGGAATCACCATCTTGCTCCAAATGCACAATTTTTCTCAATCACTCTCAAACTTCAAATTGAAAATGCAAAAATGAATTTCAAAATCACCTTTTTAACCTTTTAAAGGCTAATTAAGTGAGATTATTATGGGATTGATTTATTTTATATTCCAAAAGGGGTTACTTAATTAATTCATCACAGGGGCAGTTTCAACATCATTTGTTGCGAGATAAATCGCTTCAATATCAAATCATCATCAAATTATCACAAAAATCATAAAAATTTGAAAATATTCAAAAAATCCTAAAAATTCAAAAATTCATCGATTTATCTCCCAAGGGGGCATATATCCGTTATCACTCAAAAATAAATGTCTAGGGCATATCAATTTTTTTTTGTCAATACTAGCAGAAAAATTGATTCTTTGAAGCAATGTCTAAAAACATCACTTCAAAGAGGGGAAAAATGTATACACCTAAAAATGGTCTAGATAAATCTGATTAATTAAATATAATTATTTTATTAATTAACCTTTAATTCATCAATTTATAAATAAATAGAAATATTTATTTATATAATTCACATTCTATTTTCTTCTATTAAATAAAAAAATTCAATAGTTTGTTTTATTTAATTATCTAATTCTTCTATCTTAATTAAATAAACAAATTCAATAGTTTGTTTTATTTAATTATCTAATTCTTCTATCAAAATTAAATAAACAAAATCACATAGTTTGTTTAATTATCACCCACTTTTATTAAGTAAACAAATCTTAATTATTTTATTTAATAATATATCTTCCATCCAAAATTGAATAACTCAAATTTCCAATTGAGCACATGTCTACAACTTTTCTCTCAATAAAGTTGAAAGCTTCAAGTTCTATTCAATTATGCTTTATCTTTCCAGCCAATTTGGAACAAACTTTAAAAAGTTGGAAATAGTTGGCTTCACTCTTCCATAATTTCTTCTTGATCACTTGGCAGAATGTTTTGTTGAGAGAAAGCATTTCCCCTTTCTTCCTCACCAACTTCTTCATATTCTACCATTGATTTATCCAGATCAAATCTGAACCATTGCTTGTTTCCACATCATAATTTTCCTTTGAAAATCTATAAAAGAAACCTCTTGCTACAAGAAAAGGATCCCACTTTTATGCAATTTTACTCTGTAAGAATCATATTAGAGGAATTTAGCATACAAAATTTGAGCAATCATCATATAGAAATCATATTAGATTATAATCATGGTTTTCATATTAGTTGCATCTTAGTTTACAATAGTTAATCATATCATATTATATCAGTATCATATAGCTTTCATTATCAATTATTTCATCACAACATATCATTTAGTTTATCATTCTCATTCTCTAGGTTGTCATTTTAACAATCACAATGCACACAATCTGAGAGCCACTTGGATTTAATAAATCCTTGGAGTTAGAGAGAAATGGAATGATTTTAGAGATTTTATTATGCTTCAAATAGATAAAATCTGTCATTTGAATTCTCTAATAGTGTTTCATTTAGGTGTGTTGAACTATTATTTCATTTACACATATTTTCCACACACAATTTTGATCAAAGACTCAAGTTTGTTTTGGATCTCAAGTGAGGGTAACTCATGTTGAGGGAATGTAATATCTAAATTTATCACTTTCATAAAACCAAACAAGGTATCCACATAATATTGTTTGATAGAAAGTGAGACATAAATATTTTGCAAAGTCTCTTAGAGAATAATGTGGTATGTAGGTGATGTTTGAATCAAGTCCCAAAGGGAAATCTTAGATAAAGTATAAAAAAAAATTCTCAACAAGATCATATTATTTAGCAGTATATTTAGGAATTCTTGATGGGGATGGAAGATGTGGTTGAGATAATGAGATGGATGTTGGTGTTTATTTTGGTTTTTTATTATTTCATATATTTTTTATATTATAATCAAGGTAAGGGCCCCTAGACCCAAAGGTTTACTCTAAATAAATAGAGAAAAAAGGGCGTGCAAGTTAAGCATCCAAAAGTAAAGAAAAGGAGGTATGTAGGCCTCTAGAGATGGCAAAAAATGGAAAGAAGACATGCAGGCCAAAAGAACAAGGAAACAACAAAAATAAAAAAAATAAAACTAGAACTATAGGTATAGAGACAAAATAGAACTATCACTTTTTAGAGGAGAAAATAAACTCCCAATTATTCTTTAGTAGGTCTATGGTTACTATGAGTCCTTTGCCTAATGCAATCTAAAATTGAGGTTCTCTGAGTCATCTCCTCCAAGTCTTGTCCAATTTTCATTTTGATTTTTCTAGTTTTTTTCTTCCTCAACACCTTTTTGAAGATGTTATGTTGCATGATCCTATCCAAAATAATAGTAATTTACCAATAGCTTCATCAAGTACCACAATCTTATTTTTAATGTGCTCTCCATGACCTTTGAGCACATCCTTCAAAGAGCTATTAACCTTTTTATTATATTTATATTCTAGATTTTGGTTAGGGTCAATGCGATTGTCTTTTGTGTTTTCCACTTCCTCAATCTCAACATTAAGGTTATAATTTCTAACATTCTCTTGTCACACCGGTGATTAGAAATCCTATTCATTATTTTCTCTCTAGATTTCCTCATCGTTATTGATCTCTCTATCCTCTTCAACATTGAATTCCTTTTTTTCATCCTCCAACTAGATTCTATCTTGGCTATCATACTCACACTAAGGAAGGAAATCATCATTTGAGTTAGCTAGATCCTTGTCATCAATCTCTAAGCTAAACCCTTATAGTTCTTTTGCTTTATTCTTTTGGCTTAAACTAGCTAATCTAGTAGAGTGTGTCTCTCTAGACCCACTACTATTTGGACCCAAAAAATAGGGCTCTGGGTCATCCGCTATTTCAATAGTCATAAAGCCAGGGGGTTCCATATTTTTATTTTTCACATAATTAAGAGGTGGGGAGAAAATTCCTTTTTGAGGGGTTGAAGAATCCATGACCACCCCAAGGGGGATTTTGGGAAGTAGAGGAAAGGGGTTCCCTTTTTTGGATTTTTATTTAGAACTCAACAAAAGGGTTTTTTTGGAGGACTAAAGGGGATTGTCAACAATTTGTAAAGTTTCAAAGGTAACAATGGTATTAGGATTTTGTTGTGGGGTAGGACCACTAGAAAATTTGTAGAGGGCATAGATTAATCCTTCATGCAAGGGGAAAGGAACATTTAGAAATGCATGTTGTAAAGGAATAAATCAAAAAAAGCTACATGAATCCATTCTTTGTGATGAAAATGATTTTGTAATGAAAAACGTAACCATGTATAGTACCATATTTTTCATCGAGAGTAAAATAAAAGACTAGGTGAATGCTTAACCAGGCTATAAGGGCAAGGTAATTTCTCCTTTCCATAACCATTCTGTAGACACATCACTTTCTTCCCTTGCTCAAATAACTTGTCTTTGAATTTCAATTAATTTCTATTGTAGATCTTCTCAACCTTAAGACCTTTGCATTGAAGGCATGTGGCTTTAGTGATTAGGCTAGCAACAACTTCAAAATGGATACCACCAATATCAAATTTACTCACATTCTAGGAATTTTAGAATCTTCAGGTTAGGTTGTCATTGTGTCCCTACATAGATTGGAAAAAATGGGTGAGACTAGCTTCTTTAACAAATTTCCATAATTTTACATTCCATTTAAGCAAAATACAAGATAGAGGTTCAAAAGTTTCTAGAGCCCCCCATTTTTGTAGCAAGGTAATTTAATAGAGACAAAATAAGGAACTTAGCACAAGACTTACCATAATGGGAAAAAAAAATAGAGATAAAAATGCAAGAAAAAATCTTGAGGAAGGGGCATCTAAAATAAGGAGATGGTATATGGCTCATGTTAGGTTTGTGGGAAATTATGGTCCTAGACTTCCCTTTGAGCCACATATCAGGAGCATTCTAATTAAGACATAAGGGAATGAATTGAAAATAATCCTCACTTGGGGTACCAATATGGAAATATCTCCTTTCCATGATAAATTCAATTTCCCATTAATCTATAAGGCTTGAGGCATGAATGGACATAGTTATCAAATTTAAATACAAAATGATTATCCCACCTTTCATGTGATGGGGGATTAAATCCTCATGATTGTTATAATTATTAAAATGAATCTTCATCCTTTTGTCAAAATGGAAAAGGTAATCCTTGTTGACACCCCACATATTATGTGTCCACCTCCAAAATTTATGGGGCTCGAGGATAAAAATGTTAGGGGGTTGAGAATAATTAGCTTCCATATTGACATTAAAGGACTAAGCATAGTTGAATTAGTTGTGTGTGTTAGATATCCACCTATAAGAAATTATTTTATTTGAAACTATTTCCTTGATATTAAAAGGGATATTGTCAAATCCCCAACATGTCAAACTAGTGATGGATAACTCAACATTAGCTATGTAATACCCCTCCATTTTGCCTTCTGGTTGGATAGTGTGTCCTTGTGTGTGGGTTTGTTGTTGTGTTGTGTTTCTGGTTATTCAGATGTTATCTTTATTCCATGCTTTGGATTAGCATAGTGGTTATTTGAATTAAAGATGATTATGCTTTGAATTATATCATGTTAGAATTGTTAGTTCATTGCAGTGTATTAGTGAAGAGGACGATATCACATCACTTGCTTGCGAGTGCCCTATGATCCCGTGATTTCCTCTTCATGGTGCGTATTTTATGTTGTTTATATTATATGTTGTGGTTACTTGATTTGCAGGTGGACAGGTACAGGACATCGACTCCAGCTGGTTTCACAGGTGAGAGCGTGTTCAATACCCAATGGTACTCGATTGGGAGATAGTAGCTAGGTTTCCATGTCAGGTCGTCACCATAGTCCTTATATGTTGTCAGTTGGTTGTCAAGTTGTGTTGCTTTGGATTTCATGCCCTCCCTTCATTATTTAATTGCAAGTTATAAAGGGGTGATTTAAATAGCTTAATGTATTTAAGTTGTGGTTCAATTCATTCTGAGATTATGTTGAAATATAATTTATTTTATTATTAATTTTATTTAATTAATAAATAATTTAATTGTTGATTAAATCTATTTATTAATCAATTAAATTATGTTGTTGAAAAAGTTAATTTATTATGTTGAAGTTATTGATTTAATTGTTGAAATTGAAAATTAAAAAATGGATTTAAAAGTCAATTTGGAAATTTGAATTGAAAAATTGAAAATTAGGATATTTTGCATTTCTGTTTTCTGAAATTTATTACAATGCTTGAATGAAATATTTTGAGATATTTTTGGAATTTCATTTTTAATTGAATTTCTTGTCTCAATTTTGGGGATCATGAAGTTTGGAGAGAAATTGAAAATGGAGGGAGGAAAATTGTTGCATTTTGTGGGTTTGATTGAAGTTGTGAAATTTTGTGGAACTGGATTGGGAAGCAAGGCTGGAATGAGGCACCATCTGGATCTTCTCCAATTTTTTGCAAAACTAGGTTCATGTTAAGATTTAGATCTATTGTTTACAAAATCTTTGTTTGGGAAATGCATTGCTTCAAGAATTTAAAATGTTGTTCTTGGCTATAAAAAGAAATATCAATTTTGATTGTGCAAATTATTTTTTCAATTTGTTTTGGGATGTTTCAATCCCTTTATATATTTCTATATTTTTCCTTTTAAAATAATATCCTTTGGGAAGGGAAGTATGCTTTTTAAATTTTCTTTTATAAAAAAAAACCCTTTGTAAAGAGGTGCGGATTTTGAGAGATCCACGTTTTGGCAATGGAAATAATTTTAAAAAAAAATAAAAAAAAATAAAAAAATTTATTGGGGGGCTGGGGGCTCAACCCCCACCGCACCCATGGGAGGTGCATGGGGGGAGCCGTGCCAGCGTGACCCCCGTAGCAGCCCACCCACGGCCGCTGTTCACATAGCTGCCACCACTGGTGGTGGACGGTTGTGCTAAGCACAGCCGTGCCACCACCAAGGGTGGTCAGCTGTGCAACAACCGCCGCCACCCCACTAAGTGGCGAGCTCTGCTCCACCCTTCGCACCGCCCGGTACAAACCCCCGCGTCTCCCCTACATACGCCTTGCCTCCCTCTCCTTGGTGGCGTTGCCTCCTGTGGCCGCCCCACCATTAAAACATAGTGCCGCCCTACTAAACTCATTCATGGTCAGGCCTTAGGGTAAACCGCAGCCGGTGTAAAACCATGGCTAAGGAAAACCGCGGCCCGAAACCAGTCCGCCCAGCTAGCCCTAAAACATGGGCACGTGGCCCGAGGCAACCACCTCATGAGTTTGTAAGGTGCGCAACCCAAGGGGAAAAATAATAAAAGTATAAAAATAATAAGAGAATAAAATAAATAATAATATTTATTTTAATATTATAATATATATAATATGTTTATTATTATATTATAATATTTATTCTAATTGTATTCATAAGTTTATATATTAATATAAGGTTAATGTTTTGGCATTTTGGAAAATGAGAGAATATATTTTATATATTTTTGGTTAAAATATATATAATTGTAGTTGTGGGTAAATTATAAAAAAATGTATAAGGAAATTATTTCTTTTGTGGCATGTTTTAAAATTTAATTGGGAAAATTAAATAATTGACTCAGAGAATGCCCGATTTAAATTTAATTTAAATTGAGATGCCAAAAGGCCAATCATTGATTTAATTTAAATATAATTGTGAAATTGAAACATTAGGTTTTAGTCAATTATTGTTTTATTTTAAACAACAAGTTTGAAAAGGACAAATGTTGAGATTGTGATCAATGAGTTAAATAACAAAATTAATCTGATTTATTTTATAATGATTTAATTTGCAAAGGCAATTGGTTATTTATTTAAAATGAGATGTATTGTGTTATAGTTGAAAATGATTATTTTATTAAGAGAAATTAGAGAATTCAATATTAGCATTAATTTCTCCCTTATCTGAAAAGATGTATTGTAATTCAATTTTATCGATGCGATAGATTACTAAACGTTAATGTGGAATGGATTTAGAATATCCAAAGGTAGTTTCCTTCAGTTGGATTTAGTGAACAAGTTCCTTCGTGCTTGGTTTTGGAAATGGGAGTAAGTGCCTGTTATTTAATGAGCCTTCCAGAGGTGAATTTCAGTTCTGTGGTTGTTGCTTGTGATGTCAACCTGTCGTGATTTCTCTTGGTAGTGCATGAGGTTGTGTCTATGTTGGTACCCAGTTTTCATGAATGGGAATGTTTGTACCTCCTTGGTTTAGGAGCGGGTTATGGGATCCGTGTCTCCTTGTAAGGAGTGGATTTTGTTATGTGTGTCTCCTTGTCAGGAGTGGTCAAGAGCTATCAGGAGTAGTTTTTTATTATTGTTACCTCCAGTGTTTGGAGATGGTTTTACCTTTGTTGCCTCCTGAGAAAGGAGTGGTTTCTTTTATATGTGCCTCCTTGTCAAGAGCGGTTAGGAGCAGTTTTGTATTATTGTTACCTCCAGTGTTTGGAGTGGTTTTATCTTTGTCGCCTCCTGAGAAAGGAGTGGGTTTGTTATCCTATTTGTTTCACCCTAGGTACCATTGTGTTTGGTTGGTGTGTGTGTGTTGTCAAGTAGAAGAGTGGCTTTCGTAGGTGCCAGAGCCCGGAAGAGGTATGATTGGGTAACCTTCGAAAGTGGTATAATCAAGTGATAATTAAATGCAACACTTAGAAGATTATGACTAACTTCTCACTAATCAAGATAAGTATGCCTCACTCATAGGCGTAAGGGCTTGTTTAGACTTGGATGTGTGAGAAGGCCATGGGATGGCAAGGTCGTCTATCTTGTCTATATGAAAGGTATTTGGCTCCGCATTAGTAAGTGTGAGGGTCGAGGGTCAGTTTGGGTTACCTTCCTTATGATCCACTAGGTAACTCATGATGAGTTGTGCGATGACACTCTGTCTAGGACAACAATTGGCTTTTGGTTTTGCATTAGTAGTATGAGGTCTGATGATCGATTTGGGTCACCATCCTTACGATCTGCTGGGCAACTCATGATGTGCTATGAGATGGCACTTTGTGTGACCATAGTTGGTACTTGTTTATTGTGGGTATGGTTTTCGTAACAAACCTAATGTGACCATGGTTGGTGTTTGATTATTATGTGTATGGTTCTTTTAACATACTTTATCCGCTTTGTCTCTGGAAGCAATGTGATCATGTAGTGTTGTACTTATGTTGTACTTGCATGGTATGTGATTTGTACCTTGGGATGTACTTGCGATGTTCATGTGATTGGTTGTTTCAGTTTGGTTCAGTTATGTTAGCCTATGTCTAGAGGTAGATGGTCTTGACTAGGACTCCTGGTTAGTATCTCCTAGCATGGGGGGTGGGCCTTTGGGTTCCACTTGGTTGGGTGGCGTGCACCTAAATCCATTGGGTTCTTTCTTCATGTTCGTGTGGATGAGACTTCCAGTTGGAGAGCTCGTTGGTTTCAGTATTAGTTCATGCTTTATTTCATTTCAGTTATCTTGTATTCTCTTACCCCTCTTTGTTATCGAGGTGGAAGTGTAATTGTAATTATGTTTATTGGACTTACCTCATTCAGGGAATGAGAGATGTAATTGTAATATTTAATTGTGATTAATGAAATGGAAAGTTATATTTATGCTTTGATGAAGTTATCTTATTGGAATGTATGTGCTTAATTTATTTAGTAATTAAATGACATGGCTTAAATCATGTTTTTTGTTTAGGTTCTATTTAACCTTTGTCTCATAACCTTAGAGGTTGTTGGCATTAGTTAGCGAACTTTCTTATTAATTATACTTTAAAAAAAATTATTATTATGTTTAAGTAGTTAAATGCAACTTCCTCTAGGGTTGCGTGGCGGGGCGTTACAAGCTACCTCATTAGTTTCCCTATTTCCTTCTCTATAGGAGTGGAAAATCTTATATTGTGAGGAGTTGAAAGATAATTTACAATATTATATCATATATTTAATCTTCTAAGTCCTACCATAAATTCCCTTAAAACTATTGAAGATGACCAAATAATCACCTTATTGCATCCTTTTTGTTTTAATCTCCTTATTCCCTACCAAGTCATTGTTTCTTATGCTTCAATACTAGATCACACCCCTATTTTTTTGGCATATCTTTCAAAAAGGGTACCCTTGTGGTCCCTTATAACATGTCTAGCAATAACCATACAAGGATTACCTTTAGAAAACCCATCAAAATTTAGTCTAAACCATCCTTCCTCAGGCGAAATCCCTTTGGTAGCTTTTCTAATAAGTATTTTGACCCAATTTATGTGCAATAGGTAATGACTGATACCCCATAGGTTTTTTATAAAACCATAATCAACTGAATTAATATTTTCTTGAAGTTGTTGTTTTGATGAGAAAAAAATATCAATGTTAGTTTTTCTCTAATCTCAAAAAATCTTGTAGTTTCTCTCTTTCTATAAGTTCTAGGACACCAATAGGAGGATCTATTTCTTAAGTTTAACAATGATGGGGTGAAAAATGGGAAATAGTTCTAGTAGTTAAAAAATTCATTCAAGGAAGAGGGGAAGACCCAATATAAAATCAAATAATTAAAAATATTGTTCCAAACCTCCTTAAAGAAAGGGAATCTTAAAAAGAGGTGGTCTATGCTTTCAACATCCTCATATCACATAGGACATTTGTTTAATAAAATTAAACCCACGGTTAATGAGATTATCAAATATAAAAATGTTCCCATGAATAGCCACCCATCAAAAATAATTAACCTTGGGGATAAGGTTAGGGATCCAAAACTATTTCTAGTTAAAAGTGTTGTGGGGAGTACCCTATTGCTCGATCATATTGTAAGAAGATCTCATAGGAAAAATGTTTGAAGGATTACTACTCTAGATCCAATTATCCCTTTTATTTTGAGAGAGGAAGCTAAAATACCCAATGTTTTTCCTTGAATCCATCAGAATCATTTCCTCATTTGGCTGGTAGCCACAGCTAGACCGTCTTCCTAGAGCTATTTATTCTTTGAAATTCTTCCATTTCAAAGTATCTACACCCAAATCATTATAGTTATTGAGTGAGACACCATAGGCTTGGATGATCTTAATTTTTATGTTGTTAAATTGGTTTAAGGAAGAGAGAATGGGGCCTTCAAACCAAATTTCTTCCCAAAACCCAATATGCAGGCCATTTCTAACCCTTATTCTAGTCCTCTACTTAATGATATCTCTTATTTTCACTAGGTTATTCCAAATAATTGAGCCACATGGTAAATGTGGTCCCATGAAATTATTTTGGATCTCATTAGATACATATTTTCTTTTAAAATCGTATCCTAGTAATTATCTTCAATCAAAAGGAGAAAACCAGTTTTTGGCAAGAAACACATTATTAGGGATTTTTAATTTTTTTGATACCCAAACCCCCATTCTTCTTTGGCATGTACACTTTCTTCCATCACACCAAGGAAATTCTCAACTTCTTTGTCATTCTTGTCCATGGAAATTTTCTTTTGATTTGTTCAATTTTGGTAGCTATACAAGAACATATCTTAAACAAGGAAATGAAATATACTAGAATGCTCTACACGAAGGGTTTAAGGAGATAAATTTTCCTAGCCTATATTAACAACTTACCCATCCATCCAACCATTTTCTTTTGTATTTATTTTTAATATCATTCCAATAAGAATTTGGATGCTTCTTAGTAGTGAAAGGAAACTCAAAGTAAGAAGTTGTGAGAGGAGAAACTCGATAGCCCAGAGTCCCAATGAATATATCTTTAATTTGTTGATTAGTGTTAAAGAAATATGGCTTACTTTTAGGGGAATTAAAATATTGACCCAATGCTTGAGAATAATCATCTAACATCTTATTCCAATGGGAAGCTTCAACCATTGAGGTTGCACAAAAAAAGTGTTGTCATCTACAAATTGTTGGTGGGAAGCAGACATGAGGGAGGAAGCAGCTTTAATTCCTTTAAGAATTCTTTTGTTTAGATGTTTTTGGATATTTCTATTGAGGACTTCAACCACCATAATGAACTGATAAAGGTAAAGGGAGTACCCTAGTCAAAGACCACATCCACAAGATAAAGAGCCCTAGGGAGCTCCATTGACCTAAGTAGAGAAAGTTGGGAAGTTAATGTAAGCATTAACCATCTTTAGAAACCTCTTTTGAAACCTATTTTATGTAGAACAACCATTAAGAATTACTAAGACGCTCTGTCATAGGCTTTGGAGATTTCCAAATATAGTTCCATAGTTGGTTTCTTGTAATATTTCATAAATTGTATGTATTCATGCATTACCAAAGCAACATCAAGAATATTTCTACCAATAACAAAAACCTTTTTGATTAGGATAGCTCATTTTACGTAGCATCCCTTTTAACCTATTGACAATTAGTTTGGAGAAATTTTTGTAGATAGTATTACATAAACTAATGGGTTTGTATTCTAAAATGGCAAATGCATCCCCATTTTTTGGAACCAAAACAATGTATGTAGAGTTTATTTTCTTAACATCTTTCCTAATCTGAAGAAATCTCTCACAAAATTTAGAAGGTTAGCATAAATAATTTCCTAGAAGTCTATATTAAAGGCAAGGTGAAAACTATCATAACCTAGGGCCTTGTAAGAACCAAAGGAGACCACCACCTCTTTGAGCTATTGGTGTTATATGTGTGAGTAAATATATAATAACTTGGTTGCTTCAACACATATTACTGCACATGGTTACTATTGAGTTTTTTTGCAATGTGTAGGATACGTCCATGAGGTTTAGGAGGTTCTATAATGAGAGGTTATTTAGGATTTCCAATAATTAGAGGAGTTTTAGGAGGTCTAATAATTAAAGTATGTCCAATAGTCAATTGTTCATTCATAACCTCAACTAAGTTAAATACCTTTTGATGACCTTCTATCAATGGGGATCTAATGTCAATTCAGAATTTTCATCATTGCGATACATCTCACTCTCTTTTGAAAGAAATATATAGATGATTTCATCTTCTTATTCTACAATACCTCCCCAAGTAGGATACGTATTGGTTGAGAAACAAACATTATTCTCATGACTCCCAATAATTGGATCCTCTAATACCAAGATACCTTTGAGATATCGGGTGAAGAACAAACATGATTATCAATGATTGCATCCTCTTGCACTAAAACACCCTCACAAGTAGGGGAGATGTTGGGAGAAGAATGAAGATTAGGTAAAATTTTATTAATAAATGTTTCAATGATTTTATTCTATTTTTTTGGAATGTCCTCATAGATCGTAAATAGAAATAGAAATTTGAAAATTTGACCTAGATCTGAGAAGTGACAACATAGAGGAGTTTGCACTATATATTTTTCCTTCAATTAGCTGTTCTAGGGGAAAGGATTCCCTAGACCAAGATCTTGCTTCTTTGGATCTATAAATTATGAGATGTTGGTTAAGATATAAACTCTTCTTCCCTAGACTATCACTTTCTTAAACCTTTAGATCTAATCTGCACACACAAAAATGGGGAAAAGGTTGTATTGTATAGGGGCTTACCAAAGTTAAACAACATGTTTGTATTTATTCCTCCACTTACAATGATTTATGGTGATCAAGAGAGCATACCTTAGGTCTGGAAGAGGATAAAACAACAATAAGTTTTTGAAATTGATAAATGATAAATGATGAAGTTACCTTGATGTGAAAACCCTTGAAAAAGAGATATCACACACAAGTTGTCTGATGGATGACTTGAATTCTTGATAGACTTGAAAAAGGTGACCTTAGAACACAATGGCTTTCTACAACTAGCATACAAGAGGATAACTCAATATATCTTCATGATTTGGCATGATTTATCATGATAGCTCCTAGGACATAAATTTATTCATTGTCCTTGATGTCTAGCATTTGAACTTGAACTTGATTGATGAAGTTGTTATAATAATGTTGCTAATTCTTCTCGTGACTACCCTTAACTAATTTTAAGATCTTTAATTTTCTTAATTGACTTGCCTTCTTCCTTTCTAGTTCTCCTTAGGGTTTCAAATTATAAAATGACTAGTATTTATATGCAATTCTTCTAATTTTCTCAAAATCAAATATCAATATCCAATATTTGAAATTAGAAATTAAAATAATAAATTTGCAACAAGATATATTTGAATTTGGGGGCAACTTAAGAGGTCCTGGGTGTTGGGTGCCCTATACCAGATTTTTCCTTTCTTGGGTTTAAAATGTGAGGAGAAAATTATTAGGTGCATAGTTGATTTCCCATGTAGATCCAAACACATAGGAGGGAGAAAAACATAGTTAGAAATTGTTAAGGGTGGCAATCTACAATACTATATTTTCAAAAAAGTATTCCTTTACATTTTAACACTATTTTTGGGTCCCTTAATTAATTAGACTTAATTAAGCCTCTAATTGGCCCTATTTTACATCTACAAGCCTAATTAATTGCAATTTTTGAAAGGGGAATTATGATTTAATTAATGTAATTATCCTTTTTTTCACTCGAAAATGAATAGGTCTTGGCAATTTAGGTTGGGACCCATTCACCCTTGGGTGAATGGGTCTGCTTTAAAATAAAAAATTAAAATTTTAAACATTTTTTTAGCAGCATCTTAAAGTCCTAAATTCAAGTTTTAAGTGTTGGCTTGTAATGTTTAGCTATTAGGAAATTAAAAAAAAATGTATAAAAACAAGGTCTTTTTATCAATTCAAATCCTAGAAATTCATGAGAGAGAAAATTATATAGCAATGATTATTGTCAAAGGTGTTCAAGAGAAGTTTTCCCAAGAATTTTTTGTAGAAATCAAGATCTCAAGCATCATGCCAAAGTTATTTGCATCATGTGTGTTTTTGGAGCTAACATTTTCATGTAGGTTTCAAGCATTCAAGCATCAAGATCACATCATTAATCAAACCACTTCTTACAAGATCAAGACCTTGGAGAGATCTACTACGCTTGGTCCTTCAAGGGTTTGATATCAATGGTTTGGTGAGTTGCAACATAGAAAGTGTTCATTCATCATTCCTTTCATGTTTCATTATTTCATTTGAAGGTTTAATTACCAAAAGGGGGTTTGACCAAGCTAAACCCCCATTCACCAAAAATAAACATTTTTTCTCTCTTGTGTGTTTTGTAGATCTTAGGTTAAAGATGTTGTAAGTATGAAGGTTTTTTCATTGGTGTCAACTGGTTAACTGGTTTCCAGCTAGTTTTTTTTGTCATTGATGTCATGAATGATGGTTATTGGTTGTATACGTCGAGCATATTGATAAAATTGCAATAAAGAAAGGTTGTAGGTGTCTAGTGTTTTCTCTGGGGTTTTCTTTGGTATTTTTTGTTATGATGATGAGGATTTGAGGTATTGTTCATGATTGTTGGAAGCTGCTATATCCATATTTTGGGATTTTTTATTTTCATTCAGTGCGAGTTATGTTCACCAATTGTGAACTATGCTTTTCTGTGTATCTGGCTAAGGTCTGAGAGAAATTTTTTTACTCTATATTTCTTCTTGATCAAGTCCTATGAGTTGTGGTTCTCAAGATAAGTTGTTGAGTTCATGTTCAAGTTGATTTTGTTAACTCAAAAGATTGGATCATGCTAAGGTTGTTTGTGCTTAATTGATTTATTTATTTTTCATTGCTTTGGCCGACCTTGTGTTTAAAACTACTTAAAAATTTCATGGAATCATGTTGAGGCATGTTGGGACTTATTTAGGTCCTCATTAGATGTGTTTTTGGGTTTCCCTAATTCTAATTCCACCATAAAAAAAATTGGTGTCAACCTAATTTGAATTTGTAAATGCAAGTGGTATGTGGCCAGCTTTGGATGAGTTTAAAACTTGAAGAAGGTATAAATACAAGTTGAGATATGATGATAAATGAATGAAATTAAGATAGATGTGAGATAGATGTGAAATAATGTGTATGTGATGTAAGTTTGGGTAGATCAGTGTGAAATCTAACCATGAGTTTCTAGAAGTAGTGATTTGAATATGTACTCTATCATTCAAGCATGTCTGCAAGTGTGTGAGTGAATTTTGGTGGAAATGATTGTTGCATTGAGGTTGTTTCCTCTCTATAACAAATCTATTCTATCTTCTTTGTAATTTTGTGGTAGTGAGCCCTCCAGGTGGTTAACCCTTATTGGACAGTGAGTCCTATTTCAAATAGTAAGTCATGTTTTGGTACTGAGCCTTTGCATTTAGTTTTAATATTCTCTATATTGTGAGCTAATCCTCATCATAGTTTTCCCTTATTGATATTTCTATGTAATACCCCTCCGTTTTTCTCTTTTGATCGAACAATGTTCTATTTGGTTATGTCTTATTTTTTGTTAATAACTTGACTATGGTACTAGGTTACTATTAGATCACTATCTATTAAGCGATGTGAATGTGATATTTTGATGTGATGGTATTTTATTCTGATGTTATCATTATGGCATGCTTTAGATTAGCATAGATGATATTTGAATTAATGATGCTTGATGCTTTTGATTAAATTATTGATGTTAGACTCGTCAGTTTGTAACACTGTATTGGTGAAGGGGATGAAATTGCACCATTCGCTTGCGAGTGCCCTACGATTCCATGACTTCCTCTTCACGGTGTGCACTATTATGGTATATATACATGTTTGATATAATCTTTGTTCGCAGGTTAACAGGTATAGGACATCGACTCCACCTGGTTTCACAGGTTTGAGCGTGTCTATTGCCAATGACATTTGATTGGGAGATAGTAGCTAGGTTTCTCATATCAATTCATCACCCTAGTCATAAGTGTGTTGCCGATTTTAGTCTGGTTAAGTTGTTTTAATATTCTTCTATTCCTCCTTGATATTATTTAATTTGCAAGCTGAAAAAGGTAATTAAATTTCATTAAGTATTGAAGTTGTTTATTAAATTAGTCTGGTTACTATGTTGGAAGATGTTATTTAATTAAGTAATTAATTTAATTTAATTAATAAAATAATTTTATCTTGGATTAGATTCATTTTATTGAATTAATTAAATTAATTAAATTGAATTCATTTACTTGTTAGAATTGATAGATATTTTAATTGAAAATTGAAATTATGTTTGGAAATCGAAAAATATTTTAATTTGCATTTTTTGAAAAATTTCAATGCAAAAATAAAATTTTGAGATATTTTCTATTTTGTTTCTAAAAATTTATGATGGTGGTTGAAAATGAGATATTTTGATTTTCATAGAGTTTTTTCTATAAGCATGAAAAATTGAAAGAAAAAAAAGGATGAAAGATTCTAGTTTGGTTTTGGAATTTCTGGGTTTAGGGGTTTTGGATTTGGAGAAACAAGTTGGATTTCTTGGAGGACCTGGAATCAGAGAAAGGATTTAGAGCACCATTGACAACCTCTCAAGCTTTTGGGAAACAAGGTTTTCTTGCTATTAAATTAGTTTTCATTTTGAAAGGTTTCAAAAATTTTATTATGTTGTTTGAAAATATTTAAACTTTGTTTGATTTGGAAAATAAACCCATGTTAAATATGGTTTTAAAACTTTGAAAACCTTGGTTTGGAAATGGAAATTCTCAATAAAATTGTGTTCTTGGCTGTAAATGATTATTTTTATGTATTGTTTGCCCAATTAGTTTTACAAATCTCTAGTGGGGGTATTTAAATATATATATATATATATATATATATATATATATATATATATACATAGATGTTGTAAATGATATACCATTATTTTTCTTGAGATTTTGATTTTCATAGAGATTTTGCTATAAGCATGAAAATTTGAAAGAAAAATAAGGAGGAAGGATTCTAGTTTGGTTTTGGAATTTCTATATTTGGGGGTTTTGGATTTGGAGAAACAAGTTGGATTTCTTGGAGGAGTTGGAATTAGAGAAAGGATTCAGAGCACCATTGACAACCTCTCAAGCTTTTGGGAAACCAGGTTTACTTGCTCTTAAATTAGTTTTCATTTTGAAAGGTTTCACAATTTTTATTATGCTGCTTGAAAATATTTAAACTTTGTTTGATTTGCAAAATAAACCCATGTTAAATCTGGTTTTAAAACTTTGAAAACCTTGGTTTTGAAATGGAAATTCTCAAGAAAAATTGTGTTCTTGGTTGTAAATGATTATTTTTATGTATTGTTTGCCCAATTAGTTTTACAAATCTCTGGTGGGGGTATGTAAATATATATATATATATATATATATATATATATATATATGCTATAAATAGTTTTGCATATATGTTGTGTATACACACACACACACACACACACACACGTATATATATATGCATACATATATACATTTATTGTTATAAATTTATTTGGGAAATATGTTGTTCAAAAAGAATGATTTTTGGATTTTTTTTAAAATCCCCAAGGGTTTTTTTGGGGGAAAACCATTTTATTAATAAAAAATAAAAAAATAAAAAATGAGGGTTGCGGGGAGGGCACTAGGGGCTCACCCTAGCGCACCCCCCATGGGAGGCATGTGGGGGAGCCGCGCCCAGCGCGCCTCTCCCCATGTTGGCAATGCCAAGCACAAAGGGCTTGGCTATGTGAAAACACAGCCTCACCCCATGTAAATGGGGTCGGCTCTGTCTTCACACAGCAGCCCTCTCATTTGTTCGGTGTGTAATTCAAAAACTCATGCCCTATTACTTCAGCTCGGTTTGACCTTTTAAAAAAAAAAGAATAAAATATCTTTTTTAATATTTAATATTATTTATATATAATATTTAAAATATTAATACATATATATAAATCATTAATATATATATATATTTTTTATTTTATATTATATGTATATATGTATGTATATTATGTTGTATATATATATAGTTGTGAATATAAGTTTAAAATATATATATATTAAATGAGTGATTAAAATAATGGTATATTTTGAATGAAATTGGAGGAATTTTAAATTAATATGTTATAGTCAAGTTAATAGATTTACTTTTAACATAATATATTTTAAAAGGATAGATATTGGAGTTAAAAGTAATATGATTTAATAGTGAGATCAATTGATTTTAAAATGATTTATTTTGCAAAGGAGAAATAATTATTTTAAAATGATATGTTTTGAATTAATAAAGTAACTGCTTTAGTTCATTATTACTTTACAAGTAATTAAGGACTAGATATTTGGTTTAAATTTCATCCTTGGTCTGAAGGAGATATTGTTAAATTAGTCTAATTGAGACAATAAACTATTGAATTTTATTAAAGGTAGTGGATTTATATGGTTTGTAAAAGTAATCATGGATTTCAATTATTTATTAAAATTAGTTTTCCCTTCTCGGTAATTAGAAAGAATGAAGTATTTTATTTTATTATTTTGTTAGGGCAATTATTTCCTTTACTGTGAAATGAATTTTAAAGGGAAATGGATTTAGTATATCCAAAATTAGTTATTTCCTCACAATTTCTTTCGTGACTATTTCCTTTGTATTCAGGTTTGGGGAAATGGGCTAAGTGTCTTTAATATGTAAGTCTTCCAGATGGTGTTTTCATTTAATTGGGGTTGTCATATTATGTTAGTCAACCTTTGGATTGCCTTGGGTAGTGCATCTAAATGTATCATGTTATTACCCGGTTTCCACAAATGGTGATTTTGTGTGCCTCTTGTGGAAGGAGTGGATTATGCGATTTGTGACTCCTTGTAAGGAGTGGCTTTGTTATGTTTGTTACCTCAAGTGTTGGAGTGAGTTTCTTTATATGTTTCCTCCTAGAGTTGGAGTGGTTGTAATATCTATTTTGTATGCACTTGGGTTCCCTTGGTAATTGGTTCGATTGTGTGTCATCAAGTAGAAGAGTGGCTTTTGTTAGGCGCCATATCCCAAAGAGGTAAACTGGATAACCTTTGGAGGTGGTTTAATCAAGTGATAACTAAAATAATATACTTAGGAGATTCGGTAGTACTTCTCACTAATCAAGATAATTGTACCTCACTCATAGACACAAGTGCTCGTTTAGGCTTGGGATGAGTGGGAAGGTCAGGAATGGCAAGGTCATCTATCTTGTCTTTACGAAAGGTATTTGATTCCGCGTGAGTGAGTATGGGGGCCATGATTCAATTGAGGCCACCAATATAACCCATAGTGGGGGTCGAAGCCTATGAAGATTCCCAAAGGATATCCCATGTCGAGTTGTGCGATGACACTCTATCTAGGACAACAGTTGGTACGTGATTTTGTGTGTATGGTTTTCTTAACATACTTGATCTATTTTATATCTAGAAGTAATGTAACCCATGTCAGTAATGTATGGTGTACTCGTGTTTGTATTAGTATGAGTTAGCATGAGTCAGCTTGTGTCTAGAGGTAGATGGTCTTGTCTAGGGATCCGTGTTACCATCTCCTAGCATGGGGGGCAGGCCTTCGGGTACCACTTGGTTGGGTGGAGTGTGCACCTTACTCCGTTGCATTTTCTTCTTCTTCATGTTGATGAGATTTCTAGTTGGAGAGCTCGTGGGATCTAGTTACATTACATGCTTTATTCATTTCAGTTGAATCTTGTAATTTATTACCCCTCATTCTATTCAAAGTGGAAGATGTAATATGTAATCAGGCTTATCAGATTTACCTCATTCAGGGAATGGGAGATGTAATCTTATTGTTAAATTATTGTATAGGAGATCGTATTGTATCTCTTATTGTTTGATGTAATTTATCTTGTATGGAATGTTTGTGTTCTTAATATCTTAAGTAGATAAATGTTATGGATTAATTTATGATTGTTTGTGGGTTAATAAGTAATCTCAGTCTCATAACCTTAGAGGTTGTTGGCAATGGGTAGTGAACTTGCATATTAATTGTAGTTAAACAAAAAAACAAAATTAGTTCATTTGAGTAGTTAATTGCAACTTCCTTGAGGGTTGTGTGGTGAGGCGTTACACATGGTATCAGAGCCCCAAGTTCATACACTGGGTACTCTGGGTACATTTGAGTCCACTATGTTGTCCCTATCAATTTGTTAGTTGAATTGTTAAGTGATCACGTGTTCATGGATTTTACTTTAGCATGATGTACTCTGTGGAAAAGAGTAGCGTGAAAGAAACCTGATAAAAGGTTATGGTTGGAAAGTTATGATATGTACCCCATGGGTTATGGAATTGGATGTTCCTATGGGAGTATGTATGTAGTTGTACCCCTGTAAATATAAGAAACCAATAATTGTATCCTATTTGAGAGTTGTGAATACCCCGTACGTGCTTTGTGTATCCATGTGATGGTGATACTTGGTACCCATCCTTGGGGAAAGAGTTATACTTTTGTGCGGGATTTACCATACCATTATATGTGTGTGCATGTTTGTTCCTAATTGAGGGCCAACCCATGTGTGGTTGAAACTTATATATAAGAGAAACCAAGAGTAGTTCTTCCTCTTTTGGTTCTCTAGACCCTCAATCTATGAAGGGATAGTAGCAACCACAAGGTCCTTAGGTGGAGTGTGTAGCATATGCATATTGCGACGTAGAGCATCTTAGCTCAAACAACCCTGAGGAAATGTACCCACTACTTTCCCTTATGATGGATCAGAATACTTGATCCATAAGTGTTAACTTAATCCCCATAGATTTGAGTACAGAAGCATAGGTTTGTGTGTATATGCCCAAACGTCCATGGAGGTGTTGATCTGGCATAGTGAGTAAACCTCGTATGTATGAGAGGTGAGACTCGGTAGCCCCATAGTGATATTCTTGTATTGTATTTTGTACTTAGTGTATCTACACATGCTCTGACAAGATGTGATAGATACGATGCCACACCACACTGATGTTCTGACATAGTGCTGGTGATGATGTTGTATTTGCATGTATTCTGATATGATGCAGTACAATACCACACCCCACTCATGTTCTGACATATTGATGGTGATGATGTCATGTTATACGATGCCACGTGCTTAGACACGTGAAGGCACATTATGATATTTTCTTTGTTAGCCTACTTGTGCGATGAGCGTTATGGGGCCTCGAACACTTGTAGAGGGATCCTCATGGCTGCTTTGACCATGTTGGTCGAGTAGCATATGGGTAGATCCTAGCCATGTATACCTCTGGCTTCAACGAGTTTCTGCGTGTGTCTTCTCCACAAGGTATCATGGGTGGAGTGTGTTCTGCACGTGCCTATTTTCGTGGACCCTCAGACACACTGTCACGTGGCATACAACTGGTACATGCCTTATCCGGCTAGCATATGACTAGGTAGAGTGACGATGTTTTGTTAGTCATGGATACACTCTGGATCATGTGGATTGTGTGCTCATTCTGCACCACATGAGGGCTATTATCATTCTAGCTGAACGTTGTTCCCTCTTTCCTTGTTGGTGGCTAGTATCTAGTCACATAGTGGTGTACAGTTCAACTTTAAAGATTGTGAACTTTCTTTTGGTTATTGATGATTTTTCAGTTGATTGTGAGGGTCAACACTTTGTTTATACTTAATTGTGAAGGTTTAGCCACAACTTGTGATATTATTTTCTTATAACCCTAGTGGTTATATATTTGAGTTAGTGTTGAAGTTGTGCACATTTATTGCCTTATTGTTGAAGTTGAACTTTAATTTTATCTTCTTTATGAACTTGGTGGCTAAGCTAGTTATTTTTTTTGTTTTCAAAGTTGGATATATGTTGTATTGTGATTCCTCTCCAAGAACATATGAGACAAACTTGGTGAGTGTGTATAAGGAAGTAGACATAGGAAATGTTAAGCATGGGGGTATGTGAGGCTGTTATGCAGCTAGGACCCCTTACTCACTTATGTGTGATGACTATCTCTTGGAAGCTAATCACCTTACACAACAAGAGACAGGTCATTGTGGTCTTGTTTGGATGGTCTCACTTTATGTATGACCTAACACCATCAATTCACTGATTTTTTGTTGATTTAATTGAGATGGTTGTTTTTTCATGGATTCTTCTATCATGGATTGGTATGCTGCTTTCTGATGTCCAGTAGGATCCTTGTGTATCTTTGTGATGATTCTCAGTGATGTGTATTGGTACATATGTGTATTATGTATGCTAATCCATGGTTATCTATTTTTGGAGACTTGGTTGGTGGTTGCCTCACCATGTTGTTTGGATGGATCAACAATGTACTTGGTTGGGTTGATTATGTTGAGGTATGGAGTGGTTTAGTTTTGGAACCATTGATTATGTGTGTTTTATGGAATTTATAATAGGTTTTTTTAGGCTTCCAAGAGTAAGCCTGACCCTAGGGGGGGAGGATGTAATACCCCTCCATTTTTCTCTTTTGATCAAACAGTGTTATGTTTGGTTATGTCTTATTTTTTGTTAGTACCTTGACTATGGTACTCAGTTACTATTAGATCGCTATCTGTTAAGTGATGTGAATGTGATATTTTGATGTGATGGTATTTTATTCTGATGTTATCATTATGGCATGCTTTAGATTAGCATAGGTGATATTTGAATTAATGATGCTTTATGCTTTTGATTAAATTATTGATGTTAGACTTGTCAGTTTGTAACACTGTATCAGTTAAGGGGATAGAATTGCACTACTCGCTTGCGAGTGCCTTGCGATTCCATGAATTCCTCTTCACGGTGTGCGTTATTATAAAATATATACATGTTCGATATAATCTTTATTCGTAGGTTAACAGGTACAGGACATCGACTCCACCGGGTTTCACAGGTTTGAGCATGTCCATTGCCAATGACATTTGATTGAGAGATAGTAGCTAGGTTTCCCGTGTCAATTCATCACCCTAGTCATAAGTGTGTCATCGATTTTAGTCTGGTTCAGTTGTTTTAATATTCTTCTATTCCTCCTTGATATTATTTAATTTGTAAGTTGAAAAAGATAATTAAATTTCATTAAGTATTGAAGTTGTGTATTAAATTAGTCTGGTTACTATGTTGGAATATGTAATTTAATTAAGTAATTAATTTAATTTAATTAATAAAATAATTTAATCTTGGATTAGGTTCATTTTATTGAATTAATTAAATTAATTAAATTAAATTCAGTTACTTGTTAGAATTGATAGATATTTTAATTGAAAATTGAAATTATGTTTGGAAATTGAAAAATGTTTTAATTTGCATTTTTTGAAAAATTTCAATGTAAAAATGAAATTTTGAGATATTTTATGTTTTGTTTCTGAAAATTGATGATGGTGGTTGAAAATGAGATATTTTGATTTTCATAGAGTTTTTTCTATAAGAATGAAAAATTGAAAGAAAAATGAGGAAGGATTCTAGTTTGGTTTTGGAATTTCTGGGTTTGGGGGTTTTGGATTTGGAGAAACAAGTTGGATTTCTTGGAGGAGTTGGAATCAGAAAAAGGATTCAGAGCACTATTGACAACCTTTCAAGCTTTTGGGAAACTAGGCTTTCTTGCTATTAAATTAGTTTTCATTTTGAAAGGTTTCACATTTTTTATTATGATGTTTTAAAATATTTAAACTTTGTTTGATTTGCAAAATAAACCCATGTTAAATTTGGTTTTAAAACTTTGAAAACCTTGGTTTGGAAATGGAAATTCTCAAGAAAAATTGTGTTCTTGGTTGTAAATGATTATTTTTATGTATTGTTTTCCCAAGTAATTTTACAAATCTCTGGTGGGGGTATTTAAATATGTATATATATAGATATATACATTTATTGTTATAAATTGATTTGGGAAATATGTTGTTAAAAAAAAAATTATGAAACCCCTATTTTAAAAAGAATGATTTTCGGATTTTTTTCTAAAATACGCATGGGTTTTTTGGGGAAAAAATAGTTTTTTTTATTAAAAATAAAAAGGTAAAAATGAGGGTTGTGGGGAGGTCATTGGGGGCTCACCCCACCGTGCCCCCCCATGGGAGGCGTGTGGGGGAGCCGCGCCCAGTGCACCTCTCCCCATGTTGGTTGCACCAAGCACACAAGGCTTGGCTATGTGAAAACACAGTCTCACCCCATGTAAATAGGGTCGGTTGTATCTTTACACAGCCACCCTCTCATTTGTTCGGTGTGCGGTTCAAAAACCCGTGCCCTATTACTTCGCATTAGTTTAACCTTTTTTTTTCTAAAAGAATAAGATATCTTTTTTAATATTTAATATTATTTATATATAATATTTAAAATATTAATATATATATAAATCATTAATATATATATTTTTATATTTTATATTATATGTATATAATATTAGAATATTAATTTATATATATAATATATAAATAATATACATATATGTATATATATAATATGAGGTTATATATTATATGTATATATCTATGTATATTATGTTGTATATATATAGTTGTGAATATAAGTTTAATACATATATATTAAATGGATGATTAAAATAATGGTATATTTTGAATGAAATTAGAGGAATTTTAAATTAATATGTTATAGTCGAGTTAATAGATTTATTTTTAAGATAATATATTTTAAAAGGACAAATATTGGAGTTAAAAGTAATATGATTTAATTGCAAGATCAATTGATTTTAAAATGATTTATTTTGCAAAGGAGAAATAATTATTTTAAAATGATATGTTTTGAATTAATAAAGTAACTGCCTTAGTTCATTATTAATTTACAATTAATTAAGGACTAGATATCTAGTTTAAATTTCATCCTTGGTCTGAAGGAGATATTGTTAAATTAGTCTAATTGAGACAATAAACTATTGAATTTTATTAAAGGCAATGGATTTATGTGGTTTGTAAAAGTAATCATGGATTTCAATTATTTATTAAAATTAGTTTTCCCTTCTCAGTAATTAGAAAGGCAATGAATTATTTTATTTAATTATTTTGTTAGGGAAATTTTTTTCTTTACTGTGAAACGAATTTTAAAGGGAAATGGATTTAGTATATCCAAAATTAGTTATTTCCTCGTAATTTCTTTCGTGACTATTTCCTTTGTATTCAGGTTTAGGGAAATGGGTTAAGTGTCTTTAATATGTAAGTCTTCCAGATGGTATTTTCATTTAATTGGGTTTGTTGTATTATGTTAGTCAACCTTTGGATTTCCTTGGGTAGTGCATCTAAATGTATCATGTTATTACCCGATTTCCACAAACAGGGATGTTTTGTGCCTCCTGTGGAAGGAGTGGATTATGCGATTTGTGACTCCTTGTAAGGAGTGGCTTTGTTATGTTTGTTACCTTGAGTGTTGGAGTGAGTTTATTTATATGTTTCCTCCTAGAGTTGGAGTGGTTGTAATATCTATTTTGTATGCACTTGGGTTCCCTTGGTAATTGGTTCGATTGTGTATTGTCAAGTAGAAGAGAAGCTTCTATTAGGCTCTAGAGCCCAAAGAGGTAAACTAGATAACCTTCGAAGGTGGTTTAATCAAGTGATAACTAAAATAATATACTTAGGAGAATGGGTAGCACTTCTCACTAATCAAGATAGTTGTGCCTCACTCATAGACACAAGTGCTCATTTAGGCTTGGCATAAGTGGGAAGGCCTGGAATGTCAAGGTCATCTATCTTGTCTTTACGAAAGGTATTTGATTCTGCATGAGTGAGTATGGGGGTCAGGACTCAGTTGAGGCCACCAGGATAACCCATAGTGGGGGTTGGAGCCTATGAAGATTCCCAGAGGATATCCCATGTTGAGTTGTGAGATGACACTCTATCTAGGACAACAGTCAGTATGTGATTTTGTGTGTATGGTTTTCTTGACATACTCGATATGTTTTATATCTGGAAGCAATGTAACCCATGTCAGTAATATATAGTGTACTCGTGGTTGTTTGGTACATGTGTTTGGTTTTATCAATATGAGTCAACATGAGTCAGCCTATGTCTAGAGGTAGACGGTCTTGTCTAGGGATCCTTGTTACTATCTCCTAGCATGGGGGGTGGGCCTTTGGGTACCACTTGGTTGGGTGGAATGTGCACCTTACTCTGTTGGGTTTTCTTCTTGTTTGTGTTGACAAGATTTTCAGTTGGAGAGCTCATGGGATCCAGTTACATTACATGCTTTATTCATTTTACTTGAATCTTGTAATTTATTACCCCTCATTGTATTCGATGTGGAAGATGTAATATGTAATCAGGATTATCGGATTTACCTCATTCAGGGAATGAGAGATGTAATCTTATTGTTAAATTATTGTATATGAGATTGTACTGTATCTCTTATTGTTTGATGTAATTTATCTTGTATGGAATGTTTGTGTTCATAATATCTTAAGTAGATAAATGTTATGGATTCATTTATGATTGTTTGTGGGTTAGTAATTAATCTCAGTCTCGTAACCTTAGAGGTTTTTGGCAATGGGTAGTGAACTTGCATATTAATTGTACTTAAACAAAAAAATAAAATTAGTTAGTTTGAGTAGTTAATTACAACTTCCTTTAGGGTTGTGTGGCAAGGCATTACATTCCACATATATCTAGTTTTATTGTGCGTGTAATTGTTTTTTCTTTTTTTCTTTTTCACTTAATGATTAATCACATTAGCAGAGTAAATAATTTATGAATGACAATTGATATAATCTCTAGGGAAAGCATTCTTAAAGGTAAAAATTTTTTACAACCAATTCACCATCCCTCTCAGTTGTCTTGTTCAACAATTGGTATTTGAGCATGGTTCCTTGGTGAAGAGCTTAACTATTTGAGGAAAGGTTCAAGATGGTAAGAAAGATCACTATTGAGTGTCCTAAGTTTTATGGGATTGACTATGTTTACTAGAAGATTAAGGTGGAAGGATATCTAGAGTACTATGGGTATGATGTTGAGAAAGCTTACAAGACTACATACATTGCCCCTGCTAATGGTTCGAGTATTGTTGATGAAATCAAGGTGCATGAAGTGAACAATAAGGAAAAGTTCATTTTGAAGAATAGTCTTACTCATTTTGAATTGATTAAAGTCTAGAATTTGAATATTACTAAAGAAGTCTAGGATAGATTGGAAAAGATTCATGAAGGAGATGAAAATGTCAAAGAAGCAAAGTTGCAAAATTTGGAGGCACAATTTGAGCTCCTACATATGTCTGAAGATGAAAACATTAAATCCTATATGCAAAGAGTGGATGAGCTAGTCATTGGAATGTGAGGACTTGGTGCTATAGTGGATGAATCCAGGATTATGAAGAAGATTCTTAGAACTCTCCCTGATGTGTATAGTGAAAAGGTATCTGCTATTGAGGAATACATAGATTATAAGACATATACTAAAGATAAGTCATTGGGTACTCTAACATCTTTTGAAATGAGAAAGCCTAGCTTGAGAAATGGATCAAAGAAAAAAACTATTGTTAAGGCTACAAGAGTTGAAGATTTAGATGAAGATAACCTTGGTGAAGTAAAATATAACTTTGTAAGAAGAATGAAAAAGGGCTTCGGTAAGTATGAAGGTTCGTTACCTTTTAAATGTTTTAGTTGTGGAGGAATTGGTCACTATACTTCTAGATGTCCAGAAAGAGCTAAGAAAAATAAACATAGATTAAGTAAATAAAAAAAAGGTAAGATGATTAAGGGAACATATTATGTGAATGAAAATTCTAGTATTTCTAATGAAGAATTCGATTATGGAGAATTTGATGATAATGAATGCTTGTTCCTTGCTATAAAAGATGAATCTGCTCATGCTAATACTAAAAGACGGGTGAAGGAAAGTCCTTCGAAGAAAGATGAAGATACTATGATCTCTTCACTTCATGTTAAACAATAAAAGAACTATTCGGTTGTCGATAGTGGTTGTTCACATCACATGACTAGTGATAAGAGAAAGTTTGTCAAAATTGAAAATTCTGATGGATGCTTAGTTAAATTTGGAGATGATACTAGTGCTAAGATTTATGGGATAGGTTCAGTAATTTTTGATGGCAAGTATAATATTGATGATGTTTATTATATTAAGGGTTTAAGGCATAATCTCTTTAGTGTTCAAAAAATGTGTAGTAAAGAATATAATCTTGTATTTGAGGATGCGAGATGTGAAATCAAGAAAGGATCCAGAACAATGATTATTGTTGGTAAGATGTCGAAAGGAAATATTTATCAACTTAAGGGTGTTGATGGAAATTGCTTTATGACCCAGATTAATGATAGTTGGTGTAGATACCGAAAATTGGTCTAGGCCTGTGAGTACACATTCGACATAATTTTCTATAGTCCGTGGTCTTGATTAAATAATGTTAATTATTTAATTAACCTTTCTAACACATATTTCCTCTATTAATTAAATACCTCTTTTTAATTAATTCATTAATTCATAATCACCCTTTATTCAACTTGATTAATTAAATAAATCATATTTATTTAATTATGTTGCGAACTAATTAATTCTCCCCCCTTATCTATCAATTAAATAATTTATTATTTAATTACCCCTTTATCATACTTTTCCAACTATAATTAAATATCTTTGTTTAATTATTCATTTAACCCCCTTTATCTATAATTAAATATTTATTATTTAATTATTTATATTATCCTTTTCAAACAATCAAATTAAATAAATTACTTTATTTATTTAATTAAAGTCTCTTATTTTCGAATGTTGAATTAATTTAACATTTAATTCATATTTGATTATTTATGTCACATTCCTCTATCATTTAGTTATCTAGTTCATTCACTCACCTTCTAACTTGAGATCTATTTTTAGTTCTCCAGTAATCTTCTAATTCAACACCAGTTTATCTCTCCGAGAAGACTCTCTGTCACAACTAGTCAATTAACTAGTTCTAACTCATATGCATGTATGTGTTTATTAATTAAATATCTTTATTTAATTAATTAATTATGCATTCGAATTCCTCATCTTCGAGTTCCAACTTTGGCTTTTGCATACAAAGTCTATTTCTCCTATTTTTGGAGATTAAGATATTGAACTTGTGTTCTAACTCACGTTCTAACCTAGTCTCTATCTGCAATCTTTCTTGAACTCGTGTTCTAACTCGCGTTCTAACTCACATTCTATCTGACACAAAACTCACATCGCATGACATTCATCAATCTCGATCGTCGATCTCTCTTTCAATCTGAGCCGATCGTTCGAAAACACAAAATCTATAAAATGGCATGTCACTATCATTATTCCTCCTCCTGAAATCATACACTTTTGAGAAGAGAAATTTTTCTTTGATATTTTGCTTAGACATTCGACAAAGCTATACTGGAATTCAAACACAAAAATCTGAGGGCAAGAATACTGAAAAGGAAAAATGGAGAAGAGCAATAGAGATAATTCAAAGGGGTGAATGCATATTCGGTGATATCATTTTGGTTTTATTATTTAGTTTATTTTCTCATTCTTTGTTGTTAGATTTTAGATTATTGTTTAGATTAAGATTTGACATTGTTATTCTGGTATATGCAGAAAAATCTATGATTTACAGTTGGTTATGGCACCAAAGAATGTGTCACATGAATTTTGATAATATGGTGAGGACCAGTGTAGTACAAGCTATAAGAGATTTACTGAGGACTAAAAATCTTGTTAATGCTATTTGCAAGAATTACCAGTTTGGAAAGATTGTAGAGAGCACAAATGTCAAGGTTGATGAAGTATTGAAGAATTTAATTGAAGTTGATGGATATGTATCTAATGAACCTAATCACATAAGAATAGAAGAAGTTGTGGAAGAACAAGAAAAGCATAATGAAGAAGAAGAAGCTCTAGTGGTGTCCCCAAAGACACCTAAATATGTGTAGAAAAATAAATCAAAAAGTAAAATCATTGGAGACAAAAGGAAAGGAGTATTGACAAGAATTAGAACTACTACTAATGAAATAAATATGTGCTTACTTTCTGAAGATGAACCAATGTCAATGATTGAATCATGTAATGATGAGCATTGGATGAAAGATATGGAAACAAAACTTATGTAGATTCAGAAGAATCGAATTTGAAAATCGGTCCCTAGATCGGCAGATGTCACAACCCTTATTTTTATTGTTCATATTTTATAATGTTTAATTAAATTAATTTGTGGTAAAATAAAAGTGCAATGAAATAAAATGAATTAATTATATTTTAATTAGAGGATTCATTTTATAATTAAATGATAATACTAGTTATTTTGAATACTTATTTTAATTGCAATTAAATGACAATGTTTTGTTATTAAGGATAATTAATCTAAGTGCAAATACAAGATATTTTGTTATTATTTACATGGAATAGATATTCAATTTACAATTAAAATGGTATTTTCATTAATTGTTGAGGATAAATATTGTACATGGAAATAAACTTTATTATTATTATTTTCAAGATTAGGTATTTTGAAATTAGTGGAGAAATCTTTAAAAGAAGGAAAATCATTAACGAAAACACACAATAGCTATCAAAACCTTTATTTTTTTCTTTGCAAAATATAATTGAAAAGGGGATGCCAAGAAGATGGTTTCTAAAGTACAGTGAATCAAGAATGGTAGAGAAGGGAAGGAAAACAATAGAGGAAAGAAAAACAAGAAGAAAAAAATCAGATAGAAAGCGATTTCCAATTTTTTATATCCTTCTTCCATTATATTTTGATTTTAATGTGTGAACAATTTACTAGGAAAATTTTTGATAGTGAAATTGAATATGTAGAAAATTATAATCCCCTTATTCTTTTTAAAATTGTTTATTGCTCTGTACAAAATAATATTTTATATTTACCAATATACTATTTTGTATATTTGCAAATATAAAATATTATAGTGATCATTTTGGGGGAAATTATATTTTAATTTACATTTGAAATGAAAAATTTGTGACAAAATAAAAACACTATTGTCATTCTTGGGTTCACTATATACTTTTTGTGAAGGAAATATTTAAAAAAAAAATTGAGGCAAGGGTTGGTTGTATAGCCAACACCTTCCTTAGGGAAGGCTTCCTATGGAGGTAGCCACCCCTCCACAGGCCACAACCTATGGAGAGGGCGCTTCCCCCATGGGAAGTGCATCCCCTTAGGGAGGTTGTTGGCCACTCTCCCTCTTCTATGTGTGCCCGCCAAACTCTGATGCCATTTGGTTGGGTATTATAATTTGATTTCGCATATTTATATATATATATACATACATATATACATATATATACATATATACATATACATACATATATATATACATACATATATACATATACATACATACATATATATATATGCAGATACATAGATATATGTATTTATAAAAGTAGTTGTGAATTTGTCACTATAGAATTTTAAGAGAATATATATATTTATAGTTGTAGATCTATATTTTATTTTGTTGGCATAAGTATTCTCCAGATAGTGTATATATACATGCATATATATAATATATTTATATATGCATATATATATACATATTCAATTAAATATGCCATTCCACTAAGGTGTAACAAATAGTTTCATGTAGCTACATTTGGAATAGATAGTGTTTAATGGTTGTTTGCATAAATAATGTTCTAAAATAAGGTTACTTCAATGGAAAATGATTTTTTTCGTATATCTATTTAAATTTATATACACATACATACATATATACATATATATAGAGATAGATAAATATGTATCTGTATATATACATAAAAATTAATACAAATACATTATGAATGAAAGCAAGCTTTAAATTTCGAAAAGAATAGATATTAAAATTTGTTTTGGAATGACTAAAATTTCTGTTATAAAGTGGTATATTTTTGTATGAGATTGTTTTTATTTTGGATATATATATATATATATGCAGTATGTGAATTGGGTAAGTTTTACTCATAAAATATATACTTTTCAAATTGTAAGTATTACTTCATATTTACACAAACCTATTCTTTTTAGACTAAATCACTAGAATTGCAAATATTGGATACTCTATAACAAGTAGAAGAGAGAACATGTGGATTTATTTACTTTTATCCATTGTTGTGAAGAGGAATGACTTCAATGCGTTCATGGTGAAATATTAGACCTGATGTGGAAAATTGTCTTCTCGTGAGTTAGTTTCTATGCAATCAAATAGCAAACTTTGGAAATGTAACTATTTTCTGAAAGAATGCTTGAATTATTGAACTTTTTGAAAGTTGTAAGAACTATGCATTATCTAATCTTTCATCTACTATTTTTATTCATTGAATATAATGGTATGTTAATTTGTATCCCTTGTGTCACTTCGTAAATCCAAAATATGGTATTATTTAGGGCTTTTTCCTGACATAAATATAGTTTTCTTTTAATAATCATTGCCCTAATATATAACTCTAATTTTATCTTTCGATAATAATTACCTAATTCTCCTTATGTCTTATAAACAATGTTCCACTCATCATTTGAATCTTGAAAGTTTATCTATGTCAATTTTACCAAAAATATTAGATAATAAAGGTATCCGACAATATTAGCAGCTATAAATATAAATTGCATTATTAAATGGACATATGTTGGTATATATATATATATATGAAGTGGATACTGACATTTTCCTTAGAGATAAATGTTGACTCATGTAGTCACCCTAAAGACCCTTGAATATCTATTTGTAAGAAGGGGGAGCTATATCACATTTGAGATCAATGGTTCCTTTTCTTGCTTTTCTTTTACTTAATGTGGCCATTTGATAAATTTAATAGCTATAGTTTAGTACGTGATGAAGGTAAGATGTAGATAACCTATGATAGTATCTTGTTATCATCTATTTGCAACTCGTGTCATTTTTGTGTGCTTGTTGATGTGTAATATATATAATTTATTAATTTCAATCTTTGGAGGTCATTTATTTTTTATGTTTTTTACCTTACTTGAAAGGTATGTATGAGTTGTCGTATTTGACTCGAATAGATAGCTATATGACCATTTTGAAAGGTACAAATGACAACATTACATATATTATTGATTATTATATAAACAATGACTTGTAAATATTTATGGCTTAGTGCATATAGAGACATGTCCTTTTGAAGTTGTAAATCAGAATTCTTAATTGAATATCCTGTAAACTGTATGCAAAATAGTGGGGTTATTATCTGACATGTTTATACCCTAAAGATTCTAGTTTTAGATAAATGTTATGTAAAGAAATAGAGTGATCCTTTGTAGTTGATGACTTTATTAGTTAGAAATGTGTAATGAAGTTGTAAATGGTCACGTCTAAGATAAATTGATCATTTTTGGTGAGGCATCTTGTAACCAGTGAGGCATTTTAACGAGTGGTTTTTCATCCCTATGAGGATTTTCCACTCATGAAAATCATTGTGTTATGGTTCTTTTGTGGATTTATTTATGATCTTGTTGTTCCTTAATTTACATTACATTATTTGAATTCCATGTATTGTTGATATGATATTCTTGTGTAGGCCTACATGGCTAAATCTATTAAAGACATGGCCTTGTTTTGATATACTTTGATTCAATGATGTATGTTATTGATGAAGGTGCAACCCGAGACACAGAAAATCACACAAAAAAAAAACTAACGAATCTTATTATTTTCAAAGTATGAAATTCCTACATGCAGAGGATCTCAAATCCTCCAGTTTTGCAATACATGCAAATTACAGAAAGAAACTACATAAATTCCCCTATTCGCAGCATGCGATCTTCTTTCCCCAAAAACTCCCTAAAAGAAACAGTAACTCGCCCATAAATAGCCCGTTTCTTTGTTTGGAGCCAAAAACGGGATTCAAATTATGCACCAACTTTCGGAAGCCCTAACTCAAGATCTAACCGTCAGATCTTCAATGATAATACCTTTTCGGAAAGCTCTCGCGAAGATCTCTTGCCGGAAAGTGGGGCCTAAAGGCTAACCACTTTCGTATTCCGCCAATTTTTCAGGCCCATCCGGAGCCTCTAAGTACCTCAAAATTAGCTCCGAAGATTTCATAAGGCAAAAAGCAGAAATTGAAACTTGAATAACTTTTGAACCGGAAATGCTCTTGATCTGATTCTTTCACCAAAGTGTTTATTATTATGTCCTGAAGCTTCCCTTAAATTTTTGTCTCCTCACGCCTTCAAATTCATACCTGCTAAAAATAGTAGTCGAGCAGAAAAAGCAGAAAAGCAGTTCTAAAAGTTGGGAATTCTTCTTCGACGAAAAGGGTATCCAAAAATGCAAAAACATCTACAAAAAAAATCTAAATGAAAGTAAATATATTTTTGGGTGATGTAGGATTGCCCTTACACCACTGGATGCTCCTGCATCAGACACCCAGGGTAATTTGAAAAGTGACTCCGTCACTTCTCAGATGGTTGAGGAAAACCCAAACGGTCAACCTCTGCCTTGGACAACCAGGATGAATCTTCCACAGGCCTTCCTTTCCACTTCACCAGATATTCTTCATATTGCCTATTTCTGGTACTCCTTCGTACACGGCTATCCAAGATTTCTTCAATCTCCTCCTTTTTTGAAGTAGGTGTTGGAATACCGCACTGTTCCATTGTTGGTACTTCCTCTGCACCACCCTCATGATATTCTATCAAATCTACAATGTTGAACACAGGGGAAATGTTGAATCCATCCGGCAACTCTACCTCATATGCGTTCCCTGAATCATGCCTCTTCAAAATTTTACAGGGACCGAACTTCTTCATCTTCAATTTGTTATAGGTTCCTACTGGAAACCTTTCTTTCCTCAAGTGGACCATCACTTCATCACCAATCTGAAACTCCTTATACCTCCTCTTTTGATCTGCCTTAGCCTTATACTGCATATTCATCTTGTTAATGTGTTCTTTTACCTTCTCATGCATATTCTTGATGTGTTCTGCAAAGTCTTCAGCTTCAGCACTTGTCTTCTTCTCTTGGTCCATCTTCCTCAATTCTGGAGCAGTCCTAGGACTACTTCCATACACAATCTGGAACGGTGATCTACCAGTGCTTCTATTGACAGAATTGTTGTAAGCGAATTCTGCCTGGGGTAAGATCAAATCCCATCCCTTTGGTTTATCTCCTACCAAGCATCTCAGTAGGTTACCCAAACTCCTGTTCACAACTTCAGTCTGCCCATCAGTCTGGGGATGGTGTGCAGAACTAAACTTCAACTCTGTTTTCAACTTCTTCCACAAGGTCCTCCAAAAGTATCCAACAAATTTTGTGTCACGATCTGAGACTATACTCTTTGGCAAACCATGTAGCCTCACCACCTCTTTGAAGAACAAGTCAGCAATGTGGACTGCATCATGGGTCTTCTGGCATGGGATGAAATGTGCCATCTTCGAAAACCTATCAACCACCACAAATACTGAATCATTCCCTCTTTGTGTCCTTGGCAAACCAAGAACAAAGTCCATACTTATATCCTCCCACGACCTCTCTGGTACAGGTAAGGGCTGATACAACCCTGTATTCTGACTCACTCCTTTAGCCATTTGACATACCCTACAACTCTGCACAAACTTCTTCACATCTTGTGATAATTGAGGCCAATAATAATGCTCACTGATAATGAAAATGGTCTTATCCCGACCAAAATGTCCTGCAATTCCTCCACTGTGCTTCTCCTTTATCAGATTCTCCCTCATGGAACTCCTCGGAATACATAATTGACTTCCCTTAAACAACATGCCTTCTTGAATTAGGAAATCCAACCACTTTGTCTTATCAACTGTAACAGGTTCCTTGCAAGCTTTCCAAGCCTCTGCAAAATTAGGATCATTCGGGTACAATGTCTTGAGTTCACTAAACCCAACCACCTCAATCTGCATTTCTATCAACAATGTATGCCTCCTACTTAAGGCATCTGCAACCCTATTTGACTTCCCACTCCTATGCTTTAAAACAAATGTATAACTCTGCAAAAATTCTACCCATTTCATATGCCTCTGATTTAATTTTCCCTGACTACTCAGGTACTGCAATGCTTGATGATCAGTATACATAACAAATTCCTTCGGCAACAAATAATGCCTCCATTTCTTTAATGCTTGAACTATTGCATAAAATTCTTGGTCATATACAGAGTACTTTCTCTTTGCATCATTTAACTTTTCACTGAAATAGGCAATGGGCTTACCTTCCTGGCTTAACACTACTCCAATGGCACAACCACTGGCATCACAATCCACTTGAAACACCTTATTGAAATCCGGGAGAGCCAAAACAGGTTGTTCTGTCACCTTTCTGCTTCAATAGATCAAAACTCCTTGCTGCTCCAGTGCTCCACTTGAACTCTTTTCTATCCCCTCTCATTGTTTCAGTTAGGGGTGCACAAATACTACTGAAGTTTCTAATAAACTTTCTGTAAAAACTGGCCAAACCATGGAAAGACCTCACCTCAGTAGTAGTTCTTGGGGTAGGCCATTCCAGAATAGCCTTCACCTTCTCTGGGTCCATCTTGAGACCTTCTGTCGAGACAACAAACCCCAAGTACACTAACTCCTTCTTCACAAAACTACACTTCTTCAGATTAATCAGCAATTTCTCTTCTCTTAACTTCTCAAAGACTCTACCAATATGCATTATATGCTCATCCAGTGACTTACTGAATATCAAAATATCATCTAAATACACAATAACAAAGCTTCCTAGGAACTCTTTCAGTACCTCGTTCATGAGCCGCATGAATGTGCTCGGTGCATTGGTTAGCCCAAAAGGCATGACTAACCACTCGTACAGGCCCTCTTTGGTCTTGAAGGCGGTCTTCCATTCATCTCCCTCTCGAATCCGAATCTGGTGATATCCACTCTTCAGATCAATCTTTGTGAAGTACTGAGCTCCACTCAAACAGTCCATCAGGTCATCCATCCTTGGCAGGGGAAATCTATACTTGATTGTTATCTTGTTTATGGCCCGAGAGTCTGTACACATCCTCCACTCCCCATCCTTCTTTGGTGCTAGTACTGCAGGTACTGCACATGGACTCAAACTCTCTCGAATCAAACCCTTTCTCAACAACTCCTCAACTTGTCTGTTTAACTCCTCATTTTCTGCAAGGAGTCATTCTATGAGCTGCCTTATTCGGCAAACTGGCTCCTGGGATCAAGTCAATCTGATGACTGATCTTCCTCATTGGTGGTAAACCCTCAGGTACATTATCAGAAACAATATCCTGAAACTCATTCAATAACCCAGAAACTTCTACTGGAACCTTCTCACTACCCTCCTTATCCATTTTAGGAATCAATGCATAACACACACGCTCATGTTTCATGCCTTCTAAAAATTTCCTTCCATCGACATAACAAATTCTAGCACTACTGCATACCTTTTCTTCGGCCTTCTTCAGGGGTTTCAACTTATGGCGGACTCCACCCTTCATCAGGGAATAAGTGTTTGCATGGCCATCATGTACAGCTCGCCTGTCAAACTGCCACGGCCTCCCCAACAACATGTGACATGCATCCATGGGGATGATATCACAGAGTACCTCATCACGATAGCTTCCGATCTTGAACTTCACCAGGCACTGCTCATTGACTAGAACTTTGTGGTCTTTCTGCAACCAGGCAATCCGATATGGATGTGGATGCCTTTCCTTCTTTAGCTTCAACTTTGTAACCATTTCTTCCGACACTAGATTATCAGTGCTCCCACCATCAATAATGACATCACAACATTTGTCTTCACACTTGCACCTTGTGCGAAACAAATTCTTCCTCTGTTCTGGCTCCTTCTCTTCAGTCACCAAGGCTCTTCTAACCACTAGGGCTTCTCCCCTTTCAGCATCATCTAAATGCTCAGATTGAGCCTCCTCATCTACATGCGCAACTCTTGCACGACCTACTGGCCTTTTGTCTGTCCTTGGTATTGTGGACATTTATAGGCTCGATGCCCTTCTTCACCACATCGGAAACAAGTTCCTCTGAAACCACCTCTTCCAGGTCCTTGCCCAAATCTTCCTCGTCCTCTACCTCTTTGATCACCACCATTCTGATCACGTGGGCGGTAGAAGTTATCATTCCTCTGGCTTCGACTGGTACCCACATCTTCATTTTTCTTCTCATCCTCATTTCGGCTTCCAAAAGATCTTCCGCTACCCCTTCCGCTTTGACCTCCTCGTCCTTTTTGCTTGCTGTCAAATCTCTTGTTCAGCTTCTCTTCAACTCTCAGCGAAAATTGGTAAGCATCCTCAATGGTGGCCATTCTGACCAGGCTTAACTCCTCTTGAATGCTCGGCCGTAACCCATTAAGATAACGGGCTACCTTCTCCTTGTTGGCCTCTGCATGTCCCGTTCTGATGATCATCTTGTGAAAATCTTCTGTGTATTCTTTCACAGATCTACTTCCTTGCTTCAACCCTTGCAATTTCTTCAATAGATCTAACTCATAGTCCATTGGCATGAACTGCTTCTTCAGTTTCTCCACCATGCGATCCCATCTGGTGATCTTTCCCTTTTCTCTCTTATTTCTTTCTAGTTGGACCTCTTTCCACCAGATATTGGCATGGCCCTTTAGCTTTGTTTTTGCAAACTTAACCCGATCTGGGTCCTCTACTTCTTCATACTCGAAATACTCTTCCAACTCATTGATCCAATCAATCAACTCTTCCGGGTCTAGACTTCCGGAAAAACTAGGAACTTCTACTCTAGGTCTTTTTCCGATCTTCGAAATGGCCCTTATCAGCCGCATTTGATCTTGATCAATAGCTTCTTCTTCCTCTTCTACATCTGAATCTTCCACCTCTTCTTCATCCTCACTTTCTTCTCCCCTTCTCGGGTTTACCCCTCTTCTTAACTCTCTTTGTAATGCATTTATTTGTCTCTGGAGGGCTCTGAAACCCTCAGTCGCTAATGGATCTCTTCCACCAGCATTTCTGGCACCACCTCGCCTACCACGCGCCACTCTTGGAGGCATCTTGAATATCTTGAACCCACAACCACAGTCCTGGTGCGAACTGCCTCACGATCGGCGATCTGTCCACACGCTCAAAAAAACCCGCTCTGATACCACTTGATGAAGGTGCAACCCGAGACACAAAAAATCACACAAAAAAAAAACTAACGAATCTTATTATTTTCAAAGTATGAAATTCCTACATGCAGAGGATCTCAAATCCTCCAGTTTTGCAATATATGCAAATTACAGAAAGAAACTACAGAAATTCCCCTATTCGCAGCATGCGATCTTCTTTCCCCAAAAACTCCCTAAAAGAAACAGTAACTCGCCCATAAATAGCCCGTTTCTTTGTTTGGAGCCAAAAACGGGATTCAAATTATGCACCAACTTTCGGAAGCCCTAACTCAAGATCTAACCGTCAGATCTTCAATGATAATACCTTTTCGGAAAGCTCTCGCGAAGATCTCTTGCCGAAAAGTGGGGCCTAAAGGCTAACCACTTTCGTATTCCGCCAATTTTTCAGGCCCATCCGGAGCCTCTAAGTACCTCAAAATTAGCTCCGAAGATTTCATAAGGCAAAAAGCAGAAATTGAAACTTGAATAACTTTTGAACCGGAAATGCTCTTGATCTGATTCTTTCACCAAAGTGTTTATTATTATGTCCTGAAGCTTCCCTTAAATTTTTGTCTCCTCACGCCTTCAAATTCATACCTGCTAAAAATAGCAGTCGAGCAGAAAAAAGCAGAAAAGTAGTTCTAAAAGTTGGGAATTCTTCTTCGACGAAAAGGGTATCCAAAAATGCAAAAACATCTACAAAAAAAATCTAAATGAAAGTAAATATATTTTTGGGTGATGTAGGATTGCCCTTACACCACTGGATGCTCCTGCATCAGTTATTGCATTTGAATATAGTGATGAAAGCTATTTATTTATTGCTCTTTTTTTTGCACCATTATATAATTATTTTATTCTATTAAATTATTTTGGAATTGAGGGTTATAATTAGTATGTGAGATTTATAGACCTTATATTTGGTATTAAAGCCCTCAAGTTCAACGCTCGGGCCTTGAGTATTTGATGCCTAGGTTTCATTATAGTATGTGAACTTGTTGTATTGAATAGAGAACCCTAGTTATGGGCCAGTATTCTTTTGATGTGTTGGTGATTCTTAGATGGTTAGTTTGGATCAATTAAAATTTTAGATGTAGTTTGATCATTCAAAGAACTCTAGAGGTGTGAGAACCCTTCCACTTAGTCTCACTTTCATATGAATTTAAAGTAAGAGTGATGGAGACTATTTGAGATAAGCCAAGATGTATAATACATAGTTTTATTTGAAGTGAGCCAAAATGGATAAAATATGGTGACAACCCATGAATGATGATGTGAAATAAAATTGAATTAATAAGAGAACTATATTGTGAAGAGAGATCTCTCTGATGATGTAAAGGATAAATAAGTTGAAAGATACAAGGAAAGGAGAAAAGATAAAATTTTGATAAGAGGAAGAAGGAAAATCATTTGTGAAGTAAATAAAGTTGACAATAATGGATAAATATTGGTTGAGCCTTCTCGAAGGTAGGAAACCTAAGAGGGATGTTTTAAATGTGAGAATGGTTGTAACAGTACTAGGCTTTGGAGCAGGTTGATTGTAGAGAAACATGTTATTCTTACTCGATTTGGACCTAGTAGAATCCATGAGATCTCTCAAAAATGGAAGGTTCAGATGTATTAAGAATCTTCATTGGTGATTCATGATAGAACTTGATTCGATAAATATCTTGATCTATCTAATAGACAATGCAGAAGTGAATGGTGTGATGAATCATGTATGCTTGGTTGTTATTAGTAAAGTAATTACATATGTACTATATGAGAATTATATTTGTCTAATAATGCACTTCTCATGCTTTGTGAAATGACACATCTACATGGGTGATTGTATCCATATTATAGGAAAAATTGTTGCCTTGATTATACTTATACTTGGACAAGAAATGTTCACTATACTTATACTAATGTGAGTGATGCATATTTCATATTATTGTTGTCCTTGTGTGAGTGATGCACTAGAGTAAGTTATTGATTCCTTTGTGCGGATAAAGTACTTGAGTAATGATTGCATTCATAATTTGTGTATAAGATATACTTTTGATACTCATTGTGTTTATTGGATCGAGTAATTATCATTATAATTATACTGCTGTGAATTATGTGTATTTCACCTTTTGTGTGAGAGATGCACTTACCATATTTATTGTATGTAAACTTGAATGAGTAATCCTCATTGTAAGCAAGGCATATTCCATATTTGTGTGAGAGAGGAACTACAAGTAAATTATGTATTTACACCCTTTGTGAGTTATGCACCAAGGATTCATGCATTCTTGATTGTTAATTATTCATTCTATGTGCACTTGTGCATGTTATGCACTATCATATCATCTAATCCTTATTTGTGCAATATGATATAGATTATTCTTGTTGAATGTGTTTTGTGTGATAATATTTAAGCTTACCTTCTAGGTCAGGATGTCGAATGTGGGATAACAGAGAAGGTGATCTTCATTTTCAAGATCAACCAAAAATTTGTATTTATGCTTTGGCCAAAGCTATACTGTACAATTGAAATAGATGGATAATGAATGCATAGTCTTCTATATTATATGTTTCTATGCCACATCCTGTATGCAAGAAATATGTTCATTCTAGTATAGAGTGAATATAAGGAATCAAACATGCATCGAGAGTTTTCCTCCTGCCAATTTTTTATAGGTTTCTAGGTGCCTCATGTAGGATCGGGTGTTCTTCGAGTTAGGAAAAATCTCGGGGAAGTGTTGTGCGTCATGGTTGGGTGGAAAAATCACCTTAAACATGCTCTTGACCTTAGGCTTGTAGAAGAAAACAGGGTTATGGTACCTGAAGATTGATTAAATATTTGATTTTGTTTATGTAATTCAGAAGAGGGATATGTATCATTGTATTGATCATTGTATGGCCCATTTAGTCAATTGTTGTAATTGCACTTCCCTTTTATGCACTCTTGTTGGATTTGTAAAATAGTAAAGGATTATACGTACTATAAAATTATGGATATCTTTGTTAATAGAAAGTTACTTTTTCCATTTATAGATTGAGATTTACTTTTTGTTGTGAAATTTAGTAATTGGTTGAACCAATATTGAGTTCGTGATGATCTTCATGACATCTAGTCTTTCGGTTTTCTATTGTAATCAATTTGAACCTTTTATTTTAGTAAATTCATTACCTTTTTTGTGAGGATAATCTTCAATAATGTAGTGTCATAACCTTGTGGATATTGGTATATTTAAATTGATCTTTGATGATCTTCTTATCTTTTATGTTGTTGATCAAGATGAAGACCTTATTTTAATTGGTTTGCATTTTTTGTTTGCTAAGAATTTTATTTTTGTTTAGTGTTTTAATTTGATAATAATGATAACAAGTAGTATGGGATGCTTGTTTTTCATCGGAAAGGCAATTATTCTGATGTCTCATGCGAGTAGGCATATTGAAAAAATGAACATAATTGTTTTCTTTCTATCAGTAAATATCTTGAAATATGGAAAAGATTTGAATATGATATAGAAGATTGTACAATAAAGAAATGAATTAGTTGCATTATTTTATTAGATAAGGTAAATAGAGTGAATTGATGAAGCCATTATGTGCTAACAAGGTGTGCAAGTGTATGAATTCTATCCATAGGATTTTTTGTTGTTATGAACAAATAGGTGTTTGAAGTAAACAATATCTTTGTCAGGTGGGCTACTTTTGACATTAAGGTAAAATAGAATTAAAGAGGTATGATATTTTTATCTTTAGTTAAGTTTATCATCAAGATGATGATTCTTTAAGGAGAGAAGGATGTCACAACCCCTATTTTTATTGTTCATATTTTGCAATGTTTAATTAAATTAATCTGTGGTGAAATAAAAGTGCAATGAAACAAAATGAATTAATTATATTTTAATTAGAGAATTCATTTTACAATTAAATGATAATATTAGTGTGATCCCTAGAATGTTCTACCCTATTCTAAGATGAAAAACTAACTAATGATGCATTAAAAGGAAAAACACAAGAAAGACTATTCAAGATTAGCCTAAAGAAATATCTATGCAAGAAAGATAAACAAAACAAGAAGATGAATTTTTATACCTTTTGCGCTGCAGATTTCCTTGGTTGGCCCTTGATCTTTGAGAGTTTTTTTGCTCCTTTGATGGCTATGGAGCTGAATGGATGCAAGATGCAAAATGTGATAAGATGCTAGTAGCTAAAGGATTTGGTGGATTGATGAAAAATCCTTGCAAATGGCTAAAATGCTGCAAATGAAAATTGGCAAGAGTTTGGTAGCAAAAATCTTCTTCCTCAAATGAGAGAAAGGAGGGGGTATGTATAGAACAATTTGAATTCTTTAGAGAATTCAACGGTTGAAATTAATCCAACAAGGTCAAGATGGAGGGCTATGGTGAGTTGAGGACTCACAAGCCCTCACATCTTGACAAGTGGAATGTGAGATGGCTTAGGGTGAGATGATGTGGAAATGAGGTGGAAGAGAGGTACATGATGTGGAGGAAGGACAAGTACCTTTTAGGTACCTTGGGGGATGAGAATATTTCCTCAAAAAGGAACTTCTTGTCCTCAAATGCGAATGAAAAAGACATTTGAGAAATTTTAGAATTTCTCAAAAATCTCCATGGGAAATGGGAAAGTGGTTGGAGAAATAAATGTGAATTATGCTTGAGAGAGTCTAATGGATAAGAGAGGGTTTCCAAAAAGATGGGGATTTTCCACATGTGAGTGATGTGACAAGTCAAAAGTTCTAGAAGTTCATGGCACGTGTAAAATGACAAGTCAAGTCTTCTAGAACTTGCATGGGGATAGGGTAAACATTGGAAGGATAAAATATGAATTAAAAATTCACATGGGAAAGAGAGTCAAGGCCAAGAAAGGTAAGTGGAAAGGTTGACTAAAAAAGGTATGCTAAATGTGGCTAATGGCATTGATTAAGGTTGTGCAAACACCAGATTAGGATAATTGATGAGAGATTAGAAACAAGTGGGAGATTATGGAGGATGTGGCACTAATATTGATTAAGTGGTGCACATCCTAATCATGGATTAATTAATTTAATCCCAATTAAAAGAGGATTATGGAGAATGAGACAAGGAGAGAGAAAATGAGGAATTAAAAACTGATTTTAATCAAAAAGGTCAAATGACTAAATTAAATAAATTGTCCTATTTATTTAATTTAGAGAAGAAAAGGTGTAAAGTAAAGTATTTAATTATTAAATTACATACTTTAGGAACCTTAGGAAAAAAATGAAATAATGATTAAATAAATTATTTAATCACTATTAATGAAATAAATGAATAGAGTAGATGATTTTGGCCATGTGGAAGTGGTCAAATTTAGATGTCTACAACTAGTTATTTTGAATAATTATTTGAATTGCAATTCAATGATAATATTTTGTTATTGAGGATAATTAATCTAATTGAAAATAAAAGATATTTCATTATTATTTACTTGGAATAGATATTCAATTTGCAATTAAAATAGTATTTTCATTAATTTCTAAGAATAAATATTGTGCATGGAAATAAACTTTATTTTTATTATTTTCAAGATTAGGTATTTGGAAATTGGTGGAGAAATCTTTAAAAGAAGGAAAATCATTAACGAAAACACACAATAGCTATCAAAACCTTTCTTTTTTTCTCTGCAAAATATAACTGAAAAGGGGATGTCGGGAAGAGGGTTTCTGAAGGATGGTGAATCAAGAATGGTAGAGAAGGGAAGGAAAATAGTAGAGGAAAGAAAAACAAGAAAAAGAAAACTAGACAGAAAGTGATTTCTAGGTTTTTAAATCCTTCTTCCATTGTATTTTGATTTCAATGTGTAACAATTTACTGGGAAAAGTTTTGATAGTGAAATCGAACCTATAGAAAATTATAATCCCCTTATTCTTTTTAAAATTATTTATTGCTCTATACAAAATAATATTTTATATTTACCAATATACTATTTTGTATATTTGCAAATATATAATATTATATTGATACATTTTTGAGGGATTTTTTTTTTTTTTTTGATGAATAGGTAGCTATCTATATTAAATTAAAGAAAAGAGTACATATTCAAAAAAAAAGGGTGGGTGGTAGAAAGGCACACCCTGCAAGTCACATGGGTAGTGACCAGAAATCACCAAAAATCAAGTCACATGGGCCCAACCCAGAAGTCCAAGAGCATAAAATATGAAAACAATAAATAGGCCATTATGCCGACAAAGCAATGTCAACAGAGTCAGGAGGGTCTTTGACATCCATATTCTTCCCCTATAAATTAGTGGGGTGTGGAGTGACATCAAGAGGAGAACCCCAGCCATCATCATCATCTTTCTTTTCTTTTTCTTCATCCTCCGCTGGGGTTAGATTGCAGGCACCAGACGCATAAAGCATTTACCACTATCTGGCCACCCAAAATTAGAGGCAGGTGGAGTATTAGAGGGCCACCCAGAACCACCATTGCCACTCCTCGAAACACCACCAAAAGGCCATCCCTGACCACCCTACGGCAGAGGAGAACAGGCGCGCTGAGGAGGGCGAGAGCCCCACCGAGTAGGAGGCTGAGAGTGGGGATGCACGAAGCCACTCCACTGTCGGCCCCATGAAGGTGACCAGTCATAAGAGGAGGAGGGCAAGTCAAGGACTCGAACGAAATTGCATGGGGCATTGCCCCAGTGGTCCAATAGGATTTGGAGGTGACCAACCTCTAGTACAACCTTGTTTTCTTGCACATGTATCTATAAAAGAACATTAGAAAAAATAACCACTTTAGCATAGAGAGAAACATTAATATCCATTTGAGAATGAGCATATATGTAGGTATTTTTATCTTTCCAGATATTGAAGAGAATTTTCACTCTAAAAGTGTGCCAAAGTTGGGTGAGCTTAGCAGGAATCCTAGGTGGATCCCCCAACAAAACCATATGCCAAGAAAAAGGTTTTGGTCGAAAGGGCTGAAAGAAGTCATGAATCCAAGTCCAAAGTTGTTGACTTCTGGGACAAAACCATAAAAGATGCTTAAAGCTTTTAGGTTGCTCAAGAAAAGGGCAATGAGGGTCACAAACCCCCAAGTGTACAAGCTGAGAACCCACATGCAAGCCTTGGAAAAGAATACACCAAGAAAAGTGGGTCAACTTCACATTAACACTTGCACACCAAGTGGTAGTAAATCCTTTACACCAAACATGAGAAGAAGAGTTAAGTAGCCACCTCTAGTTGAAACTATGGATCATAGGAAAATGGGGTGAAAGCCACTTGTAACCAAGCTACGGCTTGTATCTTCTGATAGGAGTATCTGGAAACCACTTCTAGTCTTTCCACAAAGGTTTGTTCCCATGAATGCCAACTTTATGAAGCATTTATGTTGGAATGGGAATCACCAAACCATCAAAAGTAGCACGGTCCTGGTTTTGAAGTCTTTACTAGGCCTTGAAAGTGTCCCACTGCATAATATGCATAGTGGGTTGGTGAAAGACCTATTGCAGGGTTTGAATGCCTTGATGGGACTTTAAAAAAAATTGTCAAAATTTTGTTTAGTTTTGGGCATGTCTATTCATCTTTGGTAAATGGGGGGTCTAATGTTCAGGATTTAGGGTTTTGTTACCCATGTTAAAATTGATTTTTACTAATTAAACCCTTATGTTATATTTTCGTATTGACCTGTTATTGGGGGTTACCAGTCTCTTATGTCATCCAACTGAGCCTTGTCTTTCGTACTGTTATCAGCATCCTTCACCCGACCTATCAGTCCTTTCTTTCCATTTGGGTGTTATTTTCCCTATGTTTAATGATGGGCCTAAAAATTTGTGCCTATGAGGTTTTCTTTTCCCATTCTCCTAGCCAACCCCACTGTCACTGTCATAAATAACTTTTCCATATGTAGTTTGGCGGGCCATCGGATCATGGGGTTCAAATCTAGACTATTCCTCATAGACCTCGCAAGGTTTCCTGCTGACATCACTAAAGTGGTGTGAGGTATCCAAGATGTCGCCATCTATTGAGTACGGTGGGGTGGGGCCTGTCCCGATGCGCCAGCAATGACAAGTGGATGTCATTTCAATGGTGGATGTTTAATGATAGGGATTAATGATGATTTTCCCTCACAAGCCTCACATGATCGGATTAATGTTCTCAAAAATGTCACAAGGTGTGCGAGCTAGTGACACGTTGCTTGGCTCCACAGTACAAGGTGGCTGGATGGGGCCTATTGTTCGGTTGCAGCTTTCTAACTACGAGGAGTATGATTGGTTGTTCGGCTTCCCAAGTGGTGATGTGCATTTTTTAAAGATATTTGACTCGATCTGAATCATCTGACATGCCAGGTCTTTTCACATCAATGATATGAATTCAAAAATTACAATTCACCCATGTGATTATTATTTACACTCTGCAAGTTATTCTCATTAATGGCATAGGTCTGTCAGTGGATCTCATCTCGATTTCCTTGTGTGTGAGCTATATCCACTTGATAATACAATGATGGGATGTATGCCATTTTCCATGAGCTCAGAATTATTCTGTGGTGGCAACATCAGCCACTAATCACTCGCTTGCTCGTACTACAATTTTAGTAATTAATGTTCCATTCACCGGCTTGCTCGATAAATGCTCGATAATTTTCTCATAATTATCATTGCATTTTGAGTTTGTTCTTTGGTAGGTGATTGATTTTCTTGCTGAGTTTGAGCTCACGAATTCAATAGATAAGTCAGTAGTACGACGAAGCACCAAAATGGATGCAAAAAAATTGTGACAAAAGTGGAAACAAACTATTCCTGGTACTTCTAGAACAGTTGCTCAAAGGGTGGATAAGAGGTTGGGACATTGCACATCACCTTTTGAGCTCTCTTCGGGCTCTGGTGGTGAGGGGTCTGAAACCGATTCGGACTACTGTAGCTACCTTGTGGCCCTGACTAAGCTCATGGGAGTGGATGAGGAGGTCTTCATAGTTTCTCGAATTGTTACGGTGGCACCATGTGATTTTGTTGGATTTGGTATTGGTACAAGCAAGAGTAAGGTAATGGTCTCTCTTCATACTGAAGTGAGAACCAGGGGTGGTCGCTTGTATCGGGGCCGTGTTCTTACTCAAGGTGCGGGGAAATGATTAGTGTTGTTGGGGTGGTGTTTTCTTTCTTTTGGTGTTGTTTTAGTGGTTCGGGTCTAATGCGGACGTGTGCATGGGTGGTGCAGTGTTTTTTGTCCTTTTCGGCTGGTTACAAGGGTGTAACCATTTTTGATTCCTCAGTGTGTATTATAGTTATTTCCAATGATGAGGAGTTTTTGAAATGAATATGAATTACATTTGGTTAGGATGAAATTCATTTTGAAATGAACAATTGAGCCCGATGCTTGTTGCTCTCATGTTCTATAAAGGAGATTTCATGGCTAATTGTTGGGTCAGATTTTTTTTGTGTCCTGAGGCTTAGGCTATGTACAGTTAAAATTATATTATGGTGTCTAGAAGATTCTAGCTAGGAAATCATTCTAGGTTATGTGTTGTATAAGATAAGCATGCTATTCTTTTGTAATGATTGATATCAATAAATCTAAAAAAAATTAAGACAATTTCTCTCTTGTGTACATATGGATTATGAATGAATTTATCGATGGTTTCTTCATTCAACTTCAATGGTATATTTGGATGTGTAATTCATTTTCCTACTTTAACTTAATGAGTTAATCAAATGCTTGAAAAGGAGTTATAGGTTTGTGATAATGTGCTTAGGATTTACTAAGGAGTATTGTTTTAAAATATTGGAAAATCTCATAATGTAAAACATTATAATAATAAGTTCACTAATATCAGGGTTATGTTTTATGTGACTCCCACCCGGTTGGATGAGGCACTGGGTAGTTCATTCAAGATCCTTTTTAGAGGTACAAGATGATAGCTCTAACTGTAAAGGTTCAAGATCTGAACATTTAAAAAATCAAATTCTATCTCTTTTGAGATACAAATCTTATACTAAATCTGCTTTCCTAGCCTTCGATAGTTATTATTATTCTTTGGTTTTCCAAAACCCGGGTAGATGCTATCTAGTTGCATTGATAGGAATGTATCGGTGTATAGAAGTGTTCTTGAAGCATGAAGCATTTTTATGAAAAAAAAAATAGGAAAACCCTCCTTGGTGTTAGAGTAATAAGTCATTCCTCTTAATTAATTTAATCATATTGGTTAATTAATTAATTCACATATTCCTTTAGGTTGCTTACGCTAAACTTAGGCACATTAATAATTATTTATTAATTATAAAGTGGGCATAATAGGGTTTCATTTTAGGGATTCCTAATTTTAGGTTTTTTTGATCTCCTCCATAAGGATTGATCACATTGTAATTATCATATTATTCAATAATCATTTTATGGTTTTTTGAGCTTCCACATTCTTGCTTGAGAGTTTACAAAACATCTTATTGTTTGTTCTAGATATCTGTTGCATGTGATAAGTGATTGCATGCAGTTGATTCTTGGGGACTGTGAAGTTGGCTTTATCAACTTCTACATGGTATTAGAGCTCCAAACCTATGGTTGCATGTTCAAGATTTTAAGATATTCTCTCACATTATTTCTTTTTATGTAAGGGTTTCAAGCCAGTCTGATTTTTTGTGCATCTGGGGGTAGGCATTTTTTTTGTGCATCTTTGAGGAAAAAAACATCGCCATCACATTTAGGATGCCCAAAAACCCTAGGATTGCCTTTCGTTTCGTCGATTTTTGACCTGTTGAAAAAAAAGGCAAAAAAAAACTGCTAGAGAGGTCGTACGACCTCCCCAAAGCACAGACCAATGCACGTTTTTCAAAAATAATCAATTTTTTTGTGCAAGTTTTGCACCACCAATACAAGACTCACTCACCATTCCCATGCCACCCACCCACCATTGGTGGAGCGGCCCTCCAAGCGGTGCCGCCAACCTTCTCCCCCGCCACTGGTCAGCTACCTCCACCCCCCACTGGCTTAACCACCCAGCCAGTGGTCCTTCAGAGGATCGAGCACCCGACGCTTAGTCCCACCGAGCTCCAGCCCTCCGAGCTCCAGCCCTCACATGTGGTCACGTGGGTGACCGAAGGCTTTGACCCAAACCCTATGTACAATCCCCCTGGTCTTGCATGCAACCAAGGGCTTATTTTTTTTAGCCCCTAAGGGCTCATGGAGGCCTTATTAAGCAAATTGGAGCAGTTTTACAAAATCGGCTATAACTTTCTCATACGGTGTCCATTTTTCGAAAACAAGATATCGCCAGAAATATGGTTCAACACTCTTTCTAGTGGTGGAGGTTAGAATTGTTGATTTTTCAGTTTTGAGGCCTTTTCCGCCTGTCAAAGTTTGAAGTTTCAGTTTTCACTCTGGGAGGCATATCTTTTGCATCCAGACTCTGTTTTGTGAAAAAAAATAGGCGTTGGAAAGCTAGTTCAGTGCTCTACATAGATCTCAGAGCTATTTTTTCCAAAAATTTTACCAAGTATCTGATATTCTTATTTGATCTCAGCCTTTACCTTTTCAGTTATTTTCTTGGGAAGCATGCAATCAGGCTATTTTTTTGAGATCAACGAGCATTGTTTTTTTTCTTTGAGAGTATATATATATTTTTTATATCATGGATTCACATAATATTGCACCCCTTGCTCCATTCAACTACTTTGGTTGGAAAAAATAAATGGAGATTCATTTCAAAGATAAAGGGTTGTACAGGGTAACCATGGGTAGATAAATTGAACCTATAGGTGCTGCTGAAAAAAAAAAGTGGTTTAATAGATGTGATGAAGCCTATGGTTCATTATTTTTGTCTCTTTCTTTTGAACTTCTTTTTCACATTGAGTCTTGCACTACACCCTATGTGGTTTGGACTACTTTCTAGTCTTTGTTTGGGAATAAGGATACTATGAGAGGGTTTCAGTTAGAGAATGAGCTTATTCGCTTAAATCCTAGGGATTTTGACAACATCTAGGAGTTTTTCACCAAACTCAAGTCTCTTAGATTGCAGTTGTCATAGTGTGATGTTCAGAAGCAAGACTTTCAGTTGATATTATCCATTCTTTATAAGCTTGGACCAAATTACTCAATTTTTGTTTCTACATTTTATGCTACTAGGGATGCACTTGGTACTAGATTTACTATGCCTTCTTTTGATGATTTTTCATCTTCTCTCACTCGAGAGCAGACCAAGTTGGCTAATAAGGGAAATTTGAAGCCCTCTTCATCATAGACACTTATTGCATCACAGGAGCCTAGAGATTAGAAGGCTTCTACAGGAAAAGGAAAGAAACAGAAACAAAAGGATTCCAAATCTCATGAGTAGCAGAAGGAGTCCTCAGATTCATCATCCTCTTCTAAGGGGAAATCATCTAGGAAGGAGAAGGGTCCATGTATATATTGCAAGAGAGAAGGACATGTAGAACATAATTTCTATGAGAAGGACATTGATGAGCTAAAGCATCTTCTTCAGAAACATAAGATTGATTTTCCTTCTAGAATGTCTGCATCATCTCCTTCCCCTCATTCTTCTTCTTCTTCAATACAACATGATAGGGGCACAGTTGGTTTACATGCTCTTTGTGCTTCTTTGGGTCTTGGATCAAGGAGACGGTTTCTAGATTCAGGATCATCTCATCATATGGCTTCTTCACAGTCTATGTTCACTTCCTTTGAGTCTCACACTATGTCTCCTAGTTTGATGGGAAACAATACATACATGAGTGTTATAGGAAAGGGGTCTATTAGTATTGGGGACAACACTTTTCAGGATGTCTTGTGTGTTCTTCATTTCACGAACAACCTTCTTTCTATATATCAGATCACACATGGAGGAAATGGGAGGTCTGTGGAGTTCACACCTGATTCCGTTATCATCAAAGACTTGGAGAGTAGAGAGATTATTTCTACTGGGGTGGTGGATCACTCATCTCAGTTGTATTCCTTTGCAGATTTTTCTACTGATGGTGCTTCTATTCCTACATTTGTTCATCACACTTCTAGTGTGAATCATCATTCAAAGGAGAAATTTGGCTTCTTGAACATTGGAGTTATCACTTCATATCATGTTATTGAGCCATCCATTCCATTTCCTCCACCTACTATTGCAGTTGTTGATACTTCTATCACTACATATGTGGTTTCTTCTATTTCAGTGCAACAGGATCTAGTTGAGCATTCATCTTTGGAGGTTTCACTTCACTCTTCACCTTTTTAGGATTCTTCATTGGTTGAGGTCACACCTTCTTCTGTGGAGACATCTTGGGCTACACCTACTTCACCTTCAGAGATTGCATTCATTCATCCTCTTCCCTCTCACTTCTTTTAGGAGATGTGGTTTCTTCAGTCTTTTTGGAGCTACTTCATTATGGGGGGGTTCTTTCATGTATCTTTGTAATGGATGGAGTTCTTGGGAGGTCTTATGGAGTCCTCCATCTTTCATCACTTAGTTTCTCTTTGTATTCTATTTTGGGGAGGAGTTTTGTTCCCACTTAGTTTTCTCCTTTACCCCGGTTAGTTTAGTTTGCATTGCACTTGTACTTGGGTGCCTGATCAGGCCTTTGTTGCTGTGACCCATCTTTTCTTTCATGCATCTTTTTTATAGTATTTTAGCTACTCCCTAAGTTCATCTTAAGGAAGGGTGTTAGAGTAATAAGTTATTCCACTTAATTAATTTAATCATATTGGTTAATTAATTAAGTCACTTATTCCTTTAGGTTGCTTAAGCTAAACTCAGGCACATTAATAATTATTTATTAAGTATTAAGTGTGAACACTAGGGTTTCATTTTAGGGTTTACTAATTTTAGGTTTTCTTGATCTCCTTCATAAGGATTGATCACATTGTAATTATCATATTATTCAATAATCATTTTTTGGTTTTTTGAGCTTGCACATTCTTGCTTGAGAGTTTATAGAACATCTTATTGTTTGTTCTAGATATCTATTTCATGTGATAGGTGATTGCATGTAGGTGATTCTTGGGGATGGTGAAGTTGGCTTTATCAACTTCTACACTTGGTTTCACAAAGCCAAAAGTGTAGGAGATCTCAGTCTATCACTGAATCTCGTCTGTTGGTCACTAACTTTGTGAATTCTTGAATATAGAGGTTGGCAACCCCTTAGAGAATTACAAAGCCTTATTGGGAAATTTAAAACACCAAAATGCCCTTTTTGTTAAATCTTAGCACTTTAAGCCAAGGTGATTTAGCCAAAGTCTGACCATTATGCTCAAAAAGAGGAGACCACCAAATGTTTTGTTGATTGAGTGAAAGCCCATCATGATTTTGGCCATAAAATATCCAACAATTTGAACAGGCTTCTTCATAACCAGAAGGGTTTGAAATCCTATTCCTTTCTAGGTGGGTCTGTGAATAGGAAATCCAAAATGAATACAATGCTTGAGAAGAATCTTCCAGGCTTCATCTCTGGTGAGGGCCCAGATAATCCACTTGACACAAAGAGAAATCCCTTACTGTTGAGTGGAGAGCAGCCCAAGTCCTCCAGAATATTTGGGGAGGCAACAATACTCCCAAGAAACACAATGGAAACCCTTGTGGGTTTCAGAGGAGGCCCATAGAAAATATCAGAGCAGTTTTTCAACCCTTCCATAGGCAACTTTGGAGGGAGCCCAGCAAGAGGACTAATTAACATGAGTGGTCACCAAAACTTTAGAGCACGCCTAGAATTTTCCAGCTAGAGAAAGGGGCTTGGTAATCCAGTAAGAAAGCTTCTACTCAAACCTAGAGAGAACAAATTTTCAAAGCTCCATAGGAGAAGCCTGGAAAGAAAAAGGGATGCCCAAGAAATGAAATATCTCTCCCTACCCTATCCATCTCCAATTGTAATTTTGAAGCCATGCAAGAGTGGATAATACAGATTGCCTATAGCATAAGGTCTTGTTCCATTGGATGGTAGATTGAGAGGCCAAATAAAACATGTTGAGACAATCAAGGGTAGCAGTGATTGATTCTTCTTCCTCCAGGAGAGTGAGAAAGGAATCATTCAAAAAGTGGCCATTAGCAAGTTGTGCTTGAGAGTTATGGAAAGAAATCCCTTTGACACGCTGCTGAGAAACTGCATGGGCTAGAAGGTAGCCAAAACCCTTAGCCACAAGAACATACAATGAGGGGGCAAGAGGACACCCCTGCCGGATGGAGAAAAAATACCAAAAGTAGAGGATTGGTGGCCATTAATGGTGATGCGGGCTGAGGCATCAACAAAAAGCATATGAATAGACTAAATGAAATTGGGCCCAAACCCCAAAGCTTGCAACATTGCAAGAATGAAAGGCCATTCAATGTGGTCATAGGCTTTGGAAAAATCAATTTTGATGAACACTGATTTTTGTTTTGAGCATCAGGCCCATTCCGTACCCTCCCAAACAACAATAATATTATCCAAAATGAACCTGGATTTGATGAATCCAATTTTTTTTTGGGCACACAATCTGAGGCAAGAGATGGTGGATTTTCAAATCCAGAGACTTAGCAATGATTTTGTACGAGACAATGAGAAGCGTGATGGGCCTCCAGTTGCAGATGTCCTCTAGATCCCCAAGCTTAGGTATGAACTTTATATTGCCTTTGTTAATTAGATTAACTAGAGAGTTGGTATGAAAAGCCTCAAGGTAAACATTATGCAGATCTTTCCCAACACAATCCTTAAGGGCTTTGTAGAATTCACAAGGGAATCCATCTATCCTAGGGGCCTTGTCATCGACCATAGAAAAAACAACTTCCTTAAGATCACAATTTTTTTTCTAGGCTAAAGAAAGCCTATGTGGCACAATAGCAAGGAAGTCCTGAAGGGCTTGCTATCACATAGGCATGGAATCTTACATAGTGAAAACCTGCTCATAATGGTGCACAAAGGCCTAGAGAATGTCAAGGAGCTCAGAGAGCACCTGAGTACCTTCCTTGATGTTTTTGATACCTAGGGATGAGAATTTGGCACAAAATGCCAAAAAAAATTCTTTGGAGGCACGATCACCGATCTTAAGCTAATGTAGCTGAGCTTTGATTTGCGCTCCTCTCGTAGCGTAATTATTAGCTACTTGATTTTTGTGCCTTAAATCTGCCACCCTGACTTGAAGTGACTGGGAAAAAGGGTTGGCCGCTAGAGTCTCCATAGTTGAATGCATCTCAGCAGTGGTCGCTTCATAAGATAGCTGGCAAAAAATGGCCAATTGGTGCCATAAATGCACAAAAATTGAGTTGTAAAAATAATGGCATCATTCCACCAGGTAATCTAGCCTGTTTGGCTAGCTAGTATGCACTCCAAATTCCACACTCGACGAATGTGGGCTAGAGTGGGCTTGTGACAGAGAAAATATGTGTTCAAAAATAATAGAGTTTTACGCGTGCGAGGCTGACAAGACACCCATTCAATGCGAAAATAAATTGGAAAGTGATCAGACAGAGTCACATCCACTAACAGCTTCACTAGAAAGGAAAATTTGTCAAAAGTAAAAAAACATTGAGCTGAGATCATGGTATGATCAAGGCGCTTAAATACTCTGTCAGAACTGGCTCTGTAACTGTAAGCTCTCAAAAATGAATGGTTCTATGGAGGAGAACCATCATTTCTAGACCTCAACAATGGTACAATTTCAGATTTAAAAGCAAAAACTAGAAATGAAACTATTTTAAACTACCAAAGATAATCAAAATGCTTCCAAACAAAAACCAGTCTCCATTGGCATCCTATCACCAAAGTCTTGTTATGCACCTTTTCTCTAAGATTTTTGCAAGCATAGATGCATCAAGAGGCTATTAGTGAATGGATTGATAAAAGCTGTGAAGATATGTGCATGTGCAAGATTCATGTAGGGGTCAAAATGAGATCTGTTGTTTAATTTCTGGGCTAGGCCCATGTGTCTCTTGATCTATTGGTTTTGATGGGCTGGGCCCATGTGACTTTCGGGGTGTGCTTTCTTACCACCTGCCCCTTTTTTGTGAATTTTGTATATTTATCTCTTTTAATATAGATAACTGAAAATTCATCAAAAATTTAAAAAATGAGAAGAGAGTCCTATTTAAATAGGAATCTTTACGGTGAATGCAAGTTGTGGAGGGAGTGTGGGATAAGAAATTGGCATGGACGAAAATATCCCACATGCATGAGATGGGTAAGATAAAATATTGAAATGGATAAATGCATGTAGGTGGTAAATGAATAATTTAATGAATATTTGTGATATTTTAAATGAATATGCAAATGCATGAAATGTGTAAATGCACTAACGTATTAATATTTTATGGTGGATAAATTATTATGAAAATGGTTTTAATGAAGTGATTATGGACATGGGTTTTATGAGTATAATATTTGAATGGAAATGCATAAAATATGAATATGAGATGAATGGATAAATGGAAAGATTGTTAAATGATTTAATAATATTTTAGTGATTTATTCCTAAATGGTAAATGATAAATGATCAAATGATTTTATGAATAATGCTTATAGATGCCTATAAATGCTTATGAATAAATGGTTATAATATATGGGTAAATGAATGAAATGTGAAATGATTTAAAAATGATTACGAGGACATTTTTATGTGTCTACATTTTGCCTCTCTTTGAGACAACGCGACTTGTTGCGTTGTTTCAAAGAAAAAAGATTGATCAACTGATACATGCCCTAGATATATCCCGGTAAGGATTATGATAAGAATGATATGCCCCCTCAAGAGATTGATCAGACAAATTGTAAGAAGATTAATCTCTCGATAGATGTGACCAAGAAAATGATCAGATACTTGATATTGTGCAAGTGATAAAGCGGTGGTGTACATTTGATGGAAATGCACAATTGATAGGCGTAACTAAACAATTGATGGAAATGATCAGTATAGTCGGGTTGATGAGTTGATGAAGCTGATTGAGATTGATGCTAGTGCAATACAAGTTGATAGAATGATTGATTGATTGATTAAGGGGACATGAGATTTGGAGATGCAAGTTGATTGATTTCTCTGCGACAAGAAAGATGAAGAAAATGAAATGCAATAAATGGAAGATGCAAGATGGGAGAAAATGAAGGTGATGAAGCCTCTTGTGCATTTTAAGTGCTTTTATCATCATCGAGCTTATTATGTTGCAAATTAGTATAAGCGTCTAGATAATATGAACATCTAGATGACCTAAATACTGTTTGCATTTTTATTTAGTAATGAAGTATAAGCATCTAGGTATAAGGACCCTAGATGACCTGAATACTTATTGCATGGAAGACACTATCAGACAAGGAATGCACTCATCCATACTAGACTCATAGGTCCTCAATGGTTTTAGACAACCATGTCTTAAGACGAGTCATCCTATGAATAAGAAACAATCCGCAAACAACAAACAAGTGAACATGCCCCATCATCGCCTCTCTAGTCCCAGACATCCTAGAGAAGCTAAAAGACATGTCACCAAAGATAAAATCATAAAATAATCAAAGACCAAAAAACAAACATGCATCATGCTTCGATATGGAACCGATTCTTGGTACAGTTGTATGCTTTTGATTGGGTTTGGAAAAAGGGATTGATAAGTATGCTGCAATATTTGCTTGATTGTTACTCGTGATGCAGTTTGATTTTACTGAAGTTCAAAGCTATGTGGTGATCTGAAAGTGTCATTGTTGAGGGATTTTTCAAGTTATTTGATTTTTTGGATTTTTTTAGGACATTTTATGATTTTTTGGATTTTTTTTCAGGACATTTTATGATTTTTATGGATTTTTTCATGACACTATATGATTTTTTTGGATTTTTTTCAGGACACTATATGATTTTTTTGGATTTTTTCAGGACACTATATGATTTTTTTGGATTTTCTTTTAGGACACTATATGATTTTTTGGATTTTTTTCAGGACACTATATGATTTTTTTGGAATTTTTTTTCAAGAAACTATATAATTTTTTGGATTTTTTTTAGGACATTTTATGATTTTTATGGATTTTTTCAAGATACTTATGATTTTTATGGTTTTTTTTCAAGACATTTTAAGATTTTTATGGATTTTTTTTAGGACACTTTATGAATTTTTTTTTTTGGATTTTTTTAGGACCTTTCACAATGGAAAGAGGTGGATCTCAAGCGAGTAGACAAATAAAGAGGGTAGTTTCTTTGAACTTGAGATGCTCAATATCCTAACCCATGGCTAAGGTTGAGGAAATGCCCTAGTGAGGAATAGGACCAACCTAGTACGGATGAAAAAGAGAGCAAGTGAGGGGATTGTCAAACAATTCACAAGCCATGGTGAGTGTGAAAAGGATATTATGAAGTGGAGGGTAAATGAAAAATGAGATGAAAAGATCAAGTAGAGCTCCAAAGGAAAGAGGAGTAAAGCCTCTACACATGGTGCCGATTTCTCGGTTTTCACCATGGTACTTGCTCAAGGCACCACCGAAGTGGTTTTCACCATTGAACGAATTGATTTCTCTTTACTTTTTTCATTTTTTCCTTTTCTTTTTTTGTTTTTTTTTTTAGGACTTTTTCCCATTTTTTTTGTATTTTTTCATGACTTTTTCCTAGCTCTCTAAAGTGAGATATAGAATTGATAGATGCTAGATCCATAGACTACCTTGACGATGCCTCAATCCTATGTGGATGACCATGCTGGATGAAAGTACCTGATTGAGATGAGGAGTACGAGTGGAAAATATGAAGGATGATAGATGTGGTAGATGAAAGAGACTATGGTAGGATCCCTAATGTGCACACTACGTGGGCCATCAAGCTTCAACCAAAAAGGAGCTTGGGAAACCGATGAGCTAGAATACGTGAAGGGGTCATCATGAAAGGTACATTGAAAGACATCACCGATGGTGTGATATGCCAGATATGTGAACATGGATGGGTGGAATGGAATATATGGTATGAGTGAGAGTGACGTAGATGGAGACCTTGGATCAACAAGTTCCTTTTTTGATTTTCTTCCTTGATAGATGCCTCTAGTGATTTTTGATGGAGAGGCATAATTGGAGATCAACTTTTTATTACTTTCACATTTGACTTTTATTTTTGCTTTGTCCAATAGCTTTTTATTTTGGCTAGAGGACTTGTCTTGATCTTCTTCTTTTTTGGATTTGACCAATAGCTTTTTATTTTGGCTAAAGGAATTTTCTTGATCTTTCTTTCTTTGCATGCTTTCTTTTGATTATGGATCTCCATTTGAAAAAGATGCTTTTACCTTTGATTCTTGAATTACATCTTTTTGATTTTCTTTGGGTGATACTTGTTGATCCATGTCTACAAGGCAGATGGATGTGGGTGAGATGGTTGAGGGGGATGGAGTGATAGGAATGTTTAGTGGGAAAATGGGAGTGGTGATGCCATCAACGAAGTCTTTGGGACTATCCTTTTTAGTACTGCTAACGTCAAAGGAAGCTTGCACATCCTTAATGACTTGGAAAGATGTCTTAGTAGATGTGACAATAGGAGATTCATATCCTAGCCCAGGGCAAGTGGGATGGAAGGATGATCATTGTATATCCTTAGTAGGGTCATGATCAAAGACTGGGTTATCATAGATATCCTGGTTAAACATGGGGTTATAATAAATATGAAAAGATTGAGTGGAAGCAAATATGGCAAATGCAGGTGTATCATTAGGATCCCAAAAGGTTTCAATCCAAGCATGGTCATCTTTTGTGTTCCTTCTGTAGCTGTCTTGATATCATTGTTGGAATTTTGACCCTTCTCGATGACATTAGCAATTTATTTTATCGGTAAATTATCCATACAGTATTCTCCACATCCCATATCATGGATTTGGACCTTGGGGTTTGATGGTGTGATAAATGAAGTGGATGCTTTTAAGGACTCAAGATCAACATATGCTTGAGAAGGAGGTGCTTCACAATTGCTTGGGATTGTGATTTCAGTTTTAGGGCTTAGATTATGGCAATACATGAAAAGGTTGGGATCTCCTTGTATTGTGATTTCAACACCATTGTGTGGGAATTTAATGCATTGATGGTATATAGAAGGTATTACTTACATTGCATGAATCCAAGGTCTTCCAAGGATGATATTATAGGTCAGTGGGATATCAAGGACTTGGAAAACGACATCCTTTACCATAGGGTTGACTCTAATTGGTAGAGTAACTGATCCTTTAGATGAGCGTTCCTCTTCGTCATACGCCTTTATGGTAATCTTATTCCTTGGATCAACTATATTTTCAGAAAACCCCAATTTTGTGATCAATTCTTGGGTACAAATATTAAGACTGGCTCCTCCGTCTATTAGAACTCGCTTGATCTTGGCATTATTGATAAGGATGTCAATGTGTAAAGCTGCATTATGCGGTTGTCGAGGGGATGAATCATCACTTTCAATAAAAGTGATAGTGTAAGGCGAGGTGATATGTCCCACCATAGCTTGGAATTGGTCTACATGTAGGTTTGTAGGCACTGTAGCAGTAGCAAGCACTTTATCTAGGATAGCTTTATGCTCAGGAGATAGGCATAGCAACTCAAGTATGGAAATTTGCGCGGGTGTTTTTCCTAAATGCTCTATGAGGTTATATGTGAAGCTGGTGGAGTGGGTTTAAAATTAGGACCTCTAAGGGTGATTGTGCCTTTGTAGGTAGTAACCTTGCAATTAGGTGCTTTGCCTTTTATAATGAAACTGTTTACATGATTATCAACCTCACTGATGTTATGTATGGTATAGTCATACTTAGTAGTAGTATAGTTTACACCATCACCAGATTCAAGGGCCTTTCCTTTATCCTTGTCACGCTTCGGGAAAGGGTTCTTAAACACATCACGATCAAAGTTACCGGAAGGAGTGTGTCCGTCAACCACTATCCTACCATCATCAATAAGGTCCCGTATTAGATGTCGAAGTTTATTGCAACTATTAGTCTTATGTCCTTTATGTCTATGATAGTCGCAAAAGTGATTCTCATTCCACCATGGGGGTTTGACTTGTGGATTATATTCCTTTATTTCAGGTAGCATTATAATATTGATTTCAAGAAGTTCTTTTAATGCGGATTCAAGTGATTGTCCCAATGGTGTAAAATTTCGTTTAGGGAAACGTCTTTGTTTTTCTTTTCCTTTATCTGAAAATGAACCTTTGAGGTTATAAACAAGCGATGATGTTTTAGTTGTTTTTGCATCAACAACTCCGTCATTGACTACATTCTTGTTCTTTACCCAAAAAGGTGTCTTGTTGTTTGAATTTGATTTTTGATCTCTATCAGTATTGAATTTTATGGTTCCATCATCAATGAGATTGTTCAATTCAAAATCCCATTTCTACGGCATCGTCAAAGGAATCCAAGCATTTGAGGTGAAGTTCTCTTCTAGTTTCTTTGTTCAAATTTTGACAAAAGAGGTCAACCAATTCTTGATCAAGGATGACATAAGGTAATCGTTTTGTTAAATGTCTCCATCTTTACAAAAATGACACAAAAGATTCACCTGGTTTTTGTTTGGTGTTGAAAAGGTTTGTCATGGTCACTTTAAAGTCACAATTGAAACTATAATTGGAGACAAATTTATCAGCCAATTCTTGAAAAGATGTGATGGTCGGGGGTAATTGTGAAAACCATTCCATAGCTTCTCCTCCTAGACTGCAGGGGAATAATCTCATAATGTATGTTTCATCAACTGCAAATTCCATGGTAGTAGCACAAAATTTCCTTAAGTGATGTTTAGGATCCCCTTTTCCATTATATTTGTCAAGTTTTGGTATGTCCCAATGGTTAGGAAAAAGTGGCATTGGTATGTTTGGATCAAAGGGATAAGGACATATATCTTCAATGGAGAACTTATGAGATGATGATTTACGGTTCTTAAGGGTGTCCAATTCTTGTCTCAATGTTCTAAGCTCATCCAAAACAGGATCATTTGTTGGTGTGGGTTTTGAGGTTTTTAAAGATCGCTTGTAACCTGGTTGTAGATAAAAGGGTCTATGATCTTTGATTCTACCATCGTTATTTGTTTTGGGATATTTAGATTGACTAGATTCAGGTTGGTCATTCATTGTGAGCAGTGACATGTCAAAATCAGGAGGCATTTTGATTCCTTCATCAACAAGGGCTTTGAAGTATTGTTGTGGGTTACATTTGACTACCTCCATAAGAAGTTTAGTGAATCTATGATCCTTAAGTGCTTCTTCTATATCGGATTTGGTTATTTCTTCATCATCAGTTTCATTTATTTCTCTAGTTGCAACACTAATGTTATCTTCGCCATCAAAGTCTCTTCCCCAAGGGTTCCCTTCTTCATGAAACATTTTTGCTCTTGTTCTAGGGGTCATAGTTGATTGTTTTGATTTTGAATCCAAGGTAATGTATGAGACCTAAGACTAGGATGCAATGAAAAGGATATGATTCTAAGATGAGATATGGAAGTGGTAAGGTATGGTATGATAAGCTAAAAGGCAACTCTAGGTCCAAAGTTAGTTATGATGTAAAGGCTTTACTTGTGTTATGATGGATAGACACAAGGACCAATGATCAAGAGAGGGTATGTAGGAGATGATGGACTCCAAAAGGATTGCCCTATTCAAGGATGATGAACCTCAAGTGATATGGGTGATAGATAGCCAATGGTTTGATTTCAAGACCTAGGAAGAGTAGCCTAAGTGCAAGCTAAGGGTTTTGTTTGATTGATGATGAATATGCAAAGGACTAAATTCCTAGAACATGCAAAGGTTAGGTGAGATGGTTTTGATATGCAAAGGGGTTGGACATACCAGAACTAGGTGGAGTGTTATCTATATGCAAGGACTATGTAGTGTCACCTATGTATGGAAGACTAGTAATATGCAAGGACTAGGATGAAAGGGATATGAATATGTATGGATATGCAAGAGCTAGGTGGAATGCAAGGTCTAGGTGAAATGAAAAGTCTAGATGGAATGCAAAGACTAGGTGGAATACAAGGACTAGGTGAAATGCAAGGATTGAAAGATCAAAACTGAAGGATGATGACCCCAATAAATCCAAGTGATAGGTTTGCATTGTATTTTTGTGTTGTTGGACTCTTTGAGGTTTTCAAAGTTTGAGATGTTGCAAGTTACTAGGTGTGATGTTTGTTTGAGGTCTATTTTTGAACACACACGCAAGACATAGCAAACAAAGTGTTTTTTATTTTGTTTTCAATTGTGAAAGTGTTTTTTTTTTTTTTGCAATACAAGCACAAATCCTAAGGTTGGAAAGGACAATATCTACTAGATTCCACGTGGGTTTCCCCAGCTGCATATTCTTAGCGTGTGAATCTAGAAGCTTGGTTGCACGGGCTCTCCCTTATAGTGCACTCACTTCTCAGGCCAACCAAGCTTCCAACCCCCATGAAACTCCCATGGCAGATTGATCACCTCTACTAAAAACTGTGAAGATGTGGATGCCTTCACACTGACCAGTGCTGCACTAGCAAATAGAAGGATTTTGGCAACTACACAAAGGATTTTAGTTCGGGACCCTCGTTCGAGTGGCCATACATGGGGCGCAAGATTAAGCTCTGTTTAGGAGGCACTCCAACTTGAAGAGGTTACACTCAACAGGGTTTTGGGGAGTACTACTTGGTCCATATGACATATCTGCACTCGTAATCCTAGGCTTTCCCTTAGGATTCACATTTATATACCAGTCAAGGGTAGCTTGGAAAAAAATCTCCATTGTTGGTCTGAGTTGCCTTGGGGTGAGTACTTTTTCCCACCAAGGCAAGCCCAAGTTCTAGAGTCAATAACAATTTCTCTTGCACCCAAGATAGCACAAGTGCGTAAGGGGAGAATATACTTTGATTATTGAATCGAGGTAACACATAAAATAGATGGGTTTGGCTTTCTGATCACCTAGTTTGCATAAGGTGAGAGCATAATCACCTACCACCGTCAAGCATAGCAAACAATGTTCGTTGAACCCCTAGTTAAGCCTATGTGAGAGAAGACAATTGTTCATTTTAAAGCACCAATTTGAAAAGTTTTCTAATCTAAAAGACAATTGGTTTCAAATTCATGTCTTCAACAAACATCCTACATCAAAATCTCATTAGCAGTCTCATGCCTCCTTTCTTCGACAAGCGAATGTTTTGATTTTCAATTCTTTGCCAAACGAACCTACAAGAGAACCCAGATTAATAAAATTAGTCCCCCAATCAAACAAAAATAAAATTAGCATTTACCCTAGAATCTAGTTTAAAATAAAATAAACTCTAAATTATTGAGTTAAATCTGAATTAAAAAAATCAAAATCTAGATTCAAAGACTAAATCTACATTAGAGATTAGATCTAAATTAAAATTAAAAGCTAAATCTAATTTAAACTAAAAGACAAATTAAGAGAAAAGTTAAATTAAAAATTAAAAGCTAAAGTGAAGGTTAGAATCTAAATTATAATTAAAGTTAATTCTAAATTAAAATCTAAATTAAATTAATCCTATGTTCTAAATTACAAATTAAATCTGAAAAATAAAAAATGTTAAATCTAGTTAGAAAGCTAAATCTAATTTAAAAAATAAAAATAAAAAAAACTAAAAGTCAAAAACTAAAATCTAATGTCAAAACTAAATCTAATTCTCATAAAACTATTTCTAATTTAAAAGATAATTGATCTAGAATTAGAAATTAATCTAAAATCAAAGACTAATCTACAAATAAAAACCAATTTAAAATAAAGAACTAATTAGAATTAATCTAAACTTTAAACTACAAGATTAAATCTAAGTTAAAGATAAAACTAAAATTAAAACTAAGATTAAATTAAAAATAAACCTAAGATTAAAGTAAAACTAAAACTAAGTTGAAAATAAAATAAAAACTAAGATTAAAATAAAACTAAAACTAAATTTAAAATCATGAGTTATTATGCTCTGTCATGCACCATGTTGCACTAGTTTCATAAATTAAAAATAAAAAATAGCAAACTGGAGTATTTATGGTGAAATGGGAAGCATTCATGTATCTTGGCCTGTAGCATATCAGAATATTAAAACACATTCTGCCAGAATTCATAAAATGTTGCCAGAAGCATAAAGAAATTAGGTAGATAACTATTTCAATTTACAGCAGACCATAAAAATCAAATTTGCAATCCATTCACAGTTTTCAGCAAAAGCTTTCAAAAATCTGTAGTCATGAAAAAAGGCAACAATCTCTTCTATTCTCTCACGACAACAATAGCAATGTAAGTAACCATCAACAGTGCAGCTAAACAAATGTTGACTAGAATGAAAAAAAAAATTGACTGAAAATATTTGAAGAGCAATGATCACGTTTTTTTATTTAAAGCTATTTTTTTAGAGCTTTTACTTGCTGTAAATGAATTCTTTTATCCCCAAAACAATGTTTGATACATTCTTCATGACTAGAGGGCAATTTTAGAGATGTTTTAAGCATTTCAAACTACATAATAGTGATAAAAACATGGCAGCAAAAATAAAAACGTGATTTCATTTGTTTTTCACGCTTCTCCAACAAATTTGATGCTGTTGATATGGTTTCAAACAACCCAATCAACAGCAAAAACAATGAGACAACAATAAGATGAAGAAATGATTGCTCGTTCACGTCAAGTTCACCATTTGTAAGCTCTCAAAAATAAATGGTTCTATGGAGGAGAACCATCATTTCTGGACCTCAACAATGGAGCAGTTTCATATTTAAAAGCAAAAACTAGAAATGAAACTATTCTAAACTACCAAAAATAATCAAAATACTTCCAAACAAAAACTAGTCTCCATTGGCATTCTATCACCAAAGTCTTGTTATGCACTTTTGCTCTCAGATTTTTGCAAGCATAGATGCATCAAAAGGCTATTAGTGAATGGATTGAGAAAAACTGTGAAGATATGTGCATGTGCAAGATTTGTGTAGGGGTCAAAATGAGAAGAGAGTCCTATTTAAATAGGAATCTTTAGGGTGAATACAAGTTGTGGAGGGAGTGTGGGATAAGAGATTGGCATGGAGGAAAATATCCCACATGCATGAGATGGGTAAGATAAAATATTGAAATGGATAAATGCATGTAGGTGGTAAATGAATAATTTAATGAATATTTGTGATATTTTAAATGAATATGCAAATGCATGAAATGTGTAAATGCACTAACGTATTAATATTTTATGGTGGATAAATTATTATGAAAATGGTTTTAATGAAGTGATTATGGACATGGGTTTTATGAGTATAATATTTGAATGGAAATGCATAAAATATGAATATGAGATGAATGGATAAATGGAAAGATTATTAAATGATTTAATGATATTTTAGTGATTTATGCCTAAATGGTAAATGATAAATGATCAAATGAATTTATGAATAATGCTTATAGATGCATATAAATGCTTATGAATAAATGGTTATAATATATGGGTAAATGAATGAAATGTGAAATGTTTTAAAAATGTTTACGAGGACATTTTTATGTGTCTATAGTAACTACACCAAGTGTGCCATAGGGAATGAGAATGGCAGCGACCAATATTGAGATCAAAAAGCCCCAATTTATTATGCATGTAAAACCACACATCTCATTCGCCAGCTGCCCAATGGAAGGGCAAGGTTCCATCCTTGTCATACGCCACCTCAACCATATTAAAATCCCCATAGAGTGACTAGGTGGCAACTGGTAAAGAATCAACAATCCAGCACCAAAGCAAAGAGCCCTCCACAACATCATTAGAGGCATAAACATTAATAATCCCAAAGGAATGATTATCATTGTTAAGGAAAATCCAAACTATCCGATGAGAAGGATCGGTCCCATGATCCACAACACAAGTATGCAAATGCAAGGACAAAAGGGTGATGGCTCTGCCATGCCCAGACCCATGTAGAGTGCAAAACATAGTACTAGTTGGCCAAATAGAATGGCAAGTCGAAGCAAGCAAGAAGCCAGAAATTTTAACTTCTTGGAGACAAATCACTTCAATACTAGAATACTTTTGTAAAGTATCTCTAATAGAATTATTTATGGAGAGGTCAGTTAGACCTCAAACATTCCATGAGAGGAAATTCATGGATGAAACTCTTCCATATTTTCAGAACCCGGTTCATCCTTATCCAAGGAAGAGAAACTTTTCTTGAGGAAATTCTGTGGAACTGAACCAATCTGAATAGGGGGTGAAACCCTCTGTTTTCTCATCATATATTCTCCTTCTTCAGGTGGTGGAGATGGATTGCGAGACTGCCTTTGAGCTCCCGACATGAAAGGGATACTCAACTGAGCATACATAATAGCTGCAAGTTGAGGCATCGCCTTTGACCTAGGCTACACCAAAACATTAGCAGCTCCAGAAGGAGTGTATGTCCCCTTCTCTAAAGGGTTTGAAACAACTTTTGGTGGTTTAGAGGCCTTGGAGGCTAACCCAGAAACAGTTTACTTATTTTTATGATTTGTAACTGTGATCCACTTTGTTTTAGCCTTAGCAGAAGGCTCCGTCTGATGAGGCTTTTCAACATCTCATGATGGGGATGGTGTATGAGGCACTACCAAAGGGCAGTCCTTGATCTTGTGGTTAGATGACTAGCACCGATAGCACATGTTAGGAAAGTTAAAATACGTGACTTTTTGGGTGTTCCTAATAGCTCCTATTTGAATATCCATAGACTCTTTCAAATCTTTGGATAGGTCCACCTCCACAAAGACCCGCTTTTCAGGCCGGGCCTAGAAAAACTTATTTGGTTCTATACAAATAACCCTCCCCAAAGAGGAAGAAATTTGATTCAAAAAGGGCACACAAGGAAAAGGAAGACTAGGGAACTCAATCCAAATTGGGACCTGCATTTTGGTGTCATCTGGGACAGTGAAATCCTGAGTCCATGCTTGGAAAACCAGCAAGGATGACCTAACATACCAGGGACCATGGCCTAAAATAGCCTAGACATAATTGAATTCCACAAAACGGAACAAAAAAAACCCCTTGGTCAAGTTTTAGACCATATCAAGGCAAGCCCCATAAGGGACCCAAGCCTTGCTGACCCATTCTTTTAGCACACTTTCAAGGGGAGTCATCCTAACAAATTAACCCACAAGGATGTGTTGTTTAAGACATTAGCAAGAAAAATCAAAATCCGGTAAAGGCAAAATCACATCAGCTAGGGAATTAGAGTTCTTACCTTGTGAAAGACTTTCAGAACAAATTTCTAAGGACGTTTGTTTGGAGGAGGAGCCATTGAATTGCGTCGATGAACCATTAACACCAGCATGAATTGTTGGATTAGAACCAGTTGAAGGCATAATAAACCCCTAAAACCGTAGTAAATGCAGCCATACTCAATGAGGGAGGATTTTTCGTATGTAGTAGGCATAGTATGATGCAAGAAGGGCCAAGGATGACCACATAAAACAAAAAACCCTAGCAGATATCATCAACTCAAACCTTACCATCAAAAATTATATTTTAATTTACATTTGAAATGAAAAATTCATGACAACATAAAAGCACTATTGTCATTCTTGGGTTCGCTGTAATCTTTTTGTGAAGGAAATATTTTAAAAAATAATTGAGGCAAGAGTTGGCTATATAGCCAATGCCTTCCTTAGGGAAGGCTTCTTGTGGCGGCAACCACCCCTCCACAAGCCACAGCCTGTGGAGAGGATGCTACCCCCACAAACAACACACCCCCTTAGGGAGGTCATTGGCCACTCTCCCTCCTCTTTGTGTGCTTTCCAAACTCTGATGCCATTCGGCTAGGTATTATAATTTGATTTTACATATTATATATATATGTGCAAATAGATAGATATATGTATTTATAAAAGTAGTTGTGGTGAATTTGTCACTGTAGAATTTTAAGAGAATATATATATTTACAGCCGTAGATTTGTATTTTATTTCGTTGGCATAAGTATTCTCTAGATAGTGTATATACATGCATATATATAATATATATTTATATATACATATATATACATACATATTCAATTAAATATGCCATTTCGTTAAGGTGTAACAAATAGTTTCTTGTAGATGCATCTAGATAGATAGTGTTTAATGGTTGTTTGCATATATAATGTTTTAAAATAAGGTTACTTCAGTGGAAAATGAATATGTTTATATATCTATTTATATTTATATACACATTAATACATACATATATATATATATATATATATATATATATATATATATATATATATATATATATACATATATATATATATATATATATATATATATATATATACATATATATATATATATACATATATATATATATATATGTATGTATATATACAGATAGATATGTATGTATATATATGTATATATGAATGAATACAAATACATTATGAATGAAAGAAAGTTTTAAATTTTGAAAAGAATAGATATTAAAATCTATTTTGGAATGATTAAAATTTCTATTAAAAAGTGATATATTTTTGTATGAGATTTTTTTTATTTTTGGATATTTGTATTAAAATATAAATGTATATATATACATATACACACACACATATGCATTAATATATATACACACAGATATGCATTACGTGAATTGGGTATGTTTTACTCCTCAAATATATACTTTTCAAATTGGAAGTATTACTTCAAATTTACACAAACCTGTTATTTTTAGACTAAATCACTAAAATTTGAAATATTAGATACTCTGTAACAAGTAGAAGAGAGCACATGTGCATTTATTTTCTTTTATCTATTGTTGTGAAGAGGAATGACTTCAATGAGTTCATGGTGAAATGTTAGACCTGATGTAAAAAATTGTCTTCTTGTGAGTTATTTTCTATGCAATCAAATAGAAAACTTCGGAAATGTAACTATTTTTTGAAAGAATGCTTGAACTATTGAACTTTGTGCAAGTTGTAAGAACTATGCATTATCTACTCTTTCATCTACTCTTTTTATTCATTGAATATAATGGTATGTTAAGTTGTATCCCTTGTGTCACTTTGGAAATCCAAAATATAGTATGATTTGGGGCTTTTTCTTGACATAAATATAGTTTTCTTGTAATAATTATTGCCCTAATATATAACTCTAGTTTTATCTTTGGATAATAATTAACTACTTCTCCTTATGCCTTATTAATAATGTTCCACTTGTCAATTTAATCTTGAAAGTTTATCTATTTCAATGTTACTAACAATATTAGATAATAAAGGTATCCAACAATATTACTGGCTATAAATATAAGTTGTATTATTAAATGGTATATATATCAATATGAAGTGGATACTTACATTTTCCTTAGAGATACAGGTTGACTCATGTAGTCACCCTAAAGACCCTTGAATATCTATTTGGAAGAAGGGAGAGTTATATCACATTTGAGATCAATGGTTCCTTTTCTTTCTTTTGTTTTACTTAATGTGGCCAATTGATAAATTTCATAGTTATACTCTGGTATGTGATGAAGCTAAGATGTTAGTAACCTATGATAGTATCTTGTTATCATCTATTTGCAACTCATGTCATTTTTGTGTGCTTGTTGATGTGTAATATATAATTTATTAAGTTCAATATTTGGAGGTCATTTTTTTTAATTTATTTTACCTTACCTAAAAAGTATGTATGAGTTGTGGTATTTTAATCGAATAGATAGTTATATGACCAATTTGAAATGTACAAATGACAACATTACATCTATTATTGATTATTATATAAACAATGACTTGTCACTGTTTCTTGCTTAGTGCTAACTGAGACATCTCTTTTTGAAGTTGTAAATCAGAATTCTAAATTGAATATCTTGTAAACTATATGTAAACCAGTGGAGTTATTATCTAACATTTTTATACCCTATAGATTCCAGTTCTAGATAAATTTTAAGTAAAGAAACAAAGTGATCCTCTGTAGTTGATGAATTTATTAGTCAGAAATGTGTAATAAAGTTGTAAATGGTCATGTTAGTGAGACAACTTGATCATTTCTCGTGAGGGATCTTGTAACCAATGAGGCGTTTGATTAAGCCAGTGGGGCATTTTTACGAGTGGTTTTTCATCCCTACGAGGGTTTTCCACTCATGAAAATCATTGTGTTATGGTTCTTTTGTGGATGTACTTATGATCTTGTTGTTCCTTAATTTACGTTACAGTATTTGAATTCCATGTATTATTGATATGATATTCTTGTGTAAGCCTACATGGATAAATCTAGTAAAGGCACAACCTTGTTTTCATATACTCTTATTTAGTGATGTATGTTATTCCATTTGAATATAGTGATGAAAACTATTTATTTATTCCTCTTTTTTTTGCACCATTATATAATTATTTTATTCTCTTAAATTATTTTGGAATTGAGGGTTATAATTAGTATGCGAGATTTATAGACCTTATAGGAGATAAAAACATAATTGGATCAAAATGGATATTCAAAAACAAGTTGAATGAGAAGGGAGAAGTGGCTTGAAATAAAACAAGGCTTGTGTGTAAGGGTTACTAACAAGTAGAAGGTTGTGGAGAGTGAAGTAAAGCTTTAGTATATACCTATGAAGGATCAGGTTACTGAAATTTTTACAAAGGTTCTTCCTAAAGATACTTTTGAGTATCTCCAGGAGAAGTTATGGGTTATTTCCCCTCCTTTCTTGAACTAGATGCATATGGAGATGCATCAATCTAGTGGGTCTATGGATCTATCTTTTTTCTAGACTGATGTTTGGTGGCTTCCTCTCATGGGGAGTAGGTAGTGTCAACTGTTTCCATTAAAAGAGTATTTTTTTCTTAATGTCAAAGGGGAAATCAATGTAAAGAATCTTTTACCTTTGTCATTTATGTCAAAGGGGGAGAAAGTATCATGTGAAAAAAATTATCTACAAAGGGGGAGAAAGTAAAATTATGGAAAATGTGTTGTCTTTGATGGCTTTTCACATCACATGTTTGCATCAATGAAAAAGGGGGAGATTGTTTGAAGTATGAAGGTTTAGTCATTAATTTCAACTAGTTAACTAGTTTCCAATAGGTTGTTTCCATTGATGTCATGAATGATGATTATTGGTTGTATATGTAAAGGATATTGAGAAAATTGTAATAAAGAAAGGTTGCAGGTGTTCATTGTTTTCTCAAGGTTTTGCTACAAGACTTTCCACTATGCTGATGAGGATCTAAGGTATTATTCATGATTGTTGGAAGTTGCTATACCTAGATTTTGGATTTATGAATCGTCATACAATGTGAGTTATGTTCACTAGTTTTGAACTATGCTTTTCTGTGTATTTGGCCAAGGTCCAAGAAATTTTGTTTCTCCAAATTTCTTCTTGATCAAGTCTTGTGTATTTTAGTTCTTAGGATAAGTTGTTGAGATCGTGTTCAAGTTAATTTTTCTAACTTGAAAGATTGGATCATGCTAAGGTTGTATGTGCTTAATTAATTATTTTTTTACACTAGTTTGGCCAACCTTATGTTTAACACTACTTACAAGGTTTATGAAAGTGTGTTGAGGCATGTTGAGACTTATTTAGGTCCTCATTAGATGTGTGTTTGGGTAAACCTCATTCTAAATCCACCGTAGAATGTTTTGGCACCGACCTAATTTAAATTTGTAAATGCAAGTGGTGTGTGGCTAACTTTGGATGAGTTTCAAAGTTGAAGATGGTATAAATACAAGTTTAGATATGACGATTAATGAATGCAAGCAATATATAGGTGGCATAGATGTGGAATAGTGTGTATGTGATGCGAATTTGGGAAGATTAGTGCAAAATCTAACTATGAGTTTCTAGAAGCAGTGAGTTGAAGGTGTACTCTATTATTCAAGCATGTTTTCAAGTGTGTGAGTGAATTGTGGCTGACTTTGGATGAGTTTCAAAGTTGAAGATGGTATAAATATAAGTTGAGATATGATGATGAATTAATGCAAGAAATATAGATGTGAGATAGATATAAAATAGTGTGTATGTGATGTGAGTTTGGGCAGATTAGCACAAAATCTAACTATGAGTTTTTAGAAGTAGTGAGCTGAAGGTGTACTTTATTATTCAAGCATTTCTTCAAGTGTGAGTGAATTTTGGTGGAAATTTTCATTGCATTGAGATTGTTTTCTCTCTATAACAAATCTCTTTTATCTTCTTTCTAATTTTTTGGTAGTGATCCCTCCGAGTAGTTAACCCTTGTTGGACAGTGAGTCCTGCTCCAAATAGTAAGTCCTATTTTAGCAGTGAGCCTTCTCTTGAAGTGAGCCTTTGTATTTATTTTTGATATTCTTTATATTGTGAGCTAATCCTCACTGTGGTTTTTCCCTTATTAGGTTTTCCTTGTAAATCTAGTGTTATTGTGTGTGTGTTGTTTTTCAGTTTTTGTTTTTGCTTAATGATTAATCACATTAGCAGAGTAAAGGATTTTTGAATAGTAATTGATCTAATCTTTGGTGAAAGTGTTCCTAAAGGTTAAAATTTTTGATTCACCCTCCTCCTAGTTTTCTTGTTCAAGAAAAGAAGGATTGAAGACCTATCAAAAGAGAAAAACTACAAAAAAAATCAACATTGTCGTCAAGTCATTGAAACTCACTTTCAAAATTTTATTTTTGAATTTATGAATTTGAAACCTGAAGGAACCAAGAGTGTAGACATAGGACCATAGGACTCTGAAAGTAGAATTTCAACCCATATAAATAGACCTTTTTTCCCTTGGTCGAAGTCTTAGACGACACTCAACAATAACATTTTGGTGACAGGTGTAAAAATGCTCAACCCTCTCATATCTGCAATTTCTTTCTAGGTTTTGTTAGATTAAGGTTTAATTTAGTGATTTCAAGTGTTACTTTGCATATTTGGGTTTATTTACTATTTTTAGTCTTTCTCCCAAAAGTGTTATTTCGATTGATTTATTTTGTCTTAGGTCATAAGGAAATAGTAAGATCTCCACCAAGGTTGACTCACCTAAGGATTGAAAGTCAATATGGACTCAAGGGATATCTTTTTCCTAATGAAATAAAGAATATAGGTGCATCATACTTCCTTGTTACCATTTCATATTAGTGAACCTATTTTTTCTATGTTTCATTTTGGTGAACTCGACATTGTACATAAAAAATTCTGAATTTGGAGTCCATTCAAACACTAGATCTAGGATTTGCATTACTTTGGATTGTATTGCATAGATTTTCATCTCATTTAACGTTGTTGACTTGCATTATTTGTCATCTCATTTAGGATTTTTAGCTTGCATTTTACATCCTTTAAAATCTGAAAAATTCAAAAGTTTGCATGCATATTACATTGATTTTGCAATGGGACTTACATATTAGTGTATTTTCAATAATTTGTATTAAAAAATTGAGTCAATATTTCATTTCAATAAGTTTCATTTGCACATTCATTCGGACATCAAATTTTGTAAAAATCAATCACTAAAGTATCGTTTATAACCTAAAATAGAAAACCCTCGCTATAAGATTTCAACTCAAATTTAAATTTTTGTAATCATTTTTCTAAGAACCATTCGCCCTAGGGTGAATTTTTCCTTATATAGTTTTTGTTTCAAACTTTGGGTATTGATTTGTCTCTATTTGTATTCTATCATTAAATCTAGGTTTTAGTTTTAAAAATCAAAAAAATCTATCATCTTTTGCATTAGATTTAACTGGTCAGATTGAGTGCCTTGTTTTAAAATTAAAATAGGAACTAAAAGAAATCATTTTAATATTTTTGCATAGCATAATCAGTAAATTATCTTGTTTTAAATCTTAAAATTACTCTCTTTTTTTACATACTTGCATTTCACTTCATATTCTAGGGTGTTTGATTTCCTTTATATACTGCCTATTCTCCATTGTGGGTGCACCTTGTATTTTGTTAAAATTTCATGAGATTCACAACCTAGTGTCATATCACCAATATTGTAGTGATTCATAGTTTAAGACTCATGCCATCTCGTGGTACTACACTCGACATGGATCTTGAGTTTTCCAACTCTTTCACTCATAGTGTTGACACTAGTCAACCCACTATGGACAATAGTTTTGATACCTCATTTCCCATGAACACCCTACCCACAACCAATGTGACTGATGTTGACATAATGGTTGCTAATGTCCCTCAAGAACTTAAACAAATGGATGAGGATTTAGAGAAATTGAAAAAAATTGTGACTTTTAGATGCATTGTTGGTACTACAATTCTTGTCATAGATAGCATGAGTAAAATTCTTGATAATGAATGAGGAATAGAGATTATGCATAGCCTAACTCATATTTTTGATAAACATGTCCTTACAATGACTAGTTGTGCTCAAACTTTGGGGTTAACTCAAAGTCAAAATGGAAATCTAATTCCTCCTTCCACAACTATGACCTCTATTCCAACATACACTAATCCAACTATTACAACAACTAAACAACCTACTATAAATTTCAATAACACCTTAGGTATTTCAACTAGGAATCCCTTTACCTTTTTGAATTCAAATCTCATATCTCCTAATCCATCTCCCCTTACAAACCTACAATTCACTTGACCTCTAACCATATTCCTCCTCCTTACTCACTTGCATCTCACAACACAAAAAATGATCCCATCCTGGACCAACTCCTACAAAATGTATCATCCCTCCAATAAAAAATTGCAACATTGAACCAAAGTCAAAATTTCCAACCTTCACAATATGTCAAAAGAAACCCTTTGTCCTTGGATACATTGAGAGCACAAATTCCACAAGGTATAGTGATTCCTAGGTCTGATAAATATAGTGGAAAAGGAGACCCTAGTAATCATGTCTTGACATACACAACCTTAAGTAGTGACTTCATTTTTGGTGATAAACTATTGGCTAAACTTTTCCCTAGATCCTTGAAAGACAGTGCCTTCGAGTTGTTTTTTTCTTTACCGAATAACTCAATTAGTTCATTCAATGAATTTTTTGATTCCTTTCTTAACCATTTCCAAGTGCACATGGGTCCCAAGATGACCTTAGCTCATTTAATGCAATTTTTAAAAAATGATGAAAAGGTCATAAATTTCATAGCATGATACCAATTGCATTACTCACAATTAAATATTAAGATTTCTGATGATGACCTTCAAAGAATGTTTATAGCCAATTTGCATACCAATATTCAAGCTAAACTTGAGATGTTGACATTTCCCTCCTTTACACACTTGTGCATGACCCTTTGTGATTATCAAAATTTTGTTAGTCATCTTGAAGTGAAAAATCGTAACAATCCTAATAAATCCAAAGACATGTCCCAAAACAATTTCCAACCTTCAAGAAACAAAACAAGTGATTATTACAAATAAATACACCTCAAACAAGTTAGCATGTTAACTCATGAATGGCTACTATAAAAAAAAAATCCATATCCATTTAGGGAGAGGAGTAGACAATTAACCCCTTTACGTGATACCCTTCACTTTATCATGTTGTAGCTTATAGGTAAGATTTTAGCTATCTTACCTCCTCGTAGATCCATCGATACAACTAAGCCCTTACCTCCAAAATTTAACTCAAATTCCTTCGCCATTATCATAGGCTAAATTTACATGATACAAAACAATGTAAGAGTCTTAAATATATTGTACAACACCTCATTAATTCTAATCACATCTAGATTTATGGTGTTAATGATCAAGGAAATAAGTGTGTTTCCCTACCTAGCAAATGTTTTCAAATATTTACCAACCCCATGCCAAATCATAATATCTCTTTTGTGAAATCTAATGATGCCAAGAATGATATGATGGATGTTGACAAACTTCAAGATTCAAATAATAATAGTATAAATGAAAATGAAGTAGACATAGAATGTGTGGTTGGCTTCATTGATATTCAACCTCATAAGGGCCAAACCAAAATTCCACTTGACATTGCTTTCTCACAAAATGATACAATTAGATGTGCACCCAATGGTCTTCTTTACATCATTGGAAGAATCAATGACAAGCCTACTAATGGGATATTAATTGATCTCGTGTGTGTAGAGAATTTGATCACCAAGGAATTCTTATTTGTGCATGAAATTTATCAAGATTCTTATGAACAACTAAAATCATGGATCAAAACACATAATGGTTTTGCTTTCCATATGATAGGTTTGATCACTCTTTCTTTCCAAGTTGGACCAAAAAAAATGAATGTCTCATTCTCCATCATCCCATTGTCGGACCAATTCCATGTGAAGCTTGGTTACCCATGGCTACACTCCATGAATGTCATCCTATTGGTAGTGCATAAATTTTTAAAGTTTCCATTTGGTAATGAGATTTTTACTATGCACCATAGTGGATTTAATCATGTGTCTTCTCGTATGAATTTCTCATTGGATTTATTTTAGCCCAAACCTATAGAACCTATTAAGCCTCATGAGGACTTCTTTTTCAAATCTTATCAAAATTTTAAGGTAAAGCACATAACAAAATTATCCCTTAGCAACATGCCTTAACCCATGATTGAGCCTCCTATCATTGATGAAACCATGATTGAACCAAAATATCTTCCAAGTAACCAATACCAACCCATGATAAATCCTTCACCTATTCCCTAAAAAACACCAAGAGTTAACCAAACAATAACCAAACAAGTCCTATTCTCTGTCCTAATATCAAACACATTTATAAAGATAAGGATAAAGTGGTTGAACAACCTCCCATGGCTCATTTTTTTTCCCCCTTGCAAGAAGAAAAGAAACCTATGGCTGATAAACCTGCTCCTACATAATCACAACTTTAAAATCACATAAAATGAAATAGAAATGCTAAAGAGAATAGGCATAAATGTTGTGTTATTTCCTGTAGACTAAACGAAGAGAATAAAATAGAAAGTCATGATCAAACATAGATTGAAACAAAGCATGATGATCCTCCACCTTTGCCACAACAACAAAAACAAAAAAGAAAGTTCTATGGAAATTTTCATTAGGCCTCCTGCTATGATTAATTTGGATGATAATGATGAGATTGCTCAGATTAATGAGGAAGTGCATAATACGCTAAATTAATTTTTTTCCTCTTCCATGAGCTTAAATGATAATAATCGTGATGGTCCTCATATAAAGAGTGACTCACCACTTGTTGAACCTGGTGATGATCCTAGTACAATAGTTGTTGTTGTCCCTTTGGCTAGTTGTCTATCTTCTACATATGATGAGCAAGATTTGGATGCAGATGACCTGTTATAGGTTGACTCACATGTGCCATACTATTCTTCTCTTTGTGTTCTTTGTAATTGCATGTGTGTAATGTCATCTCCCATATTGTAATTTTTGGCATGTCTTTATATGTTTGTGAGCCTACTTTGGATGACCCTTGTCACTTTTTTGGTGTAAGGATACAAAGGAAGCAAATATATTGTGAAATTATTCTATTTGTATCTATATTCTTCTATATGTCAAAAACCATTTTGTCTTGTGTTTCTTTTTGCATGATGATGCAAGGTGTTGAGACATTCAAGTCTCTTCCACGTTGAAACAAAAGTTTCCCTTTGTTCTCTTTCTCAATGTGTCATTCTTCCTTTGTGCTTTTTGTTCTATGAGTCATTTGGGGAATGATGATGGTTTCAATCTTGATTATATTTTTGCATTAATGACAATTGTTGGCCCCAAATCTATGGATCCCTTATGTGTTATCTTAGGATGGTATATGGGGGGCAACCCTTCCTTTCATGACATATCTATACTCAAAAACACATGTTTTACATAGGTCTTTCCAAATAAAGCTCTTATATATTGTCATTTATCATATTGTACTTTAAATTAATTTCTCACAACATGGTGTTTAGCAATTTCTTTTAAGTGGGGGAATACGTGTCCCTACTCACTATTTTCTTCAAAGGGTGGTATTCTTGCTTCACTTGATGAGTCCTCTTGGTGGTGTCATTAGGTTTGATTTCCTTCAAGATTGTGACCTTTCTGAGTATATGGCATTCCTCTTAGTGGTGATGCTATGAATTGAATTCCCTAAGATGCAAATCTTTTATCCTCAACTAGTCCTCTCTTGGGGAAATTTGGCACGATGTTCCCTAAGGTGAGACCTTTCATGAACTAAGTAAAATCCATTTGAATATCCTATTGCATGTATCAATGCCACCAAGAATAACACAACTTTATTTCCAATGGAGCATTTATGTTGTTCAAATTGCCACTAAGCATAATACAACTTGCTTGCTAGTGGAGTCTTTCTAATGAGTGCCTAGCATAACATAGCTTGCTAGCCTTGTGATCATTTTTTTGTGGCACCTTATCAAAGTTATCAAGAGGTATAATTTTTGTATGGTTAATCAAATGGGAGCCTATATACCTAGAATGAATTCCCATTAGCAACTTCTTGGGGCTCACCTAGTGGAAAACAAATTTCACTAGCTTGTGTAAGTGTATTTTGTTTGCATAGTGGAAAGAAAGTTTCCACTTGTGAATGTTTTTTGAAAAACAGCTAAGGATTGATCCATATTAGTTAGAAAAACAATCAAGGCTTAATCCATCCCCTCTCCTCTCTCTCTTATTAATTTTTTCCTTGTATTCTTGTGTATCTTGTCTTGTGACTACATATTAAACATAGGCATTTGTCTCTTTGTGCCTTTGGTTTTTCATGAGATCTTAGATCTTGGGGTCTTGATCATCCTCCTTGACCTTTGTTGTCTAACCTTTCCAGTATTTGTACAATTATACCTTTCTTGACATTTTCTTGACTACTTTAGTGTGATTTTGACATAGGCTCATCCTCTCACTAAAGTGGGGGCTAAACGTAGTGTCGAAAAAAGTACTCTACATTTTCACACTATGTTTCGGTCCCTTAATTAATTGGACTTAATTAAGCCTCTGATTGGCCCTATTTTTCATCTACAAACCTAATTAATTAAAAAAATTGAAAGGATAATTATGATTTAATTAATGCAATTATCATTTTTAACACCTTCAAATGAATAGGTCCTAGCAATTTAGGTCAGGACTCATTCACCCTTGGGTGAATGGGTTACCTTTAATATCACAAGTTCAAATTTTAAACATGGTTTTTTCGGTATCTTAAAGTCCTATATTCAATTTTTGAGTGTCGGCTTGTAATATTTGATTTTTGAAAAATTGGAAAATTATCTATAAAAACATGGTCTTTTTATCGATTCAAATCCTAGAAATTCATGAGAGTGAAAATTGTAGCAAAGATTATTGTCAAAGTTGTTCAAGAGAATATTTCTCAAGAATTTTTCATAGCAATCAAGCTCTCAAGTATCATGTCAAATTTATTTGCATCATACATTTTTTTGGAGCTAACATTTTGATGTAGGTTTCAATCATTCAAGCATCAAATCAAGCATCAAGATCACATCATCAACCAAGCCACTTCATGTGAGATCAAGATCTTGGATAAATCTACTAAGTTTCAATCCTTCAAGCATTTCAAATCAAGGGTTTGGTGAATTGCCACATAGAAAGTATTCATTCATCATTCCTTTCATGTTTCATTATTTCATTTCAAAGTTTAATTACCAAAATGGGGTTTGACCAAGGCAAACCCCCATTCACCAAAAATAAATAATTTTTCCTTTTTATGTGTTTTGCAGATCTTAGGTTGAAGAAGGATTGAAGACCTATAAAAAAAGAAAAATTGCAAAAAATTTCAAAGTTGCAAAAATTTTCAACATTGCCATCAAGTCACGGTAACTCACATTCTAAATTTATTTCTGAATTTTTGACTGTGAAATTCAGAGGAATCATAAGTGCAAACATAGGAACAAAAGACTGTGAAAGTAGATTATCAACCCTTGTAGCTAGACCCATTTTCCCTTGGGTGAATGAGTCTTAGGGAACACTCAACAACAATATTTTGGAGACAACTAGAAAAATACTTTACCTTCTCAAATATTCAATTTCTTTCTAAATTCTATAAGATTAAGGTTTAATTTAGTGATTTCAAATTGTGTTACTTTGCATATTTGGGTTTATTTACTATTTTTTCTTTCTCCCAAAAGTGTTGTTTCAGCGAATTTACCCATCTTAGGTCATAAGGAAAATAATAAGATCTCCACCAAGGTTGACTCACCTAAGTGTTGAAATTCCATCTTGACTCAAGGGATCTCTTTTTCCTAATAAACTAAGAAAGATAGGTGCATGATACCCCCTTGTTACCATTTCATATTGGTGAACCTATTTTTTATGTTTCAGATACTACATATATACATATGCTTATATATATGTGTATATGTATATATTTACACACATGCACATATATACATATATATAGATTCAATTTGTGAAAATCATTTAGAGGTTTATCTTAACATAATTATATTTCTAGAACTTTGATGGATGGTAAAATCAAATAATATAACAACATGCTTACCAATTTTGTTCTATGAAGTTGTCTAGGGTTCCTATGTGTTCAGACCTACGTGGTAAAATATACCTTGATTGATAGTCTAGAATAGTTAGAAAGTGATCCCGGAAGAGGGATTGTCTGGATAATTCATATACTGTAAATGAGAGCTTGACCAGGAATGCTTGGTTGGTTGGATGGGATGAAAATGAAAGCATTTATATCTATAATACTGTTGGGAAAATATCCCAACTAAAGTGTGCAAAGATGAAAACAAAGACCAAAGAAAGAGACAACAAGACAAGGAGGAAAAATATTTTATATTTCATTCAACTATCCAAAAATATTACATTCAAAATGGTTTACAATCAAAAAATTTACATACTAAGCTTAGAGAAAGTCTTTGTATTCCCTTCATTCAAAAACTATGCATATTTTGGCACACTGGAGCTAACTTTTTGCTACTACATGCTGGAGATATTTTGGTGCACTAGATTACTGCTCTCTCTCAAAATCTTCTATTCTTGCAGGTTCTACTGAACATCCCCTTCTTTTGTTATTTTCTGTTGAACATTCCTTTGTGTCTTTTGTTGAACACTTTTGTCTTGTTGTCTAACTAAAAAAACATTCTATCTATTGTTTATGTCTTTCCAACCCTTTTCCAAAACTGCCACTCAATTTCAAAATCACCTACCAAAATTAATTCACTACTAAAATCATTTACTAGCCACTGGGTATGTCAAACACCACAAAGGGTGGAGGATCCCAACATATCATTTTTGACTATGCATTAAATGCACTTGGTTGGTGGCTACTCAAGATTAGAAAATCGAACATTCCCCCTTAATTTGAGCCTTTCTATTTTTCATCACTATTCAAAAGTTCTGGTGCAAAAGTTCCGAAGCAAAGCTGTTTGCATTTGTTCAATGAGCTTTTGGGGCATCGACACTTTTCTTTGTTTTTCTGAACCAAAGTTTTGATGCATCGACACTTCTCTGTGTTTTCCTAAACCAAATTTCTGGTGCATTGTTGCTTCTCTATATTTTCCTGAACCAAAGTTTCGGTGCATTCCTACAGACCAAGCCTATCTCTTAGGCATTCAAAGGATTCTTTTGACAATGCCTTTGTGAAAATATTAGTGAGCTATTGCTCAGATCTTTAGTACTGAAGTTCAATCTCTCCATGCTCCACTAACTCCCTTATGAAATGGTAGCGTAATTCTATTTGCTTGCTTCATCCATGAAATACGGGATTCTTAGTCAAGGCAATAGAAGACACATTGTCACAAAATATGGTTTTACCATCTTCTTGTTGCTCATTCAAATCTGCAAGGATTCTTCTAAGCCAAATAGCTTGGCATGTTGTTGCATTTGCTTCAACGTATTTCACTTCAGCCATGGAGAGAGAAACTATGGGCTAATTCTTTGATGCCCATGATATTGCTCCTGAACCCATGTGGAACAAGTATCCCCATGTTATCTTCCTATCATCTATATTTCTTTCCCAATCATTATCTATTCACCCAACCAACTGAAACTCATTAGAGGTAGTGTACATAATGCCATAGCCTTTCGTACCATTGACATACCTTAGTATTCATTTTCCTACTTGCCAGTGGGCATCCTTAGGCTACACCATGAACCTAGAAATTATGCTTACCACATACATCAAATCTGGTCTTGTTGTTGTCAAGTACATGAGGCTTCCAACCATGCTCTTGTAGAGGGTTGAGTTAACATCATTTCTTCTGTCCTCTTTGCTTAATTTCAGACCTATAGTTGTTGGGATTAGGGTTGGTTTTTTGTCCAACATTCTAAATCTCTTCAAGACTTGCTTAGCATAATTTTTTTGTGAGATAAAGATTCTATGATCTATTTGTTGGACCTCTATGCTTAGGAAATATTTTAGCAAACCTAGATCTATCATTTGAAACTCATTTTCCATTGCCTCCTTGAAATCAGCAATGAAAATATGACTATTCCATGTAAAACTTAAATAATATACATACAAAACAACAATAAGAATCTCACCATTGGGCACCTTGATGTAGAGTGTGGGCTAAATTTCACTTTTGTTGAAGACATTTCTTAGAAGGTATGAATCAATTCTATTGTACCGTGTCTGTGGTGCTTGTTTCAGCCCATAAAGAGCTTTTCAGAGCCTATAGACTTTTTCTTCTTTCCATGAGACTTCGTAGTGAGGTGGTTGCTCCACATATACATCTTCTTTCAACACTCCATTCAAGAAGGATGACTTTACATCCATTTGTAGTACTTTCCATTTGTGTTGGGTTGTAATTGAGAGGACTGTCCGCACTATTTCCAGCCTTACAACTAGCGCAAATATCTCATCATAGTCTCTTCTAGGTTGTTGTTTGTATCCCTTAACAACCAACCTTGATTTATGCCTCTAACCTTACCATCAGTAGTACATTGGTCTTATAGACCCACTTAACTCCAATGGCTGATTCCCTTTAGGTAAATCAGTGAGCTCCCATGTCTTGTTTCTCACTATAGCATCTAGCTCTTCATCCATGGCCTTACACCATTTTTCTTCTTTCATGGATTCTTCAAAATACATTGGATCGCTATGAGAAAACAAAGAAAAATCTAAATTCCCATCAAAATCTTCATACCTTGTGTTGTCATAAATTTCCCTCACGCTTCTAGTCTTATGTGTCATCAATGATGCAAACGTAGGGTTCAAATTTCTAGAGTTACTTGACTACTGGTCTGATGAAGAAGACTTTTGTTGTAAACTTCTAGAGCATCTTCCCTACTGAAAGGTTCTGAAGAAACTATTCTGCTAAAAGTTTTTGAAGGTGTTGCTGCTATTTTCTGAACTATTACCTTGTTGCAAGGTTCTAACGCATCTTTCTTTTGCAACTTCTTCATCCTCAAAGTGTATTGAGATAGAAATACTCGTGTTTCTATCAACGGTTCCATCCCATGACTCGTTTATAATGAATTCAATGTCCCTGTTGATCACCACTTTCTTGGTGATGGGATTGTACAATCTGTAGGCTTTGGATTCTTCGCTATAGCCTATGAAGATACATTTTTAACCTTTGTAATCAAATGTTTGCCTTTTCTCTTTTGGCACAAGAGGATATTCCATACATATAAATATTCTCAAATGCCCAACACTCCATTTGCATTTTGTCCATGCTTCTTGTGGAATTCTATCATGAACAAACTTTATGGGGCACCTATTTAAAATGTATACTGGTGTTGCTACAACATCACCCCAATATTCATTAGACAAACCTTTTTCCTTCAACATGCTTGTTTCCATCTTCGTGATGGTTATGTTCTTTCTTTTAGCCACTCCATTTTTTTGTGGAGTATATCGGGCTGCAAGTTATCTCTAAATACCTTGAAACTTGCAAAAAAATCATAAACTCTTGAGAGATATACTCTCCCCCTCCATCTATTCTTAGAAATTTGATATAATGGCCACTTTGCTTTTTCAGCCAAGGCCTTAAACTCCTTGAACTTATTAAATACATCTGATTTTTTCTTGTCCTTGTATGAAAATCTAAAATAGACCTATCTTTCTTTATTTGCATGGTCTCAAATTCTCTCTTTTGTAATTTGAGTTTCACTGACTTGACTTTCTCATTCTCTTTGTAGATGGTTTGAAGTATATCCCATGCTTCTTTTGTATAACTAGCTATTGCTATTGAAGGAAAGATACCCTTTTCCAAGGCCACCTCAATCAAACTAAGGGCTTTAGCATCATTTTTCCTTATCTTCTTCAACTAATTCTTTTGAGTATTGGTCAATTCTATAAATGCATTTGGGTTGGTCACATCTATGAACCCATTTTCTACTAACTCCCACAAATTGTTTGCTACTAAAATGATTTTCATTTTCTTTGCCCAGACATCATAATTTTTACCATCAAAGATACATGGTTGTTTTCAACTCCTATTGTCTCCTCCAACCATTTTTCTAAATGGGGGAAACTACAAACACCCAAAAAAAATCTAAGGGTTTTTCTTCGTTGCCCAAAAAACTAGGATTTTGTCATAGCATGCCTAGGACTAGAGCTAGGGCTTTAAAAAGTGAATGCCTAGAAAAATTAGGGCTCTAATATCAATCTATTGGGAAAAATATCCTAACTAAAGTGGAAAAAGATGAAAACACAGACCAAAGAAAGAGACAACAAGACAAGGAGGCAAAATATTTTCTTTTTCATCCAACTATCCAAAAAGATTACATTCAAAATGGTTTACAATCAAAATGTTTGCATACTAAACTTAGAGCAAGGATTTTTATTCCTTTCATACAAAATTTGTGCATATTTTGGTGCACTGGAGCTAACTTTGCGTTGTGTGTTGGAGATGTTTCGGTGCATTGGAGCACTACTCTCTGTCAAAATCTTCTACTTCTACAAGTTCTCCTAAACATTCCCTTCTATTATTTTTTGCTGAACATTCATCCTTGTCTTCTGCTAAACACTTTTGTCTTGTTGTCTAACTAAAAAATAAAATTATCTATTGTTTTTTCTTTCTAGCCCTTTTCCAAAACTGCCACTCAATTTCTAAATCACCTACTAGAATTAATTCACTGCCAAAATCATTTACTGGCCATTGGGGATGTCAGACACGACAAAGGGTGGAGGATCCCAATGGATCATTTTTGACTATGCATTAAATGCACTTGGTTGGTGGCTGCTCAAGATTAGAAAATCCAACAAATACGACGTGTCAAATTTGATCAGGAATGAAATAGACAAAAGGGTTGATTAGAAATGAAATAGATAAAAGCTATGATTTGGAATCGAGAAAAGTTTTACATTTTTTTCCTAATACCAGATTTTTATGGTGTTTCCAAGTGGTATTGTTTGTATTGAAGGTACCATTTGTATCTGTACATATAGAAGTTGAGTGTATAATATAGGGATCAATTTATAGTAAAGTTGGTAATATAAATTTTGTATAGCAGTTAAATGAATTTTCTATTTTATGGAAATTATACCATAGTTTTAAAAGGTTCTTTTAGTGTTATTAATTTTAAAGAAGATACATTCTCATGTCTATAGATGTAGAATTAGAAACCAACCATGGTTTAGAATAACTTATTGGAACCAGTTTATGTCAAATTTTGAAATTTCATATTTTATTTTCATTATATCAAACTATAAAAGGCATTTTTAACGGTCACATTGGGTTATAAACAAAATAAAAATCTTCGTTAGAAATAGTTTGAAGATATATTATATGAACAAGTGTATGAGCAAGTTGATAGTATAAATTTCATAATAAAATTTGAAAGTCAATCATAAAATACACTTATACATTTGTATCTTTTAATATTGACAAAAAATTAATTAAAAACATATCTTATGTCTTCAATTAAATTATCAAGTGCATATTTATCATTTCAATCTAATTTGTTATTTAATAATGGTTGATTGATTTAATATTTGTAAAATAAATCATCTAAATTAATTAAAAAGATTAAATTTAAAAATATAAAAAATCATTATTTGTAACATGTATGCATCATTCCTAAATTAATTGAGCTTGTAAAAATTAGTATAATAAATTTTCTAATATGCTACCTTGTTTAAATACATTACATTTGACAACTTTGAAGAATATTTTATATGAAAGGTCAAACCACACATCTTGAACAATAATGTGCATGCCATCCCTTATTAGTTACTACTATAAAACTATAGTTGAGGGGGAAAAGTTTAACAAGTGATTAATGAATGATCTAAAAAACAATTACAATTCTTAATATTTGCTTTCTTCTTATTAGTTGAGTAGGAAAAGTTGCACATTTTTAGGAAAAAGTATTGATTGAACATTTTTGTCATTCTATGATTGGAGTTTCATTTCTATCTAAATATTGTCAGAGGCTAGTGTAGTGTTCAAGGCAAGAGAATGTGTGAAAATTGATTTGATGGTGGTATATTGTTAAGAACACATGAGTTGTAATATTTACCTTGTCAAGCTTCAACAATTATTCTCATTATTGAGATTCTATCTTCATTAGAATAATGTCCCAATCCACTTGAGCCTTGTTTTCTCATAAAAATCTATTTGGCTAAAAAAAGTATCCTAGGTCTAATAGCTAAATCACTTTGATCAAATTAGTTTGCAAGTTAACATTAGAATGAAAATAAACAAGGGTAGAACACTGGCTAGCAATCTAAAAAGAGAGTCAATCTACCTTGGATCTGGTTCTTTTGTGGATCTAGAAATTGATTGGATTTAATAAATATTAATTGATTTAATTTAACTATACAACCTAATTTAAAAACACATTTTCCCACATAGAAAAAACTTTTTTTTGAATCTGGTGATAGATCAGAGAAAGGAATAATTTTGTGCACCTATGATTTGAATTTGAGGTAGAAATAGGAGGTCAAGGGCAATGGGAACCTTTGAATTAGAAGATTTTGCATATTTATAATTTTTAGGATTGAAGCTTCTAGGTTTTCCCTCTACAGTTCTTGTCTACAAATCTCCATCTTTAGAGTTGAATCTATAAAAAAATTGACAAATAGGGGAAAGGGGTAGCTCTATAGGATTTTTTTAGGTCAGATCCCTATTTTGGTAATTCTACCTCCATGAATAGTTGATTGGTTGACTAATAAAGTGTTTTTGATCTTAACCTCAAGTGCATCTAATGTTGTAATGAGATAAAATGATAAAAAACCTACTCAAGTGTGCCAGAGAAGGATTTATAAATAGTATAAATCAAATCAACCCAAAAGAAAGTCAAATAATCTTAGTAAAATATAAATTGTAGAAAAACCTTGCTTAAGACAACAAGTGGATCAAAATCTCAAGATAATAAAAAACTAAAAACAAGTCATTATTTGCTTGAAGGGAGCCAAGGCTATCTCAAAAAATGAGATTCTATCATGTTCTTACATTGGCATCAAAATCCAAACATTTTAGAAACTTGAATAAGTCTAAAATTATTCTTAAAAACCAATAATAATGAACATATTTTGGCAAAACATTTCTATAATTGTAATTATTTTTTCTTAATTTTAAAATAATAATTCATTTTTATATAGTGGAACTTAGAATAAATTAAAGTGTATTCCATGAATGATTTCAATTTCAATTTTGTAAAATTAAATTAACACCAATGGTCAAGATTGAAGTTTCATCTTCAAGATTAGAGACGGATAAAAATGTGAAATCAAATTTATGGGAAAAATAGCTAGACAAGGGCATTGGGTATGCGTGACCAACTCCTTCACACTCAACAAAGTTTTATTTGGATATTTAGGGTCTATTATAATCAATATTTCCCCAACATGAGAGAACTTGTCAAGGTCAATTTTATGTTATTTAATCGATAAAAAAAATTCAAGGATAAAACTCACACATTCTCCTATGTTTATAGGAAACCATAGAGCTATGAAATGTCTAACATGGATTAATGGAAAGGTTAGTAAATTGAATTCAAAATAGAGTGTGAAATTATAGTTTGACCTACGAAGCAGTATATTTTATTATGCTACATTTAGCCCCAACTTTTGCAATCATATGACACTACGTGCATATGAAAGGTAAATTATTGAAAGTACATCATATCATAAAAGGATACCAAAAAGGATACCATATATGATGTAGAGAATTCACTAAACAAGATAAAAAAGAGCCTATGGTAGTAATCTATAAAACCACAACATTAGGAACTACATCCTATAAAGCAAAATCATTAGAAATTCAAAACATCCCAGACATACAAATAAATGTATTAGTCCAATATGTTTAATGACAATGAAATTCGAGGGCATATTTATATCCCCCTAATTTCAATTGCTTCATGGAGTTGGAAGTAGGGTAGAAATGTTGCTACATCAAACTGATTAGGGTTTTGATGGAAATGTTTATGTTAGGGTTATGAAAATATAACACCAAATACTAAAAATCAAATGACATGAAAGAGAGTGAAAATATGATTCCAACATAGAATATGGGACAAAAATCAGATTTCATAAGCTTAAGATATGTTAATTTCAAGATAACATGGTATAAGAAATGTAATGCTCTATTTACCTATAAGTTATTACTATTTTACCTTCCATCATTAGTTTTCACCTTTGTATTTTGAGAGAATCGAGAGATATGGCCATTATTACTATGAGAAAAAATATCACCATCTCACACATCAAGGCTTGAGGTACTAAGCGAGCACATCACACAGTGTGTGCACTGACATGAGATGTGATTTATGTTTTCACTTTCCCCTTATATGAGTTCTATTTCATGTTTCTTAATGGATTTTGGAAAAATAGGGGTTCTTTTGACAAACTTGGGAGCCCTAGACATTTTTGCATTTTCCTAACCAACATGGCCACCTTAGACCAACACGAGCACCCCTAACCAACATGGGAGCCTCTAACTTGGTTTAAAATCCTAGAACTTGCTATTTATTAATTGAATCTTGACTTATGCTTGAATATATTACTAATAAAAAAAATTGTTTCTTATCGATAGGGTCTTCCATGCATGCAAGATCATTTGGAGGCCACCTCTTCACACTCCTCCATCACCAAGTCACATAACTCACCACCATAGAGTAGTAGCATATATATATCCAGTTGGTTTATATTATGTATATAATATGCTTGGGATGAGATACCATGATGATATACATATGGTATTGATGGAGCATTGGGATGTAGACACTTATACCTTTCATTTGCAAAAGGGATAGATGAATATTTCCCTATAGGATGTATATTTTATTCTACAACTACTTGTTTGGTGTAGGATCATGAGGAACGATGAGGGACATAACATAATGAAGATCCATGATGATCAACATTATTACACTAGTCATGATTTTCATTGAGATGGAAACGTATTGATCTGAATATGGTGGTTGCTACACATAGGAGCCAATGTTCCTCTTATTCAATGGATCATCATTACTATTTTAATGTTGGTGGTAACACTAGATGGACAAGGCACACACCTGCATGGGGGCCTTATACATATCATACAAGTGATTGAGGAAGAGACTATGTTTTCTTTGGGGAGAAACATGATGGCCCACTTTTATCATGATCTAGAGTGATATATATAGTATAAGACATAGAGCCTAATGAAATTTACCCTTCTTCAGGTGTGGGAATTAAAGCACATTGCTTGGATGTAGCCTGGAATATATCTTATGGAGGCTCCATGGACATATCCTCAAGTATTTCTTTTCCTCTTAGGAGGCCATGGTATTATGGATATATATTGCTTTGGCACATCACTTTTGATTAGGTGGATGCCACAAACATCATTTGGAGACCTTACATGACCCTACAAACTTGGGCAAGATCACCATGGTACCTAGCCAAGATACAACAAGATCATTTATTTGTTGGGTTTTTTTATATATTAAGGAGCATTTATAGGGTGTTTTACCCTTTACACAATGAGCCACAAGGGCCAAAAAGGATTAGGTCCAGAGAATCAAAACATTTTTACCTTAAAAAAGATAAAACATAGAAATAATAGACAAATATAAGACAACCAACAACCCAACAAATAGGACACAACAATAATAGACTAACTAGCACCCTCCCAATTATGAGAGAGGAGGTTGATAACATCCTCCCCAACTGATTTGGGGCCCTCCTCCATAGCCTTCTTATTCATCTTGTCCTTGAGCATAGTGGATAGGGTACTAGTCACACAATGGATCATCTTGATAGTGAACCAAGTCAAACTAGTGAATTTCTTCTCGAGCTTCTCCACCCACTCCAGTACCATGTTATAATCCTCCCCTTTGTCCATGATCTTTACATTATCTTCTTCTATAGCCTAGGGATTTGAGGATTGGGCCACCGAGTCATCCTTGAGCATCTTGTTGAAGTCAAAAATGTGACTAGGCCCTTCAATGAATTCCTCCTCCTCCTCCTAAGTGTCTCCCTCCTTCCTCTTGTCTTTAGTGTCAGACTGATCCTCATCACTTAAAATTTAATTAACCGACACTTTCTTACTATTTTTCACTAGCCTATGGGATCTTCTCATTCTGGTGTTCTCTAACCTCATCTCTATAGTAGCCGCCACCATAGTTTCCCCCTTGGAATCCTTACCAACAATATTCTTCCCTTCATTGTCAGTGGCCAATAGATCCACTAGGCCTTTCTCCTCATCTTTTAATTTTTTCTTAATTGTAGATTTGTTTTCTATCTTGCAAGGAGTAGATTTGAGCTCACAAATCCTAGCCTCTGCTTCCGATGAGCATTCCCCACACCACCTTTTTCTTTTAGGCTTAGAGGTTATTCCATTTTATTGTTGGTTGTTATGAGTATATTGTTATTCCATTTTATCATGATTGAGTGATGAGATATTTTTATCACACTCCAGTAGTACCTATCCCTTTAATAACCTATCTTTGATCGAATATTAGTGGAATTAGGCCATAGGACATAACTCATCCTACCATTGTATATATCCCATTGAGTGACTCAAATGATAAGGAGTGTGATAGAAATATTTTGTCTAGTGTATATGATGTTGAATCCACAACTTCATAGATCATATGGTGGATCACCACACATCTAGACCCAATTTTTCCTAATGATCATCCTACCCATGATCATAGGCTAATAAAAGGGATCTTGAGGATGAGGAGCACAACGATGAAGATGTAGGAGAATACAATGAGGAAAAGGAGAAGGATCAACAACTAGCCACAATGGTAATGGTAGATACAAAGGAGTATGAGGAGGCCAAAGACAACCTCGAGGAGAGACCCAAATCTTTTCCTTATGTATCATGATCATATCCATCTACACCAAAGATACCACCTATTCATAAGAATGGAGAGAGTAGAAGAGTACTACTTATGACTCCCCCAGCTACCAGAGGGAGTTTGGATATAGCCATCATAGTTACATGTAGAGATCCCCACTAGCAAGCTGGTGATCTAGGTTATATGATATGTTATGATTTCTCCTTTACTTTATACTCTACTAGATGCTATATTTATATGTATTTTATATATCATACTTGTATCTAATTTCTATCTTTTCACGTTTTTTTCATTTTTCACCCAAGATTGGTTTGAATTTTTGGGTTTAGTGATATTAGATATGGTTATAGCTGTGTAGTTATATCAACCCATGCAAATTAGGTATAGGCCACTGCCAAGTGTAGGGTACCATGTCAAGATATTTGAGCCTATAACATGCTCGATGATTACATATGAGGATTTGAGAGCTGCTTACAATGAGCTAAGAGATGAGACGGTTCGAGCACCATCTAAGAGTGATATGCAAGCCTGCATAGGAGAGGAGATGATTAGGTTATGGGTAGAGAGATTAGTTGTAGCAATAGCATACAATAATGGTTGAGGCTAATGTTGATCATAAAGGAAAGCTAAGGGTTGTATTCACATGGAGTGACCCTAGAAGCTACCCACCCTCTACAATCTCACATTGACCACCACAACTAGGCCTTGAGGAGTCTAGTATCCATAGGATTAAAATTAAGGATGTATATTTTGTATGTACACAACATTTTATTAGCATGGTGATATGATGATGTATACACATAATATGATATATGATCATTTCTTATTTATATTTCTCTACTTAATTGTTTTGAGTGCTATATGCAATCTGTTATGCCTTGCATAACCACCCCATCTTTTTTCCTTGGTCAAAAGTGGGTCCCCCTTTTTTTTGTTTTGTGTGTGGTGTTTTCTCTAGGTATGAGGAGTTGTTCATTTTTCTCCTAAGCCTTTGTTTCTTTTTTTCTGGTGGATTTGGAATGGAAATTGGATTTAGAACTTTGTAATTTTTTCTAGGTTGGGTTTCAATTTTGGTCCCAATTTCGACCTCGCTTTTTCTTTCTTTCTTGTTCTTGTCATTTTATTTTATTTTGTTTCATGGTCTTGGGTCTGTTTCTCCCTTGAGTTGTTCGTTTTCCTTTTGTTTTGTTTTTTCTTGAGCATAATCAAAACCTAAATTCGAATTGAATTTGGGAACTTTTAACAAATTTTTAGTTTTTTTTTTCTTTTGATCCTTCTCCCACTCCCTTGCTTTATCTGGTTGTTTTGTGTTTTTGTCTGGGTAGGGTTCATTTTTGGTTCCAATCCCACTTCCCATCTCCCTTTGTTATCCTTGCTCACCTCGAGACCAGAACTAGGTTCAGAGTTGGATAAGTGACCTTGTAAAGGTTTTCTCATCCTGTTTCAGATCTGGGTCCGTGTCTTCCCTGCTTTTGATTTCCATTTGGGGTTAACTATTTGATTGTGTTGTCTACTCCACGCACTATCTACCACATATATGGCATTAATTGCAGCCTCCTCACACCTGCAAAGTGATTTAAAAATATTAATCATGGTTAACTAGCTCATTATCTTTGTTGTTTAAATTGTTTTAATGAGCCAGGGCTGGGAAAACTTTGAAAGGAGCACAATTTGATTGTGGAGGTACGTTGGTGAGCGGATTTATCGAGTTTTAGTCTTTCCTTGTTGGCATTTTGAGGTAGGGTCTCATCCCATTATTTTCTCATTTTTCTTTGTTGTTTGGTCTTCGTGTTCTTGCGTGTTCACAAATCCTTTTTTGTGCATCTTCACTCGTCACTTGGTCCTTTTTTTTTTGTTTGTTCTTTTCTAGTTTTCCTATTATGTTTTGTTAATTTTTCTTTTTTTTTGTTTTTCGTAATGTTGTCATTTTTGTGGCAGGTTCATTTTCTCGTGCCCTAGTTTTAATTAGGGCTTCATTTGATGGGGTCCTTCATGCTTTAAATAAGTTTTAAATCTATTTAGGGACCCCTTTGACCTTAATTCTGTGTTGATTCTATTTTTTTTTCATGTTGAGTTCTTGATGCCCTAATTTTCTAAGTCAACGCTTGATGCAAACTAGGGTTTTCTCAATGACCTTTACAAAGTATCTAGCCCTAGAAGTTAGTTTTCTCTTTACTTCAATTAAAGGGTTAATTTAGGCTCCTCTTTTTATTCCCATATTTTCTCATGTGACCTAGGTCCTTATGCTCATACGACCATACCTTCAAGGGTCTTCACTTTTTTCTCTTTGGTGGAAGTAGATCTGGGACTGGACTCATTCCCATAAGTCTTTTGCATTTCAGTTTATTCTCAAAATAATCTCGTTTCCGATCTTTGGTAATTTTTGGGTCTTCACTTTTTTCTCTTTGGCGGAAGCGAAGCCGAGTCGGGGGTTGAACTTGGAAGTATCATGTTTTTTTCAGGTTCAATTTTCCTTCTGCATATGATTATGATCTCATTCCAGTCTCGATCCCGTCTAGGTTCAATTTGCTTTCCATTCCTGTTTCTTCCTTAACTCTGCTTCCGATGAATGTGAAATTTAACTAGGTATGGAAGTAAGTAAGTAAGGATATTAGATGATGTATTGATTGTTATACTCTTTGTCCATCTAATACTTGGCTTTTTTACAGAATTAAGAGATCTTGGGAGTATCAGAAGAGGATTCTCAAAGGAGCCAACCTACAGAGAGCTCGAAGCAAGGAGCTAAGCCTAAAATGATCAAGGTAGAACATCTCCCTTATACCTTAAGGTATAAGCATCAAGGTCCTACCAGCATAGCTAGTAAGGTAGACTCTGATTGGGTGGACATCACCGATACCAACTTGGGCCCATTTAGTTATGAGAAGTTGTTTTTGGAAACATTTGGTGAGGAGGTAACAAGGAGGGCTGAGAGAATTGTTCAATCTAGATTAGCGCATGTTTCTCTCTTTCCCTTATTAGTCAAGTGTCTTGAATTGATAATTATTGCAACCGGAGCTGACAATCCTACTACCAAGAAATGTGTAGATTTGCAGGGGAATTTCATTATTGATCTTACTCCACAAATGATCAGGTTCATTTTTAATGCACCCACTCCACACAACCCTAAGCAACTCAATGAGGTAGAGGCCTTGAAAATATATAGTGACAAGAAGGAGACTAGAAGAGCTCATATGACCAAGAGTTGAATGAGAGTTGAGAAAAATTCTCTAACTAAGCTCCCTAACTAGCCTAAAAGGGTAGACTTCTACAAGGAGATTGGGGACATAATAATGATGCTCTCTAGAGTGTTTGGAAAAAGTGATGCCTCCCAGTTCAAGGAATGGATGTTTCCATTCATTCAGACTATCTTAGATGGTAGGAAGAAATTTTATTGGCCTATGATTGTGTTTGAGTACATTCACAACCAAATGCTTCAAGTAAGAGAAACCAAGAGTTTCTTCATGACCTCTTATGTGGTTTATGTAGCAGCCAGAAGAGGCATCTTTCTTGGGTTGAATGCAGTAGGGATATTGGGAGAGGCCCAAGGACAAAACAAGGTGTGGGATCACTATGATCGAATCACCTTACAGAATTTTGAACTATATTATAGAAGGGTTAATGATGAATTTATGTATGTTATCATTAATTGGATCATAGGAGATGTAGGATACAAATTGAGCCAAGAATCCATGACCTTTATTGTAAATTGGGGGCATTGGTTTATCCAATACCCCAGGTTCACTTATTTCAGGTTGGTTGCATTTGATGGCCACCCTCATCTACTCCCTAGGTGCTACAACAATAGGATTGTTTTGGTGGAGTTCATTTATCAAGACCTGGGGGTTAATTTCAAATTTGGTATAAAACATAAGACCGGTTGCAAAAAGTTCCCCATGAAGTTGTGTGAAAAAAGTTCTGCACACCTTGTGGCAGCCAAGGTGATTTGCAATGAGTTGATGCACTTAAAGTTATTCATGTACACCGCTAGAAAGCATTATCATCCTAAACACAAGATGCATGCTTTGCTTCCTACTATTTTTTATAAACACTTCAACCTGTTAGAGGACTTTTGGATGGATCTCCACGATGACTATGATCTAAGAAGAGGAAACTATGAAAGGTTTCCTATCCCATTTATGGTAGAGTGTGGGGTAAAGGAGGACATTCCCGAGACATTGTTAGATGATGGGGTGACTTTGGATCCCCAATATGATGCACAAAATATAGGCACCAAGGATATAGATCATGTTGATTGGAATACAGAAGAGTCCATATAAATCAAGAAAATTGTAAGGTTGGTATTGGATAGAAGCATACAATGGGTTATAATGAGGGTCAAGGAGCTTGAGGCTAAGGCCTCCAAGAAGAGAAAAGTTGTAGGTACCACTCAAGGGTACAAGAGGACAAAAAGAAGAATGGTTGCTAAGGAACCTTTAGAGTTCCTTCCTCCCAATACTGGGGAAGAAATTGAACTTGAAATTCTTGCTTAGGACCTTCCTGAAGCACATGGAGAGTAAATCGCAATAGGACCTAGTACGTCAACATATGTTGCAGGTGAAGCATCTTCTCAACCTCCTCTTACAAAGCAGCCAAGTGAAGAAATTCCTATGGGAACCCTCCAAAAGGAAGCTAAATCCTTTGGGGAAAAGTAGTCTGAAGTTAAAATTCATGATATAGAGACTGACTTTGAGAATACCCCTTCTAATAAAGAGACACATGTGGTGGCACTTGTTGATGAAACTGAGGATGCAAAGACTGAGCATGTTTTGACAAAGGAAGAGCAATGGAAACTGTTTGAGGATGCTAAGAGGGAATCAGATGCCAAGGCACAAGATGAGGCATTAGCTAAGCATAAGGAGATGGATGCAAAAGTCAAAGTTGATATACTTCTCAAACAACAACAATTGGAAGCTAAATTCAAAGATGATGAATTGGCTAAGAAACAACAACAAAAGGAGTAGGAACTCAAAATAAAGGAAGAGAGTCATAAATTGGCAATGCTATAGAAAATCCATGATCTTGAGGAAGAAAAGGCCATACAAAGGAGAGAAAGAGAAGCCCTTGGGGCTAAATTCAAGGCTATTGAAGAATCCTATAAGATAAAGGAAGAAGAAGAACACCTATGAATGGAAAAGGAGGTTGAAAAGCTTGCCAAGCATGAAAATAAGGAGAAAGAGATATGGGACAAAATAAAAGAGTTAGAAAAGAAAAGAGACCAAATGTTTGAGGAAACAAGGTTAGAAGAAGAGCGTTTGAAGAAGGAGCTAGAAAATAAAACATTGTAGAAGTAGAAGGATAAAGAAGAATTGAAGAGACCCACACAAGAGGATGCACAAGGGGAACAACATAATGTGTAAGAGGTTGATTCTCAACCTAAGGCCACCATATTGCAACCATTATCTTTTTTCATTGTTGCCTCTTCCTCAACACTAGTGGCCACTACTCCTAATGCTCCTACATGGTTGAAACTTGATTTAGAGAAGAAACAGATAGCCCAACCTCAACCTCTCAATTGGGATGAGACGATGAAATAAATAGAAAAGGAAAGACCAAAAAAGTAGGCTAGAGTTCTTCATTCTACCAAGCTCATAGATGCAGAAGAAATTATTGTTGAATGTGAAATTCTGGTGGTGGATAAGAATAGAGAAGACATGCATGTAGTTGATTACCAATTGGGCACGGTCAATTTGGGGAGACCTACAAGGAATCAACAGATGAATCTTATTGATATTGTACCTTCCTCCACCAAGTCTAGAATGATCAAGGATAAGTAGAAGAAAGATGAACTTAAAACCCAATTAGATCAGTTACATAAATTTTTGAAGGATGTCTCTACTCTAGTGTCTCAACAAGCAGATTCTCTAGAAACCCCAATCCTACAGAGAAAAAGGGAATTTGATGACTTAGTGCAAATGAGGAGCAAAATGGGGATGCTTGATAGATGGATTGATAGGCTCAATCAGGAAGTTGGTGAAGTGTTGGTAGATTGCTTTGGAATTCATGAAAGAGTACTTGAGTTGGTAGCAGAGATGAGTCATCATGTTGAAGCCCTAGAGAAACAAGAAGAATAATATAAAGAATATGTTAAGAAGTTGAAGGATATTAGCAAGGTACCAAAGTCAACTCTCCTGGAATAGTCAATTCTTCAAGAGGATAATGCATATTTTCTTGAGAAGGCTTTAAATATAATTCATTTCAGATCCAGATTCATTTATGAGCATATGAATCAAGTTCAAGATGCTTGTAAGGACTTAAATGAATAAATTGATGAATTGGAAGTAGTAGTGGCTATTATAGTCAATGTGGATATCCTGGTCAAAGAAGGAATTCATTTGAATAAAATGAAGGAGAAGTGGACTAGTAGATTTGAGGAATTAATGCCAAAAGAATATGATGGAGAAGACTTATTGTTGGATAGGCTTATGGATGTCAAAGAGGAGTTAAAATCAGCTAGGAGGGAGTTAATCAAATTTAAAGATATGCAAGAATACGCCTCAGTAGAATTGAATAAAATAAAGATTGAGGATAGTTGGGTTGATGGACCTGATGTGGACATCCTTCAACAAGTGTTCTCTAGTTATGATGAGTATCTCCTTGATCATGCAACACAGGAGTGAGTTGGTAGCAGAACATTCTCTCTTTGACATACGACTTCCTCTTATCTCCTATTTTGTAGGGTTTTGACATGAGTTGAACTAAGGTTCCCATCCACCATTTCTATTTTCTTCCTTTGGCATCAGATTTTGGACAACAAGGAAATCACTTTTGAATTGAAGATAAACTAGTCCATTTCCTTCATACAGTTCCGGTTCCTTAATTTATGGATCTGATTTTTTAATTGAGAGAAAATTATGCATGGCAGGCCTATATGTAATTTTGGGCTCTATTTTGTAAAGTTCAATTGATTGAAGGACTAGCCACTTGATATGATAGAAGATAAGAATTATATTTTGAAGATTTCATAGTTGTAGTAAGATACTTTAAATTTCAAGTTGAATTCGGATACCGGTTTTTACAGTTTTATACAATTTTCATGTTATTGTTGAAAGTGAATATCTTTGATAAGGTTAATGAATCATAATCAATCTGTATTCCAATAAGTTTCTATTCCTAAATGTTTTCTATTTGATGCAAATCAATAGAGGAAACTGGATTTTAAGATTATTTCATTGAATTGTCTATGAATGGAATTACTATATGTCTATTTGATCTATCTTTTAGCAATGAGTGAGTGATTTATTTCAAATCTCAAAGTATTTTAGTGAATGGTTTTGGTAATTGAATTAATAACTTTGAATGTATGTAATGGTGTAGATTATTCTATGGATTACGTCATGTTGTGGTTTTTTTGTATGTTGAAGAAACACTCATTGTGGGAATGGATGTATGGATATTAAGAATTTTTATTCATATTTTACTGATCTACACTTTGATCTATCTTTTTCTATTCATTTACACCCCCCCAACATAGGTTAATTAATCTGATGCATTTTGTGTTCCTTATTACTAGCAAAGGCTCCTTGAATATTATGGTTACATTGGCCATTGATTAACATCAGCATAGTTGAGAACCAACTACCAGGACCTTGGGAGTTATATTACAATATGTTATCTTTCTTGTTCAAGAGAAATAGGGTAGAGATATTCTATTTTATGTTATTGTGCATTTTTTACCATCAATAGATCTAGTGCTAGAAGGAGGTCCTGAAGGAACAAGTTGGCTCAGATAGGCTCATTCTCACCACAAAGGTATGAAAGAGCTCTTAGATCTTCTATAATTTGTGAACCATTAGTAGAACTCCAAACCCTAGTTAGATACATGCCCCAAGCCCATATATTTTTGATCCCCCAATTGTCACCACCACTTACTCCACCTAGGTTTCCACCAAACCCACCTATACCACCTCAACAACCAAATTCACCCACTCCACAACCAGCTCAACCAATCCCACCAGCACCCATGGCTTTCTTCATGAATAAACCCTCTCCACTAGGGACTATTCCTAGTGGTATACATGATCTGCCCAAGAATTTGGAGAGATTTTTCCCCAAATATATGCATGGAGAATCAAGGAGTGTTGAAGAGCACATGAAGGCATTTAAGGATTCCTGTACTCATTCTCAAGTAGCCCACCATGATGTATGTATGTTATTCCCCTACTCCTTAGGAGACATGGCATACAACTAGTATTTAAATCTACCCCAGGGGTCTATTCTAAGTTGGTCAGACTTAGAAAATGCCTTTATTAATCAGTTCAGGGTCTATGTAGACCCTGCCATTTTGTATCACCAATTTACCACCATAAGAAAGGAACCTCACGAACAATTTCCATTATTCAACACAAGATTTGATAGAATGTTCTGAAGGCTACAAGACCCTTAGTTGCTGAAAATATTGCCATTTTGGCATATTTAAGGGTTGTAGATCCCTTGATTGGCCTATTCTTGCAGAGGAATTATACTGCCGCTGATATTGATTCTTTGTCTACGGTTTATCATCTAGCCATCAAATTGCAACAACATATAAGCTTGCAATCAGGAAGTTTAGGAGGATTTCTTCCCCCCATGGGCTACCAAATGCCTAATCCTAATTTGTTCAATACGATCTCAGGGATGTCTTACTCCTAATATGGACCTATTTCTGAGTTACAAACCTCACCTCCCCTACCATTCTTCACTAATGGTGTTCGTGATTCTTCCCAGCAATCTCAAAACTACCACAATCAAGCAGGAGGGTCAAATCATGTTAATCATCCATCTATGGGAAAGACTGTAGAAAGTGAACAAACTATTCAACTGACTAATGAGATGGAAACTCTCAAGAAGACTCTATCTCAAATTTCCAATGATATGGAAGAACTTAGACATAACCTCCCTCATAACCAAAACTAGAATTAACATAATTAAGGAGGGTATAACAATTAGGGTAGTTATCCTAATCATAATTGAAACCAGAACACCAATAGGAACTTCTAGAACCAAAATTTCCCTAATTAGAATTATCAAAATCAGAATAGGGGATACAACCAGGGGTCGAATAACAATAGACAGTGGAATACGATCCCGAATAATGGGGGAGTGTCTCATAACTATCAAGACAATGAGGACAATCCTCACACTACAAATATTGCATATCTCAATTTCATGACTAATTGGTGTAGGTTACATGATACTGCAACACATTCTAAGGTTAATTTCCCATAGATGGAGAAAATGGTTAAGATTGCACAAGTTGACTCCCATCCTCCACAAGGAAATTCCAATCAATATGGTGGGTTAGTAAGCACAACTATGACCTACAAAACCATTGATGAGCAACACAAATTTCCCATGAAGGTAGAAAATGAGCCAGAAGAGGATACTTATGACACTCAGGCATTCCACACCAAGGGAGGCCATTTCTTAAGAAATCAAAATAAGGTCCCATTCACCACATCTAATCCTCTGAATACTATGGTTCCACCTAATCTGAATCTAGATAATAACCTGCCTCCACCAAGAGGCCCACCTGATGTTCAAAGTAAAGGTAACTTGTATTTTATTCCTAGATATTCAAAGACTAATGAATCGGAATTTGATTTCATTTCAGAAATGCAGAGATAGAAGACTTCCCTGTCATTTTTTGATATTCTCAAGTGGTGTTCAGCATAGTGGGAAATTGTGTTAAAGGTTTTAGAAGAAGAAAATCATTCAAAAGGGAAAAATAGGCCGACTCTAGCCACTGACATGAACGTTGCCATATATAAAGGTAAGATTGGAACCCCACCATTTCTTTTGAGTCTTAGGATTTTTGGGAAGAATTTGCATAATTGTCTTTTGGATTCCAGAGCATTGGGTAATGTTATTCCCTTTTCCATTTGCAAGAAGCTAGAATTAAGTCCTACCCAAACTCATAAGAAGGTGATTCAGTTGGACAAAACCAAGGTCAATGTGGTAGGAGAACTAAAAAATATGCATGTGCAAGTTGGATCAGACCGAAGGATCCAAACTTATATAGATATCCAAGTAGCTGATATCCCCAAAACATATGGTATGCTTTTAAGTTGTGAACTGTTGAAAAGTGTTGGGGGTTATCTATCATTAGAGTTTTCACATATGTGGCTACCATGGAAAGGGATAGCATCACAAATTAGGATTGAAAACAAGCCCTACATCAAGCACATGATAACTGAGTATGACTATCGTAATTAGGTCGCATTATTTGAGACCGAGATGGGGGTATAAAAGAGTGAGGAAATTATGACTTTCTCGGTGTTTGATCCTAGTTGTTCCCAATCTCAAGAGTCTAATAACCCCATGAGCACAGTTAACCAACATGTTCTGATTAGAAGATTACAACATGATAGGCTAGTTCTTGGGGAAGAAGTTGATCTATGGAGTTTGTTACTCCCGAACTGGTGCAGGGTTCATTGCGAGAGCCATTCTAAACGAACGTGCTAACCATGTGTGGATATTCTCAATTATGTCTATGAGTCAGAAAATACTTGTGAAGATTATCTAGTAACACCCCCTACCAATTCCCATTCTAGGTCAAGGATGCAACTATCCTAACAAGAACTAATATTGCCCAAGAGGAAGATCCTTCTCAATTTGAGCAGACTCAGGTTCTATGCTCTGAATTCCAAGAAGAGACTGAGATATCTCAGTCTTTCTCTATTACACTCACCCTGAATACCCTTCTAATGCCTAAGGAATTGGTGAAAAATGTACTGGATTGTGATCTAATCCAAGAAAAGGTTCAAGAAGTAATTCTTGAACAGGTTTTGAATATAGGAGAATCTTCTAGTGAACTTTGTCCCCAGTCACATTTAAATATTGGTGGCCAACAACAGTCTAATCTGTCACACATTTCAAGCAAGCCATTACCTATCATCCCAAAGAAGAAAGAACTCCTAGCTCTAGACCAACAATGGAGTCTTAAATTTGATGGCTCTAAATCAAAATTAGGAAGTGGAGTAGGGATTGAATTAACCAACCCAAAAGGGAAGATGTACTTTGCATCTTACAGGTTGGAGTTTGTCTGCACAAACAATGTGGTTGAATACGAAGCACTTTCTTGAGGACTGATGTTTTTTCATCATAAGAAATTCATAGCTCTCATGGTTAAGGCGGATTCTGAAGTTATTGTCAAGCAGGTCCGTAGTCAATATAGTTGTCACAACAAAATATTGGCTGCATATAGAAACAAAATTTGGAATCTGATTGAGGATTTTGACACTTTTGGGATCACTTTGATTCCTAGGGAAGAAAATCAGATTGCAAATGCCTTTGTCATAACTGCTAGCACCTTGGAGCCTATGCAGGACTCTAAACTAAAAAGATTTTTAGTTGAACTAGTCTCCATCCTAGCCATTCTGGATAATGTCTAGAATTTTCAGGTGTTAGATGATGAACAACATATACTTTCCTTTTTTCCAAGTTCAAATGTCATCAAAGGACAAATAATTGATGAATCTAAAAGATATTAGGGAGATTAGGATCCTGAGAGTTGTGACATAGAAGGAATATTGGATTTGAAAAGCAACAACATTCCAAAGGGGATGGTAGCTTTGGAAAGAATATTTGACTCTGAACCATAGGCTCGTCAAAGGGTGCCAATAGAAAGTGATGGAGGGAAGTATGAATATGTTAATATGGCTCATTCAAGTCTCGAAATGAATTTCCTTATAGGAAAAAAATTCACTGAGGAAATCAAAGATAAAATAATTAAAGTTTTGAAAGAAGACATTGTAGCCATTGCTTGGGGATCTGATGATTTAAAGAAATTTGACACTTCGATAATCACACATACCATACCTTTGAAGCCATAAGCAGAGCCCTTTCATCAAAATAAGTGTTCGATCAATTCTTTAATTGAGCCCTTAATTCAGAAGAAGGAGAAAAAGTTATTGTCTGCAAGAATAATATTCCCAGTACGGCATTCTACCTGGGTTGCAAACTTATTTCTTATGCATAAGAAAAGTGGTGAAATTAGGTTATGTGTTGATTTCAAAAACCTAAATAAGGCCTCTGAGAAGGAAAACTATCTATATCCTTCTCTTGATGAGGTATTACAAATGGTCAACGGATCCCAAATGATGTCATTCTTGGATGGTTATTCTGGGTATAATCAAGTGCTTGTTAGAAATAAGGACAAAATGAAAAATGCCTTCACTACCAAGTGGGGCACATTTTCCTATTAGAGGATGCCAGTCGGCCTTATCAATGCTAGAGCTACCTTTTAGCATTCAATGGACGTAGCATTCAAGGATTTAATAGGTAAGTATATCATCATTTATGTAGATGAATCAAATATCTTATCTAAAATCAGGAAGGACCATGCTGCAGATTTAAGAAAATTCCAAAAAAGGTGTATAAGCTATGGTGTGTCCCTTAATCCAAAGAAATGTGTGTTTTGATTTTCTAAAGGGAAACTCTTAAGGCCATGTAATATCAAAAAATGGGATATCCATAGACCCTGATAGAGTTGAAGCCATCTTAAAGTTGAAAATTCAATGAAGTAAAAAGGAGATGGGATCCTTCTTCGGAAGGATTAATTTTGTGAGAAAGTTCATAACAGGGTTTGCAGAAATTGTCAAACCTCTTAACGAAATGATGAGAAAAGATGCAAAAATACAATGGAACAATGAGGCTAAATCTGATTTCTCGTAGATTAAAAATTCAATATTTGAGGCACCAGTCTTGACCAGCCCAGATTATCTAAACCCTTCTACATCTATTCTTTCGTATCTAACCATTCATGTGCAGCTATTTTAACACAACAAAGAGGTGAGGGGGATGAAAGGCCTATTTCCTTCATGAGATCCCCATTCAAAAATTCAGAATTTAGGTATCCACCCCTTGAGAATCAAGCCTTCGCATTGGTCCGAGCAATAAAAAAATCTAGGTAGTACATTCTTCAAAGTCAGGTTATCACCATAGTTCTTGATCCAGTTGTAAAGTCTCTCCTAATGCAGAGTGAATTAGGGGAGAGAAGAGGAAAATGGATGGCTATTTTATAGGAGTCTGATTTAGAAATTCATCCAATGAATCTTGTCTAAGGATAGGATTTATCAAAGGCTATGGCGGATGTTGACAAGATTATCACGTGCCAGCACTAAATAGTGCAGTCATTCACCAAGGATCCTTGGTACATAGATTTGATCTTTTTCCTCCTTAATAACAGATGCCTAGAGGGGATGAATGCTACTCAGAGGAGAGCATTAAGGATGAAGAGTGCTCATTATATGCTCAAAGGAGAATCCCTATAGCGAAGAAATTTTCAAGGAGTTTACCTGCACTATTTGGATCAACAAGAGGCCAAACATGCAATTGTTGAATTTCATGGTAGACATGGCACAGGGCATGGATCTGCATATTCCTTGGCCCATAAAATTCTCATATTAGGTTATTATTGGTCCCACATGTTTTGAGATGCATACCAACATGTCAGGTCATATCACACATGTTAGACCTATGCATCCAGGGAATGAAATCCGATAATTCCCTTACAACGAGTGTATGAGACAAGACCATTCACCCAATGGGAACTAGATTTTGTAGGTGCCATTAATCCAAAATCTTCTGTAGGTCATAAGTTCATCCTCATAGCAACTAACTATTGCACGCACTAAACCAAGGCTCAGCCTTGCAAAAATAGTACCACATATGTGGCTATCAGATTCCTCAATGAAAACATAACAACCAGGATTGGAGTACCATTTTCCTTCATATGTGATAATGGCCTTGCTTTCTCTTCAGATAAATTCATTCAATGGGCCTATGAACACAAAATTATTCTAAAGTATTCATTTAATTACTACCCTCAAGGAAATTGAGTGGATGGGTCCACCGACAAGAATCTGTTGGAAGTGATTAATTTTTTTCTAGAAAACAATCCTAGGGACTAGCACACCCAGCTGAGATTTTCCTTATGGGAAGATCAAACTCGAATTAAAGCCGCCCTAAGAAATTCTCCTTTTAAGTTATTCTACGGCCAAGATTCGGTCTTCCCAATACATCTGAAAATACCTGTCCTTACGTTTATGTAGGAATTCTATACAAAGGATGATTAGATTGATGTTAGATTAACCAGTCTGCTAAACATGGAAGAAGAGAGAGATGCTGCTTTACAACAGTTCTCTAAACACCAAGTTGTCATCAAATGTTGGTTTGACAAAAGGGCCAAGATAAAAGCCTTTAGGATATCATATCTTGTGTTACTATGGGACAAAGCTAAAGAGAAAAAGGGAGACCACTAGAAATTTGATAGACTCCGGTTGGGTCCGTATCAAGTAGCTAAGATACTAGGTGAGAATTATTTTTGATTGAGCACCTTAATAGGAGAACCTGGTCCATTGCCCATTAATGGTCAGTTTCTTAAACATTACATTGGTCCATGAAGGTTTGATTTTCTAAATGGTTGTACTATATGTATTATATGTAATTAGTTGTTCTTTAATTTTTGGGTGTTTTGTTTGTTTGTTTGTTTGTTTTTCTTTGTTTCTTTCTATTGTTTCTATTTTTGTCTTGGGCGTTGGGGACCTTCATTTATATCCATTTCAAAATAAAGAGGTTGTTATTTAAAGTATGTTGTAGGCACTAGGAGAGAAATTGATTTAGGTATTTTCAAGGAACATTTGTTGAAAGATTTGGTTCTAAGCTTAAGTCTTATGACCATGTTAACACTAGTTTGAAAAGTTATTAAGAATAAGGTACATTGTAAAAAATCTTGTGAACTATGATTGAAGTCTTGTTATAAAATAGATAAACATTTGCCTAAGTAAAATGTCTATTTATCTCAGGGTGGTTGTATCTCTGATTCAAGTGAAAAATCTGAATTCCAAAACTGTCATGAGGTCCATTGTAGTTCTCAATCCACATTTCAAATCAATTACATCTGAGTATTGAGAAAATTCAAGAAATAATTTCCACAAGTAAAGCCTAAAAAAAAAAAAAAAAACTCAATACCAAATGGGTGATTCAAGTATCTCTAGCAGTGCTATGGACACCTGACTGGCAGTAGAGCAATGCTTTGAGAGAGCTAGAGGTATCTCCATCGAGGCTATTGATGCTTGACTGGAAGTGGAGCAATGCCCAGGCTTTCATTGCACGATAGTTGAAGGACTCAACCTATGTAGCTTGGATCTTAGGTGTAGTTGTTTAAGGGTGGGGGAAGTCTTTTATAAAGAAGGATGCACCATATATGCACACACCCAGATTCAAAGTAGTTCACGATGATGTACATCTGAGATTCTAGCTCAAACTTACTCTACATATCTGATCTTATTTCAATTTAACATGATTCATAAACCAGAAGTTCTAGGTGACTGAATTCTCCAGTATCCTGAAAATGGGTAAACCATTTTCCCAACTGAGTCACCATTTTTTATGCCTTGCATAACCACCCCATCTTTTTGCCTTGGTCAAAAATGGGTCCCCCTTTGTTTCTGTTTTGTTCATGGTTTTTTCTCTGGGTCTTAGGAGTTCATTTTTCTCCTAAGACTTTTTTTCTTTTTGTCTGGCGGAAGTGGAGTCAGAATGGAAATTGGATTTAGAGCTTTGTAAATTTTTTGAGGTTTGGTTTTGGTTTTGGTCCCAATTTTGGCCCTCATTTTTCTTTCTTTCTTGTTCTTGACATTTTCTTTTGTTTTTTTTTGTGCTCTTAGGTCCGTTTCTCCCTCGATTTGTTTTTTGTTTTCCTTTTGTTTTGTTTTTGCTCGAGCGGAATCGAAACCAAAATTGGAATTGAATTTGGGAACATTTTAGAAATTTCCATTTTTTGTTTCTCTTCTGATCCCACTCCTGCTCCCTTTCTTTTTCTAGTTGTTTTATTTTTTTATTTCAGACAGGTTCATTTTTGGTTCAGATCTTGCTTCACGTCTCCCTTTGTCATCCTTGCTTGCCTTGGGACCGGAACCAGGTTCAGAGTTGGATAAGTGACCTTGTAAAGGTTTTCTCATCCTATTTTGGATCCAGGTCCGCATCTTCCCTGCTTTTGATTTCCACTTGGGGTTAACTCTTCCATTACGTTGTCTACTTTGCCTGCTATCTACAAAATTTATGGCATCAATTGCAGCCTCCTCACATGTGAAAAGTGATTTTAAAATCTAAATCATGGTTAGATGGCTCATTATCTTTGTTGTTTAAATCATTTTAACAAGCTAGAGCTAGGAGAACTTTGAAAGGAGCGTGATTTGATTGCGAAGGTGTGTTGGTGAATAGATTTATCGAGTTCCAGTCTTTCCTTGTTGGTGTTTTGAGGTAGGGTCTCATCTCATTCTTTTCCCATTTTTCTTTGTTGTTTGGTCTTCGTGTTCTTGCGCATTCAAAAATCCTTTTTTTGTGAATCTTCGCTCATCATTTGGTCCTTTTTTTTTGTATGTTTTTTTTCCTTATTTGTTTTCCCGTTTTGTTTTGTTTTTTTTTATGTTTGTTTGTTTTCCATTCTGTTGTTTGGTTTTGTGGCAGGTTCATTTTGTCATGCCCTAGTTTTAATTAGGGTTTTTCTTGATGGGATCCTTTGTGCTTTAAATAAGTTTTAAATCTCCTTAGGGACCCCTCTAACCTTACTTTCATGTCAATTCTATTATTTTTTCATGTTGGGTTTTTGATGCCCTAATTTTCTGAGTCGATGCATCATGCAAACTAGGGTTTGCTCGATGACCTTTACAAAGTATTAGGCCCTAGAAGTTAGTTTTCTCTTTACTCTAGTTAAAGGGTGGGTTTAGGCTCCTCTTTTTATTCCCATATTTTCTCATGTGACCTAGGTCCTTATGCTCATACGACCATACCTTCAAGGTCATTCTCTTTTTTCTCTTTGGCGGAAGCGGATCTAGGAATGGACTAGTTCCCATAAGTCTTTTGCATTTGGGTTTATTCTCAAAATAATCCTGCTTTCAATCTTTGGTAATTTTTGGGTCTTCACTTTTTTCTCTTTGGCGGAAGTGAAACCGGGTCGGGGGATGAACTTGGAAGTATCATGTTTGTTTCAAGTTCAATTTTCCTTCCAATTCTGGTTCTGATCTCATTCTGGTCCTGATCCCATCTAGGTTCAGTTTGCTTCCCATTCCTATTTCTTCCTTAACTCTGCTTCCCATGAATGTGAAATTTAACTAGCTATGGAAGGAAGTAAGTTAGGATATTGGATGATGTATTTATTTTTATACTCTTTCTTCATCTAATACTGGGTTTTTTTGGAGAATTAAGAGATGTCAGGAGTATCAAAAGAGGCTTCTCAAAAAAGCCAACCTGTGTAGAGCTCAAAGCAAGGAGCTAAGCCTAAAAATATCAAGGTAGAACGACTCCCTCATACCTTAAGGTATAAGCATCAAGGTCCTACCATCACTGCTAGTAAGGTAGACTCTGATTTGGTGGACATCAATGATACCAACTTGGGCCCATTCAGTTATGAGGAGTTGTTTTTGGAAACATTTGGTGAGGAGGTAATAGGGAGGACTGAGAGAATTTTTCAATTTGGATTAGCGCATGTTGATCTCTTTCCCTTATCAGTCTAGTTTCTTAAATTGATAATGACTACAACAAAAGCTTACAATCCTACTACCAAGAAATGTGTAGATTTGCAGGGGAATTCCATTATTGATCTTACTCCACAAATGATCATGTTCATGTTTAATGCACCCACTCCAGAGAACCCTAAGAAACTCAATGAGGCGGAGGCCTTGAAACTATATAGTGACAAGAAGGAGACTAGTAGAACTCATATGAACAAGAGTTGGATGAGAGTTGAGAAAAAGTCTCTATCTAAGCTCCCTGACCAGCCTAAAAGGGTAGACTTCTACAAGGAGATTGGGGACATAATAATGATGCTCTCAAGAGTATTTGGAAAAAGAGATGCCTCCCAATTCAAGGAATGGATGTTTCCATTCATTCAGACTATCTTAGATGCCAGGTAACAATTTTATTGGCCAATTATTTGTCTAAGTGTATACACAACCAAATGCTTAGAGTAAGAGAAACCAATATTTTCTTTTATGACCTTATGTAGTTTATGCAATAGCTAGAAGAGGCATTTTTCCTTGGTTGAATGTAGTAGATATTGGGAGAGGCCCAAGGATAAAACAAGGTGTGGGATCACTATGATCAACTCACCTTACAGACTTTTAAACTATATTACAGAAGGGTTAATGATGCATTTATTTATGCTATCATTAACCGGCTCATAGTTGATGTAGGATACAGATTGAGTCAAGAAGCCATTGCCTTTATTCCAAATTGGGGGCATTGGTTTATCCAATATCCCAGGTTCACTTAGTTTAGGCTGGCTGGGTTTGATTGCCACACTCGTCTACTCCCTAGGTGCTACAATAATAGGATTGTTTTTATGGAGTTCATTTATCAAGGCTTGGGGGGTAATTCCAAATTTCGTATAAAACATAAGACCGATTGCCACAAATTCCCCATGAAGTTGGGTTAATATAGTTGATGCACTTAAATTTAGGCTTGTACACCACTAGAAAGCATTATGATCCTAAATGCAAGATGCATGCTTTGCTTCCTACTATTTTTTATAAACACTTCAACTCATTAGAGGACTTTTGGATGGATCTCCAAGATGACTATGATCTAAGAAGAAGAAACTATGAAAAGTTTCCTATCCCATTTATGGTAGAGTGTGTTGTAAAGTAGGACATTCCCAAGACATTGTCAAATGATGGGCTGACTTTGGATCCCCACCATGATGCACAAAATATAGGCACCAAGGATTTAGATCTTGTGGATTGGAATGTAGAAGAGTCCATAGACATCAAGAAAATTGCAAGGCCGATATTGGATAGAACCATACAATGGGTTGTAATGAGGGTCAAGGAGCCTGAGGCTTAGGCCTCCAAGAAGAGGAAAGTTGTAGGTACCACTCAAGGGTACAAGAGGACAAAAAGAAGAATGGCTCCTAAGGAGCCTTTAGAGTTCCTTCCTCCCAATACTGGGGAAAAAATTAAACCTAAAATTCCTGCTCCCGACCTTCCTAAAGCACATGGAGAGGAAATAACAATAGGACCCAATACCTCAACATTTTTTTCATGTGAAGAATCTACTCAACCTCCTCTTACAGAGAAGCCACACAAAGATATTCCTATGGGAACCCTCCACAAGGAAGCAAAATCCTTGGAGGAAAAGGAGTCTGAAGTTGAAATTCATGATATAGAGATAGACTTTGAGAATACCCCTTCTGATAAAGAGACACTTGTGTTGTCTAATCTCTAGATGAAACTGAGGATGCAAGGACTGAGCATGTTTTGACAAAGGAAGAACAATGGAAACTATTTGAGGATGCTAAGAGGGAATCAAATGCCAAGACACAAGATGAGGCATTAGCTAAGAACAAGGAGATGGATGCAAAGGTCAAAGCTGATGCACTGCTCAAACAAAAATAATTGGAAGCTAACTTCAAAGCTAGTGAATTAGCTAAGCAACAACAACAAAAAAGGAGTAGGAACTCAAAACAAAGGAAGAGAGTGATAAATTTGCAATGCTACAAAAATTCCATGATCTTGAAGATCAAAATGATAGACAAAGGAGAGAAAGAGAATCCCTTGAGGCTAAATTCAAGGCTATTGAAGAATCCTATAAGAGAAAGGAAGAAGAAGAATTCCTATGAATGGAAAAGGAGGCTGAAGAGCCTGCCAAGCATGAACAAAAGGAGAAAGAGTTGTGGGACAAAGTCAAAGAGTTAGAAAAGAAAAGAGAACAAATTTTTGAGGAAAGAAGGTTAGAAGAGGAACATTTGAAGAAGGAGCTGGAAAAAAAAACATTGCAAGAGCAAAAGGATAAAGAAGAAGCAAAGAGACTCACACAAGAGGATGCACAAGGGGAACAACAGAATGTGCAAGATGTTGATTCTCAACCTAAAGCCACCATATTGCAATCATTATACTATTGCCTCTTCCTCAACAAAACTGGCCACTACTCCTAATGCTCCTACATGATTGAAACTTGATTTAGAAAAGAAACAGGTAGCTCAACCTCAACCTCTCAATTGGGATGAGATAAAAGAAATAGAGAAGGAAAGACCCAAAAAGAAGGCTAGAGTTCTTCGTTCTACCAAGCTCACAAATGCAGGAGAAATTATTATTGAATGTGCAATTCTGGTGGTGGATAAGAACAATGAAGACATGCATGTAGTTGATTACCAATTGGGCATGGTCAATTTGGGGAGACCTACAAGGAATCAATAGATGAATCTTATTGATATTGTAGCTTCCTCCACCAAGTCTAGAATGATCAAGGATAAGAATCTAGAGAAAGATGAACTTAAAGCCCAATTGGATCAGTTACATAAATTATTGAAGGATTTCTCTACTCTAGTGTCTCAACAAGTGATTGCTCTAGAAACCCCAATCCTACTAAGAAAAATAAAATTTGATGACTTAGTGCAGATGAGGTGTAAAATGGGGATGCTTGACAGATGGATTGATGGGCTCAATCAGGAAGTTGGTGAAGTGCTGGTAGATAGTTTTGGAATTCATGAAAGAGCACTTGAGTTGGTATCAGAGATGAGTCATCATGTTGAAGCCCAAGAGAAATAGGAGGAAGAATACAGAGAATTTGTTAAGAAGTTGAAGAACATTAGCAAGGTACCAAAGTCAACTCTCCTAGAACAATCAATTCTTGAAGAGGTTAATGCAGATTTTCTTGAGATGGCCTTAAATATAATTTAGTCTAGATCCAAATTCATTTATGAGCATAGGAATCAAGTTCAAGATGCTTGTAAGGACTTAAATGAAAAAATTGATGAATTAGAAGCAGTAGTGGCTATTATAGTCAATGTGGATATCTCGGTCAGAGAAGGAATTCCTTTGAATAAAATGAAGGAGAAGCGGAGTAGTAGATTTGAGGAAGTAATGCAAAAAGAAGATGATGGAGAAGACTTGTTGTTGGATAGGCTTATTGATATCAAAGAGGAGGTAAAAGCTATGAGGAGGGAGTTAATCAAATTGAAAGATATGCAAGAATACGCCTCGATAGAATTTAAGAGAATCATGTTTGAGGATAGTTGGGTAGATGGACCTGATGTGGATGTCCTTCAACAAGTGTTCTCTAGTTATGATGAGTATCTACTTAAGCATGCAACAGAGGAGTGACCTAGCAGTAGAGCATTCTCTCTTTGACATACGACTTCCTCTTCTCTCCTATTTTGCAGGGTTTTGACATGAGTTGAACTAAGGTTCCCATCTACCAATTTTATTTTCTTCCTTGGGCATCATATTTTGGACAGTAGGGCAATCAATTTTGAATTGAATATAAAATAGTCCAGTTCCTTAATTTATGGATCTAAGTTTTTAATTAAGAGAAAATTATGTATGGCAAGCCTATATGTAATTTTGGGCTTTATTTTGTAAAGATTGGTTGATTGAAGAAGGATTAGCCACCTGATATGATAGTAGATAGGAATTATAGTTTTAAGATTTCATAGTTGGAACAAGATACTTTAAATTTCAAGTGTAATTTGGATACCTTTTTTTACAGTTTTTATGTGATTGTTGAAAGTGAATCTCTTTGATAAGGTTAATGAATCATAATCAATCTTTATGCCAGTGAGTTCTTGTGCCTAAATGTTTTCTATTTGATGCAAATCAATAGAGGAAATTGGATTTTAAGATTATTTCATTGAATTGTCTGTTAATGGAATTACTATATGTCTATTTGATTTGTGTTTTAGCAATGAGTGAGTGATTTATTTCATTTCTCAAATTCTTTTAGTGAATGGTTTTGGTAATTTAATTAAGCACTATGAATGTATGTAATGGTGTAGATTATTCTATGGATTATTTCATGTTGTGGTTTTCTATTCTGTTGAAGAAACACTCATTGTGGGAATGCATGCCTGGATATTAAGAATTTTTATTTATATTTTACTGATCTATGCTTTGATCTATATTTTTATATTTGTTTACACACCCCCCCCCCCCAATGTAGGTTAATTAATCTGATGCATTTTGTGTTCCTTATTACTAGCAAAGGCCCCTTGAATATTATGGTTACATTGGCCATTGAGTAACATCAGCATAATTGAGAACAACCTGTACCAGGACCTTGGGAGTTAGATTACTATATGTTATCTTTCTTTTTCAGGAGAAATAGGGTAGAGATATTATATTTTATGTTGTTGTGTAGGTTTTACCATCAACATGATCTTTTTTTGGTCATGTATTACATTTTCATATATGTCAAATTGCATATAATTGTGATTTATTAAATAATCTTATTAAGATTATTTAATGAATACAACAATGATCTAATTGATATATGTAAATGAAATATGCAATCTAACTAAACAACTAAATGTAATTATACATTTTTTTACAAAATATACACATGTTAAACTATATGAAACTATGATGTAATTGGAACCTCTTAAAAAGTAGGTGAGAATGGTTATATGTTTACACCTACTTTCAAGGAGACTCTGCTCAAGGATAACCCTAGAGATCTCAATGCAAAGGAGATTGAAATCTTGCAATAGGGTTGTCCTAGTGGCTGAATCATATGTAATGAGGGGTTCACCGCCATGTTAGACTTGGAAAATAAAATGTAATGCAAGTTGTAAAAAAAACCCTAATTGAATGCAAACTAACACTAAATGACCTAAAAAGATAAACAAAATGCAATAGAAAGCTATGAAACTAGAAGTGTGCACCTGGGAGACTGAAGAAAGAAAGATAGAGATTTGGATCACTAAAAGATCTTATGTTTATGTTGACTGGGACTCATTTACCAAGCTGGACGAATCATTCCAATTTTTGGGAAAATGTGTAGATACAGGTTTCAACCAAAAGGGTATCCAAATCTGTATAAGTATTTTTCTGGCCTATATAGTGGTACTCATTCACCAATAGTGGAAAATCAGTCCACTTCTGATTTTCTAGAATTTCAAGACTGGATTATGTTCCTCTCGCTTTGTTCTACTCTTTTTGGCTAGTTTTCAGATCTGAATCTACAAATTCCCACCTGTACGTCTTCTCCAAGCTTCTCCAAGGCTTGATGACAACTTTGAAAAATTTAGGGATTCGACAAATTTTCTCCCATTTGGCTCCTTGAGAAATTTGCAACCTAACTCTACAAATCACACACAATAAGAGGGAAAAATGTACTGGGGTTAGAGAATAGGGGTTTTCCCTAGTCAAACCCCTTGTTGGTAATTAAACCTTGAAATAAAAGCAAATATGAATGGAGAATGATGAATGGAAAAATAACAATGTTCTAACTCATGAAACCCTAGCAATAAGGTATTGAAAACATGTAAGTAATGCCTCTAATGGATGTAGACTTGGAATCTTTCTTGATGTTCATAGATATTTGAATGAAATACTTGCTTGAATCACAAACCCTACATCGCAATTGTTAGCTCTAAAATAACATGATGCAAGCAATCTTTGACATGATGATTGACACTTGAAGAATGATCTAGAATGCTTGATATTCTTCCCTTGAAACGCCTTGAATGCTCTTATGAATGCTCAAATTCTCTTGTGAACTCTTGAATGCTAGGTGTGTTAGGATTGCATGATAGGTCAAAATGAGAGAAAGATCCTTATATTTATACTGAATTATGCAAGAATTCTTGAAATTACAACACTACAAGCCAACATTAGATCTATGAGAATAAAATATTACTGAAAATTTGAATTAAATTTCAATTTTGGTCACATGGGACTCATTTGCCCAAGGTGGTGAATGAGTCCACCTAGGCCTAATGTATGGGACCAAAACTGAAAATTTCTTAGAAATGTGTGAAACCTAAATCAGGGCAAAAAATACCTAGGTGGGACTCATCCACCCAAGGTGGCAAATGAGTCCTATACACTAAATCTAGGCCACACAAGCCAGGAACACCTGAATGATGATTGGTTAATGATTTGTGTCAAGATTATTCTTGAAAAGATGCAATAAATGAGGATTGTGGATGTAAAATAGGGCAAGTTAAAGCATAAGAAAGCCCAATTATTAATGAAAAATCCTAGATAAATTTGAAAGTGTGTTACAACACTTTACAACACTCCAAATAAGGAAAGATTAAGGTTAATTATGTTTAATATTATGCTTATCTATTTGATAAAACCCTAGAAAAGTGTGAAAGTGTGTTATGACACTTCACAACACTTTTGGAAGGCACCATTAAATTCCATTAGCTCACAAGGGCCCAAGGCCTAATGTGAATGTGTTATCCACATTACAACATCAAATCAACACAAAATTAAGCCAAAATCACAAGGAGGGCCCAAACAAGCCAGAAAAAGTAGAAGGGTTACTTTTTTGATGGTTCCATTTAGCCCCCACTTTTGTGAGAGGATGAACCTGCTTCAAACTCACACTAAAGTAAACAAAAACACACCAATAGGAGTTCCAATGTAACCACACTAGTAGCAAGATGAGATGACAAAAATCAAGAGGGTTGATCAAGCCGCTAGGATCAAGATCCCAAGACAAATCAACATGAGCACAAAGGAACACACACGAGAATGATATAAAGAGAAACAAAAAATCAGAAGCATACATTTCCAAAGGTGAAAAAGAGAAAATGGGTGAAATAAAAGAATCATAACAAGCTTCGATTTTTTTTCCAACACGATGTGGATCAGATTTAGGTTGTTTGTCTAAAGAACGCATAATCACTCTAAGGCAATGAAACTCTTGGTTGTCTGCTAGGTGAGAAGTCCTAAAAGGTGAGAAACATACACTCATGTCTGGTATGCACTCACACACACACAAGTGGATATGGGGAAATTCATGCCTTGGATTGGGATTCCCACTCAAACCATACCAAATTTATACTTCCTGATAACTTTAACTAGGTGCCACAAAGAAAAAATGATTTTTGAGCTTCATGAGGCAAGCAAAACATCGTATGTTTGGAGCTTACGAAGAAAGAGGATGGATCCATAGGCATGTGAGTTGTATTATTCAAGGTGTCCATATAACAACAAATTCAATTTTCAAAGGATTCTTACTTAGTTCATGCGAGTTCTTTAACTTAGGTAACATTGTGCCTAATATCTCCAAGAGAGGACCAATCAAAGAATTTAGAAAATTCACAACTTAGGGGATGCAGTGTATCACATAAAGCCACTAATAGGAATGCAATATTCTAAGAGAGATCACACTCATGAATTAAATCACACCTGATGTCATCCACAAAGTGACAAACACATTGTATGAAGTAAGAAGGTTGCACCAAGAACCATGAAAAGGAATAATGCAAGAGAATAATGCCAATGTATGCCCCCACTTTAAAGGAATTTCTAGACACCATACTATGAGAAATTAATTTAAAGTATCAAATGAAAAATGCAAACAAAAAGACATGAGAGCTAACTTGGAAATCCCTATGCCAAGTCATATATTTCCAAGTAAAGCTACATCATGCAAGAGAAAAAGAAAAGAGAGGGGTTGACCCCAAAATGAAAACACCAAACACATAAAGGATCTATGGATTTGGGGTCAATATGTTCTTTTCTACAATGTTTTAGAGAGTTGGAATTGTCATCATCCCCCAAATACACATAGAAATGGAAGAATGACACAAAGAGAGCGAGAAAAAAGGATTTTTTCTTTTTGGGTCAACATGGAAGAGAAATAGAGTGTCTCGATGCCTTGCATCATCCCCAAAAGGAAAACACAAGACAAATGAAAAAAATATGGAAAGTAAAATGAAAAGGAAAGCCTTTTGGGTCAATATGGAAGAGACATAGGCTATCTTGATGCCTTGTGGCATCCCCAAAAGGAAAACACAAGACAAATGAAAAAAGGATAAATATAAAAAGCAAAAGAGATGCATGAAATAAACAAGAATGGAGGTAAAAATAGAGGAATGTCACAAAGAGAGAGAGAGAGAGAACATCAAACAAAATGTCACAAGAGATAACATCACACACATGCAATCACACAAAAGAAACTAAAAAAGAAATAATGGAAAAGATAGTATGGAAAATGAAATTCAAACTATGAGCAAGTCATTTTCCTCCCAATCTCAGTTTGTATAAGCGGAAGGTGAGTAACACAGCTAAGGGATAGAAAAAAATGCATTACTAGGACAAGGCTATGAGCTTCTTGCCCCCATAGAGTGCGATACAAGAATGAGTCGAGGTAGGTGATGGGAAAGGTCATGTAATAGTGAGAAGAGAATGTTCTTCAACTATTACATAACAAGGGTGAAACAAGGCTAGGAAATAACATGATGGAAACCATTGCCATCAAAGTGCAAAAAAATCAATATTAACTAGAATGCATGGCACTCATCAATATTGTGTCTGAGAGTTCGATGATATGCGCAATGTGGGACCTTTGCATCCTTAGGATATAGGAATAATCTATTCATAGGTGGTAATGTTATTAATGCTTTATTTAAAAGAAATTGTAGCTTCCATTAGCTTTCAGGTGGTGGATGAAGAGGTTGTAAATTTTATAATTTGTAAGGTCTTTTATGTTTGCTAGATTCACCAACTTCTCTAGTTGAAGGTTGAGGGAGAGGACCTAGGGAGATCCTATTATCCTTGTAATTGTTGTGAATCAAAGGATTTTACTTAGGAAGAAGAACATTCAAATAGGGATGATGATCTAAAATAACTGTACCATCACTATGAAGCCTTAGATATTCTTTAGGAACATGTTTGATGTGAGGGGGATCTTGATATCCTATTCCCTTGGTATTTTCATTAGTTGGTATTTGTTCTAGGAGTTGATGAATTTCATGTTCATTTTTTGTATCACATCCTTATTTACTCAAGATTGTGAAGCCTTTTCCATATGTTTCTTCAAGATTGATGGGAGTGTTTGTCACTTTGTTTTCATAAGATGGTTGAGTGTTTTCTTGTCTAGAGGAAATAGGTTCACCATATGTAGGGAACTTAGGTTCAAATTTTGTTTTAGGATGTAAGTAACCAAAAATCTCAAGGGGTGGTATTGTAGGAAGGCTTGGTTGTCTCGTGTATGGATAGAAAGATGCATTAGCTTCAAGGTTATTAATACAATTTTTTAGGAACTTATTCATGCTATTATCATATTCTCCAATGATTTCAACATCACGAGGAGGACATGCATTACAAGTTGAGTGAGCATGTGTGAGTTAAATTTCATTAGGGTCATTTCCAAAAGCACAACTTGACACATCCACTAAGGACTTTAATCACATCCAAAGCTTATTAAATCACATATCCATTATTTAAATTTTAGATTCTAAACTATGTAACAATGTTGTGAATGCAATTTTGATTTTAATCAATGCATAATATGAATGAGATTAAGCTAGATGCAATGATTTGAATGAAATGGAAAGTTTGAAAGCTAAAATAGAAAGGTAACAACAACAAACAAACTTAGAAAATGAACTGTAAATACTAGAAAATGCAGTGAAAAATATGCAAAGGGACTCATTTGCCCAAGGTGGCGAATGAGTCCAAGTACTAATTTTTTTAAAAAAAATCAAACATTTTGAATTGAATTTTATGCTTTTTAGGTTTTATGAGATGCAAATACAAAATATGATTGATTTTTAATGAAATTAGATGCAATAATGCAAGATAAATGAGCTTTCGCTAATGCAAAATTTGAAACCCTATAATGCAAATTAACCAATGCAAATCCTAATGCAATTTTAATGCAAGCTAAATCTAGGATGTAAATGCACTCCAAATAAAAATAATGATGTCCTAATCACATCAAGTTCACAAAAATGGAACCTCTTAAAAAGTAGGTGGGAATGGTTATGTGTTCACACCTACTTTCAAGGAGACTCCACTCAAGGATAACCCTAGAGATCTCAATGCAAAGGAGACTGAAATCTTGCAAAAGGGCTGAATGATATGTAATGAGGGGCTCACCACCAGGTTTAGACTTGGAAAATAAAATGTAATGCATGTTGTAAAACAAAACCCTAATTGAATGAAAACTAACACTAAATGACCTAAAAAGATAAACAAAATGCAATAGAAATCTATGAAACTGGAAGTGTGCACCTGGGAGATTGAAGAAGGTAGGATGGAGATCTAGATCACTAAAAAAATTAGCTATTTATGTTGATTGGGACTCATTCGCCAAGTTGGGTGAATCAGTCCAGTTTCTTGGAAAATGTGTAGATACAAGTTTCAACCAAAAGGGTATCCAAATCTATAAAAATATTTGTTCGGCCTATACAGTGTGACTCCTTCACCAATAGTGGTGAATTAGTCCATTTCTTCTTTTGTATAAGTTCGAGACTGGATTTTCTTCACCTCAGTTTGCTCTAATCTTTTTGACTAGTTTCTAGATCTGAATCTATAAATTTCCACCTATAGGTCTTCTCCAAGCTTCTCCAATGCTTGATGACAACTTTGACAACTTTAGGGATTTGACAAATTTTCTCCCATTTGGCTCCTTGAAAAATCTGCAACCTAACCCTGCAAATCACACACAAGAAGAGGGGAAAATGTAGTGGGGTTAGAGAATAGGGGTTTTCCCTAGTCAAACCCCTTGTTGGTAATTAAACCTTGAAATAAAAGAAAATATGAATGGAGAATGATGAATGGAAAAATAACAATGTTGCAACTCACCAAACCCTAGCAATAAGGTGCTACAAACATGTAAGTAATGGCTCCAATGGATGTAGAATTGGAATCTTGCTTGATGCTAATAGATCTTTGAATTAAATACTTGCTTGAATCACAAACCCTACATCACAATGGTTAGCTCTAAAAGAACATGATGCAAGCAATCTTTGGCATGATGATTGACACTTGAATAATGCTCTATAATGTTTGATAATATTCCCTTGAAATGCCTTGAATTCTCTTGTGAATGCTCAAATTCTCTTGTGAACTCTTGAATGCTAGGTGTGTTAGGATTATATGATAGGTCAAAATGAGAGAATGAACCTTGTATTTATACTCAATTATGCAAGAATTCCCAAAATTACAACACTACAAGCTGACATTAGATCTAGGAGAATAAAATCCTATCGAAAATTTGAATTAAATTTTAATTTTGGTCACACAGGACTCATTCACCCAAGGGGGTGAATGAGTCCACCTAGGCCTAATGTGTGGGACCAAAAATGAAAAGTACTTAGAAATGTGTGAAATCTGCATTGAGGCCAAAAAGACCTAGGTGAGACTCATTCACCCAAGGTTGAAAATGAGTCCCAAACACTAAATCTGGGCCACACAAGCCAGGAACAATTGAATTATGATTGGTCAATGATTGGTGTCAGGATTATTCTCAAAAAGATGCAATAAATGAGGCTTTTGGATACAAAATAGGTCCAATTAAAGCATAAGAAAACCCAATTAATAATGACAAGCCTAGATAAATATGAAATTGTGTTACAACACTTTACAACACTCTAAATAAGTAAATATTAGGGCTGGTTGTGTTTAAAATTATTCTTAACTATTTGATAAAACCCTAGAAAAGTGTGAAAGTGTGTTACAACACTTCACAAACCTTTTTCAAGGCACCATTAAATTCCATTATGTCACAAGGGCCCAATACCTAATCTGAATTTGTTATCCACATTACAACATTAAATCAAGGCAACATTAAGCCAAAATCACAAGGAGGACTCGAACAAGATAGAAAAAGTAGAAGGGTTACTTTTTCGGTGGTTCCACTAATTTGCGTAAAACTATATTCTTATAATCATCTAATTTAACATACCGCATTATTTCAAGAATAATATGCATAAAAAGTAATAATCAAACTAATAATATTGCTCAAATAAAATTTGAGACACATGAATGTTTGTCATGAATGAAGCATTGTGAGATAATATAGAAATATATATCTATCTAATCTAATCAACATGATTTAAAATACAACATACTATTTAAGGGTGATGTTAAGCATAAAATATATGTAAATGCATAGAATTTATAGACTCTTTTAGAAATATACCATATTTTGTAGAAATCTTTTATGCTCCCCATCCATAATATTCATCAACAATGTAGATCCTAACTAGTTTGAACTAAAATTTTCCTTTTATTTTTGTGTTGCATTTACATTATGCTGATTTTCATATAGCATAAATTTTCCTTTCTTAAATGAATTGTGGATAACACCATCATTTTATATATGATGCACACCTTTATAATAGGCTTGAAAATTTTCAAACACTTTTATATGTTGTTCATCAAGAATTTTAAGTTGTTGAAGTCACTGATATCTATTGGAATTATTATCTATGATACTATTGAGAGAAATTTGTAATGAAAGAATTTCCAACTCCAAAGGCTTAATAGTATTGGAAACATACACAAGGTTGCATGGAGTGTTACCTATATCCATATGAACACTTGTTCTATAAGCCCATAATGCATAGGAAAATTGATTATGTCAATCTTTAATGTGTTTTTAATAGTATAGTGCAAAATTTATTCAATTACTTTGTTAGCTTATTTTTCTTGTTCATTCAATCGAGGATAATATGATGTAGAAAAGCAATGTTATACATGAAAATTTTCCAAAACTTCTTTACATCCTTATTTTTTAAAGGTATGCCATTATCCATAATTAAGGCTTGCGAAAGACCAAATCATGTTATTATGTTCTCCAAGACAAAACAACAAATAAATTCAACCATCATGAAATGAAGAGGAAACACCTTGACCCACTTCATGAATTAATATGTATCTATGATAATGAAGGTATGCCTTAGAGATGATGGAGGATAAATCTTTCCAATGAGATCCAAACCTCACACAAAATGGCCAAATAGCAACTTGGGCACGAAGTTTGTGAGTAGGATCATGGATCAAATTGTTATGTTGTTGTCACTTAGGACACTTTTTTACAAAGGAAAGATAGTCTTTTTTCATGTTTTACCAATAATATCCAATACGAGTTATTTTTTAAACCAATGATAGACAACCAAAATATCCCCTGCAAGTGCCTAAATGGGCTTCCTCGAGAGCCAAAAATATTCTATATTTGTTAAGGAAATGAAGGAGGAGACCATTATATATCTTGCTACAATTTTTTGAATATGAGTTTGATTGTTCTTTGTAGTTGGTTTAGGGGAAATGGCATCATGAAAATATTGAAATATGGGTGAGTACCATTCACCCAATTTATCTACATGGCATGTCATTTCCTCTTTTATGTTCTCATCTATCAATGGGGATATAATATTATTAATGGTAAAAGTAAAATCTACTTGGAAGAATTGTCAAGATATATAAGGGAAGTCTAGTGCTTTTTATTGCTTCTGCATGTTAATTATCCTTCCATGGAACATTATCAACAGTATACAAGGTAAAATAATCTAATATTATAAATAAAAATTAACTATATTTGGATAGCTTATCTTGTTTCACTTGAAAGGATCCATGAATTTTTACATTTTTATTAATTAAGATTCACCAAATATAAGATGTTGAATATTAAGAGACAATGCTCAATATAAACTAGGAATAAGAGCCTCGTATTCCATGATGTTATTTTTGCAAAGGAAATTTAGATGATAAGATAAGGGAATTGGCTTACTTGAAGTAGATAATAATACCATATAATTTATATATTTCATTTTATTCTAATGTCAATACATGTTTATCATGAAATGAGTCTTCATTTGCTAATGTTAATGGTGAAAGAGAAGCGCCGTAGGAGGGTCTTGTGTTATGGTTTTGACACTAATTGAATGTCTTAATGAGGTTTTTGTATGCTTACAAGAATGATACCCATGACCACTTGTTCTCTCTTGCATGTTCAACTCTATAGGGACACAAATACCTTATTCTTCTATACCATATCCTTTATATATTATTCCATAAATTGCTTCCAATCCTTTTGAGGAAGTTATTTTTTCAAATTAGTCACATCATATGTGGATGTATAATTGGTGTTCTCTTCATTGTTAGAAGTTGAAAAGTTAGATGTTTGAGGAGAATCTATGGAAGATTTTGTACATTTCATCATAGTTTCTTTTTCATCTTCAGACTTGGATGGTGAGATTTGATATTCTCCTATAACAGTAGGTGTAAAATATAATGGCCCCCAATCATCATCTAAAAGTTTTTACTAGTGAAATAAAATCATCATTATCTTCAAACTTTATGGATTCTTGTAGTGTAGGAAAAAGTATCCCTTTTTCACACTTAATTTGGGAATAATTTTAAATAAATGAACTTACTTATGCCTTAGTTTAGTGTTGTAATATGTTTTACATATTCACATTAAGTTTAGGGCCTTAATTATTAAAATATACTTAATTGTGCCTTATTTATGGTGTTGTAAGGTGTGCCTTTACACTTTCACACTAATCTAGGGATTTATTAATTAATTGAGGTTAATTTTCCTTAAATGGCCCCATTAATTTAAATCCAAGCCTAATTAATTATATTTTTTGAAGGTTAAAAACTACATTCATAAATTCCATAACATAACACTTAACATTTAAAAATGTGTGTCCTAGGTAAGTGACCTAGGACCCATTCCTCATAGGCCAAATGGGTCCTCACTTAGGCCTAGGATGTAAATTTAAACTATGTTTTTGGTATTTTTTCAATGATTTCAAATTCGTATTCATATGTCAACTTGCGATATTTGAAATTTAGGAATAATGTTAAGATATGTATAAATAAGAGGTCATTTCACTATGTTTCACCTACCAATTTGATCCTAGAGTTTTCATGCAAGAATTCCTATAGAAATTTTATGATTTCAAGAGAAATTCAAGAGAATTTCAAGGCATTTAAGAGAAAATTTATTGAAAATTATTGTAGCAATCAAGATTCCATTATCATGTCAAAGTCATATTGCGTCATGAATTTTGTTTGAGCTAATATGGTGATGTAGAATTCAAGATCCAATCAAGCATTCAAAGACATCATTTCAAGAGAATTTTCAAGATCAAGATTCATATCCATTGAGGCCAATTCATGCTAGTTACAAATTTGCATTCTAAGGTTTAATCAAAGGTTTGGTGAGTTGTGACATTGTATTATACATTCATCATTTTCTTCATGCTATTTGATTTTATTGAAAAGTTTAAATACTCAAATGGGGTTTGACCAAGGAAAACCCCCCATCACCAAAAACAAAAAAATTATCCACTTTTGTTTGTGTTTGTAGGTTTTAGGTGGGAGATCCTTTAAAGAGAAAAATTGAAGAAAGTTGCAAAGTTATAAAAGTTGAAAGGAAATTTTTAATTTCATGGAAACTCTTCTATAGGATTTATTTCTAGCTTTCCAATAGTGAAAACCAGGAATCTAGGAGTGCAGACATAGTAGAAGAGAACCCATAAACCATTTTTACAGAGCCTTAGGCAAGATCCATTCACCATAGGGTGAATGAGTCCTTGGTGAACTTCAAAAAGGAACTTTTGGTGATTTGTAAACATCATTCTCTCTTTTCTAGATCTGCCTTTTGATTTCTAATTTTATTAGTTTTAAGTATAGCCTTTTGTTTGCACTTTATAGCTTGCATTTTGGAGTTTATTTGATGGTTTTGATCTTTCTCCCCATAGTGCTATTTGACTCACACCCCCATCCTTACATAGAAACGAAATTTTCTAATTCATACCTTGATTTGACTCACCTTTTGGTTCTTATTCATTTCATTGTTTGGATCTCATTTCCTTGAATGAATTAAGGGAAAATTGGCCCTTTATTATCAATTAATTATAGCAAACCCCCCTTTCATAACAATCAACATATTTCTCTTTATTTTATTTTGGGGAACTTGAGTTTGATCATTGCATTTTCTGATTTTGGAGTCCTCTTTCACCCTATATTTAGATCTTGCATTCATTTTTATATCTTTTCATTGAATTGAGTCTCATTTAGGGTGTCTAGTTTGTATTAACTTAGTATTGCATTTAAGTTTTTTATGATTTCATACTTGCATTCTTTAAATCTAAAAAATACAAAAAAAAATCAGTCATTTTACATATGATTTACATAGCATTACATCATATTCACTTGCATTTAAAAATTGAAACAAAATTGTATATCAAACTAGGTTTTCTAGGTTGTCATTTTGTCACATTTTTCGTTTTCATTCAACCCTCATTTCATATAAAATTAAAACTATATATTTCAGATTGGAATTTGGAAACCACTAAAATTAATTCATAAATTTGTTAAAAAATATTTAAAAATTCTAACCTAGGACCCATTCTCTCTAGGGCGAATGAGTCCCTGATCAGGGTCATTTCCTAATTTTTTGGGCATTAAAACATTCATTTCTACATTTCAATTTTTCATTCTCATATCTTTGTTTCAATTTGAAAAATTTATGTTTCTTCAATTTGGTCGTATTTAGCTTCATTTGATAAAATTGGTGCATTGGGTGAATTAAAAATTACATTTACAAGACATAATTTTCAATTTTTTCCATAGTGTAATCTAAAAATCACCTTGTTTTAAATCTGAAAATCTAAGAATGGACAACTGTTTTTAAAATATGTGGAAGTCCTTGTTCTCCTTGGTTGATGTTCCAAGTTGTGTTTTTGGCAATGATCCTAATGCAATTGACCCTAACCATGCTCAATCAACTCATAATGAATGTCCTCATGAAACCAAAACTATAGGAGAAGATGATTCTAGCATGCATGATTTCATAAATGATTTCCTTAACAATCTTGATAATAATACATCCTTTCATGAAACAACCAACACAACTTGAGATTATTGGACTTTTACATCCTGAAATTGAATCACAAAATAGGCCCACACTTTCAACAATAAGCGAACCTAGTCTCTCCAACCAAGCAAATACACAACCATATTATGTTAAAAAAGTGAACAATGCACCTATCAACCTCGAAGAGACTTATGGAAAAGGCTTTAATATTTTAACCAACCAAGGATGTGACATAACTAGTGAGCATGAAATTCATAAAATTTTAGAGCAACTTCTCATTGAAGAAACTAAAGTACTAGGATATCAAAATCCTTATGCCTAAAAATCTTCTAAGAATACAAATTTCCTCCTTCCTAACAATAAAGTAGTGTTTCACAAGGATGATAAGGGAATATTAGGCCCTCCTCAAAATATATCTCAACAAATTGGTGAATCAAGCAAGAAATCCAAACATTAAAAACTCACAAAGTTTCCATTCCTACATACTAAAACACAAATTGAACGAAAAATGGAAGACCTTCTTAATATAGGATGGCTTACATTACCACCTCCTAGAAAAAGATGTAAACCTAAGGAAAACATGAATTTTTTTTCATATCATACAACCCTTGGGCACCTTACTGATGAGTTTTGTGCCTTAAGAGGGATACTTGAGAAATTTGAGATAATCCCTTAACTCATGCATTTTTCTCCTTGCCATGTAATAGTTGTAGGATCTTAACATGATCACTATTACATGTTTAATATTCATTGAAAATCATTCTCTTTATTGCAAGGAGCTCATTCTCATCACCCATCTCAGCTCATCCTTGTCCTGCACTTAGTGGGGACAAGGGGCTAGATATCCTTGTCCTACTTTTGGCATTTGATGTTGTCCCTTTGTCTAGTTGTCCGCCTTTCATATATATTGAACAAGACTGGGATGTAGATAACCTACTATAGGTTGACTCACATGTGCCTTACTAGTATTTTTCTTTGTTTTTCATGTTTCTTTGTGTGATTGCATGTGTGTAATGTAATCTCGTGTACTGTTTTATTTCATGTATCTCTCTCTTTTTGTGCATTCCTCTATTTGTACCTACATTCTTCTCTATTTCATAAACATTTAATCTTTTTTGTTTGTATTATGTTTTCCTTTTGGGGATGATGTAAGGCATCAAGACATTTAGGTCTCTTATAGGTTGACCCAAAATCTTTTTCTTTTTTCACTCTCTATGTGTCATTCTTCTAGTTTTGTGATTATTTAGGGAATGATGACATTTATGAGCTCTATAATAACATTGTAGCAATGATATACTAACCTTGAATACATAGATCCCTTATGTGTTTTTGGGGGCGACTCCTCCTTCATTTTTCATTTCGTAGCTTCATTTCAGGAATATATGACTTGGGATAGGGCTTTCTGAGTAAGCTCTCATATATTAGGATTGAACATTGGCTTCTTTAAAGCAATTTCTCACATCAAGGGTGTAATAATTTCTTTAAATTGGGGGCATACATTGACAATATCTTTTAAAATTTCTCATGGTTCATGGTGTGATTTTTCTTTATTCCTATGATGCATCCTTTACTTAGTGGTTTCATTGGGTTTGATGTCATCCAAGAGTGTGATATTTCTTAGCGTATGACATTCCTCTTAGTGGTAATGTGGCACAATACATTCCCTAAGTTGTGAATCTTTTACTCTTTATTTTTCCTCTCTTGGAGAGATTAAGCACAATGTTCCCTAAGAAGAAGACCTTACATGAGCTAAACAAAGTCCCTTTGAACAAACCTTTACTAGTATCATTTTGTTCATAAGTGTTTAGCATAATACAACTTGTTAACCTTATGATATCAAACCCTAAATTCAAGGCTACCAAGCATAATACACCTTGCTTTGTAGTGGATCCTTGTCTTGTTCATATGTTCTTAGCATAATGCATCTTGTTAAGCCCTATGGAGCCAAAAACCCTATTCAATGCCACCAAGCATAACTCACCTTTCTTGCCAGTGGAGCCTTGTCATATGGCACCTTATTAAATTTTTCAGGAGGATAGCTTTGATATGGTATGTGAGCCTAATATGATTCTATCATTTTCCACCCCTTTGGGATACTCACCTAGTGGATAGCCTGAGGTTTCACTACCATAAAGTGAGCGCATGACAAAAATCTTAGATGTGTTCCACGTTGATCATACAATCTAGTCTTGATCTTCCTGGTCTTTCATATTATATGATTGAGTATCTTTGTCATTTCTGCATACATATGTCTTGAATGTCTACTTTAGTGTGAGTTTCACATCGAGTCATACTCTGACTAAAGGGGGGGCTAAATGTAGTGTAGGAAAAAGTATCCCTTTTTCACACATAATTTGGGAACACATATTAAATAAAGGAACTTAATTACGACTTAATTTAGTGTTGTAATATGTTTTACATATTTACATTAAGTTTAGGGCCTTATTTATTAAAATGGAGTTAATTTTGCCTTATTTATGTTGTTGTAAGGTGTAACTTTACACTTTCACACTAATCTAGAGATTTATTAATTAATTGAGGTTAATTTTCCTTAATTGGCCCCTTTTACTCAAATCCAAGCCTAATTAATTAAATTTTTTGATGGGTAAAATCCCACATTCATAAATTTCATAACATAAAACTTAACATTGATGAATGTGTGTCCTAGGTAAGTGACCTATGACCTAGTTGCCATAGGGCGAATGGGTCCTCATTGAGGCCTAGGACCTAAATTTAAACTATGTTTTTGGGGTTTTTTCAATTATTTCAAATTCATATTCAGATGTTGGCTTGTGATATTTTAATTTTGGAAATTAATGTTAATATATGCATAGATAAGAGTTCATTTCACTATGTTTCACCTAGAAATTTGATCGTATATTTTTCATGCAAGCATTCCTATAGAAATTTTATGATTTCCAGAGCAATTCAAGAGCACTTTAGGGCATTCAAGGGAAAATTTATGGAACATTATTGTATAAATCAATATTTCATTATCATGTCAAAGTCATGTTGCATCATGCATGTTTTTTGAGCTAATATGGTGATGTAGATATCTAGATTCATTCAAGCATTCAAAGACATCATTTCAAGACAAGTTTCAAGATCGAGATCCACATCCATTGAGGCCACTTCATGCTAGTTGTAGATTTGCATTCGATTTTTTAATCAAATTTTTGGTGAGTTGTGACATTGTATTGTTCATTCGTCATTTCCTTCATGTTATTGGATTCCATTGTAAAGTTTAAATACTCAAATGGGGTTTGACCAAGGTAAACCCTCCATCACCAAAAATAATATTTTTCTCCTCTTGTGTTTTTGTTTGCAATTTTTAGGTGGAAGATCCTTTGAAGAGAAAAATTGAAGTTGAATAGGTGTAAAAGTTGCAAGGAAATTTGTCATTTCACAAAAAATCTTCTACAAGATCTATTTCTGGTTGTTGGAGAGTGAAAACTATTAATCTGGGAGTGCGGACATAATAGAAGAGAACCCATAAATTTTTTTTACAAAGCCCTAGCCAAGACCCATTCACCATAGGGAAAACGATTCCTCAATGAGCTTCAAAAATGAACTTTTGGCGATTGGTATGCATCATTCTCCCTTTCCTAGATACGACTTTTGATTGCTGGTTTAATTAGTTTTGAGTATAGTCTTTCATTTGCACTTTATAGCTTGCATTTTGCAGTTTATTTAATGGTTTTCATTTTTCTCCCCAAAGTGTTATTTGACTCACACCGTCATGTTTGCATAAAAATTAAATTTGTTGATTCATACCTTGATTTGACTCACCTTTTGGTTGTTAGTCATTTCATTGTTTGGATCTCATTTCCTTGAATGAATTAAGGGAAAATAGGTCCTTTGTTATCAATTCATTGTGGTGAACCCTATTTTCATAACCCCAACCTATTTTTCTTTGTTTTAGTTCTACATTTTAAGATGGAATCATGTTTTGAAGGGTCTTTTATTACATGTTTCAGTTTTCAAAAAACTTTTGGACTTAGGATCAACTTTCACCATGTAAATCTTGTTTTGATATGTGTATTTCATCAAGTGGTAAGAGTTGAAGGAACTTCTTTAATATCATGGATCCATGTTTACCTAAAATAAAATTATATGAAAGAGTATTAGGCATGACATGGATAAGGGTAGGGTGAGTGTAGGATCATGTGGGTCCAAAAAGTGGTGATATGATAAAAGTCACTAACAATTTTTTTTTATCTACATTTTATGAAACAAGAAGAGTTTATTGAGAAAATTGTCAACTTTCCACTAATATAAGATATGCCTTACTTTGAATTTAATAGATAATTATGATTTATTTTCTACATGCATTATGGATAAATTTTGATTGATAGACTAATTAAAAAACATCTATAATTCTCAAACGATTACATATTTTTTGAATCTGAAAGATGCAACACATTATATGCTTCACATACTATAGGATTAAAAAAAAAGAGATTAAATTCCATAATTTTTGACCAAGTTATGGTGGTCACACAAACAAGGTTTAATATTTTTTAAATAGTTCTAATAAAAGTTTCATTACTAATTATTTACTTGCAAAAAAATTACAAAAAAAAAATGTGGCACATCTGGGCATGTGTCCTCTACTTATATTGAAATTTTCAAAAAAAAAATTGCTTGTACCCAGGTTGGCCAAACATACACCTACTTTTTATTTCTATCCTAAAAATTTAGTACTACTACATTGAAATTTCAAATTTTCATCAAATAGCTTTACTTTTTTTCCAAAAAAGGACTAGTATATAAGAAACTACATTTAATTTGCTACATATTTTCCAAATTATGTTAATAAATTACTCAAATTTTTATGTCAAGCTCCCTAAATCTATTTTTCTAATTTTCAATGCCACTTAAGGGCCTAGTTTGAACCCCCATGATCCTGCACTGACCTGGTAGGTAACACAATAGGATCTACTTTCATAGGTAATGTGATTGTTCCTAATGGTTGACTACCCATATTATTGAAATCATGAATAGATAAAGCATCATGATGAATCAAAGACTTATCCAACCCAATATTTTTTAAAAGGCCAATGCTAAACACATTATGTCCTAACCCATTATCAATAAGGGTATGCCTAATACTAATTTTATTAATGACAACCCTTATCATCAAAGAATAATTTTTTTTTGTATCTCAAGAGGGGGAATTCACTTTGATGAAAAAAAATATCAAATTTTATTGAATTCATAGCCTCAAGCAAAGATACTACATCATTTGGTTTATCATTAGGAGGCACAACAACTTTTTGTAAAGATTCTTGAAGCATGCCATGATAGATGGGTGAGGTTTCGATCAAATCCCACAAGGATATCTTAACGGGAGTAGCATGAATATGCTCTTTTAGATCATACTCCCTATTATAATGTTGAGTAAAATGAGGTGTAGCAGGGAGGATAGGTTGTGGGAAAGGTATTGGTGAATGAATGACTTACATCTATTCTAGTTGTTTTTTATTTTGTGTATTGTATGTATGAGAAATAACTATAGTGTAGAAAAAAGTGTCCCTTTTTCACAATTAATTTAGAATTAATATTAAAATGAACATAATTATGCCTTAATTTAGTGTTGTAATATGTATTTAGCATATTCGCATTAAGTTAGGGCCCTATTAATTAAAATGGACTTAATTGTGCCTTAATATGGTCTTTTAGATTGTACCCATTTACACTTTCATACTTATTTAGGGCTCCTTTAATAAATTTAGCTTAATTTTCCTTAATTGGCCCTTTTAATTCAAATAAAAGTATAATTAATTAAATTTTTCGAAGAAAAAACCTGACATTCATTAATGGCTTAACGTAACACTTCTCATTGAGAAATGTGTGTCCTATGTGAGTGACCTAGGACCCATTCACCCATGGGAAAATGGGTCCTCACTTAGACCTAAGAACTAAATTTTAATTATGTTTTTGGCAATATTTTAATGATTTCAAATCTATATTCACATGTTGGCTTGTGTTATTTGAATTTGGGGATTCATTAATGTTACATACCTATAAATATAAGTTAATTTCACTATGTTTCACCTAAGATATTCGCTAGAAGATTTACATGAGATCAAGAGAGCATTATAGGATAATTTCAAGAGCATTTCAAGGCATTCAAGAGAAGATTTATTGAAGAATTATTTCAGAAATAAAGATCCTATTGTCATTTCAAAGTCTTCTTGCATCACACATGTTATTGGAGATAATATGTTGATGTAGTGTTCAAGATTCATTCAAGAATTCAAGGCATTGTTTCAAATCAAGTTTCAAGATCAAAGATCCACATCCATTCAAGCCATTTCATCCAAGTTGTAGATATACATTTCAAGGTTCATTCAAAGGTTTGGTGAGTTGTGAAATTGCTTTGTTCATTCATCATTCCTTCATGTTTCATTATTTCATTTCAAGGTTTAATTACCAAAACACGGTTTGACAAAGGAAAACCCCCATTCACCGAAAACAATACATTTTTCCCTCTTGATTTGTGTTTGTAGATTTAGGTGGAAGAAATCTTGAAGATATTCTGAAGAGAAAAATTGGAGAACTTGTCAAAGTTGAAAAAAAATTCAAGAAAGTTATCATATAGAAACTCAATTACATAATTTATTTCCATCTTTTCAAACTTGAAACTTGAGAAAATTTAGAGATTTAGATCTATAGCAGAGGCTCCAAAAAGTTACATAAAAATCCTAAACCAAGACCCATTCACCCTTAGGCGAATGAGTCCTAGGTTACCTTCAGTGGAGCTCTCTTGGTGACTAGTAAACATCATCTTCCCTCTCTTTGATCTGTATTCTAATTTTTGTTCCATCAATATTGAGATTAATCTTCATGATCCAAGTCAATTAGATTGCATTTTGGAGTTAGTTTTCTATTTTTAATCTTTCTCCCCAAAGTGTTGTTTAATCAAGACCCCTGTCCAAGTTACAAAAAAGGAAATCAATAGATTCATAATTTGACTTGATTTACCTCAATATTGTTAGTCATTTCATTGTGTGGATCTCATTTCCTAATGAAATAAATGAAAATAGGTCTCTTATCTTACCATATTTGATTCACCCTACCTTTATAAATGCTTATTTTTTGTTGTTTCATTTTGGTGAACTCGACTTTTGATCATCACAATTTTATGATCTTGGAAATCACTTTCACCCTAGATCTAGATTTTGCATTCATTTGTATTGTATTGCATTCAATTGAATCTCATTTATTGTTGTTTGACTTGGATTAGTTTTCATTTCATTTAGAATTTTTAGGATTGCATATTTGCATTCTTGAAATCTAAAAAAATATGAAAAAATCAGTCATTTTGCACATCGCTTACATAGCATTACATCATCATTCATTTACATTTGAAAATTAAAACAAAATTTCACATCAACTTAGGTCTCCTAATTTTTCATTTTTTCATATTTTTCAGTTGCATTCAACCTTCATTGCACATAAAATTCAAACTATAACTCACTATTTTAGATCAGAATCGAGAAACATTTAGAATCAACTTAGAAATTTGCAAAAACATTTTTAAAAACCCTAACCTAGGATCCATTCATCCTTGGGTGAATGATTCCCTGATCAAGTTCATTTCTTGATTTTTTGGGCATGAAAACATCTATTTTTGCATTCTACTTCGTTGTTTTCAATTTTTTGTTTCATTTTGCAAAATTTAAGTTAAGTGGAATTGATCATATTTT
>CM021101.1:111919669-112167773 GCA_007115665.2 Sequoiadendron giganteum
GTGCAAGAGTGTGAGGATGAGTGCAAAAAATTCTCAGCGGGAGGCGAGGCCAAATAAACAAAATGTTGTGCCTGGTGCTCTTGGGGCCATTGATAAAGGTATTAGGTCCCTCCTGAATCTTGTCAGGAGTAGTCCTCAGCTCAAAGGACAAGTTACATGGGAAAAGGTAATGGGCTATGCAGAAGCGAGGGGGTCGGATGAGTGTGGCGAGGAATCAATGGCCGAGCCGAAATATGGGCAATATGAGTCATCAATTGAACTCTTTGGTGGCTCTCATAGTGAAAGTTATGACACTAACTCGGATTATCATAGCTACCTCGTGGCCTTGAATGAGTTGGTCGGTGTGGATGAAGAGGTCCTCGCAACGTCTCCTCTTACCATGGTGGCACCATGTGTTGCTTCTAGTTCTAGTGTTGATGTTGATGAAGATAAGGTGGTGCTCCGCCTTCTCACCGAAGCAAGGACACAGAGCGATCGCTTGTATCAAGGCCATGTGATTTTTCCTAGTGCTTCTTAGTGGTACGGTCATCTAGGTCCCACAATTTTGTTATGATGCTTTTTTTTTTGGGTCTGACGTGGACGGGTACGATAGGGCCATGGTGGCGTTTTGTTTTGTTCAACTGGTTACAAGGTTTGTAACCCTTTTGATTCCCCTATTTTTTGTATGATTACATATGATGGTGGGGAATAATGAAATACTGTTGAAATTTCATTTGGTTGAAATGTATCCACATGTAGCCCGAAGCTTGTTGCTCTCCTGGTCTATAAAGGAGATTTCAAGGCTCATTGTTGTGGTCGGATTTTTTTTGAATCCTAAGGTTTAGGTGGTGTACAGTGAATGCATACAATGCACAATCTAGGAGGACTTAGTTAGTAAATCATTTTGGTTAGGGTATGTACATGGGATATTCGTAATACATTTTATTAAATTATTGATATTGAAAGAAATCTAAAAAAATCAAGAAAATTGCTCTCCTGTGTATGCTATGATAGATTGTGAATGAAATTATTAAGGTTTTTTTCATTCATATTCAATGGTATATTTGAATGTATAATTCACTTTCTTGCTTTAACTTAATGAGTTAATCAAATGCTCGAAGTGGAATTATAGGTTTGTGGTAATATGCTAAGGATTTGATAAGGAGTGTTGTTTTGAATATTGAAAATTCTTATGGTGTAAGGCATTGTGAGGATAGTTCACTAGTATTAGGGTTAAATCTTATGTGACTCCTACCTAATTTAATGAGGTACTAGTTAATTCATCCAGGGTTCTTTAAGAATTAAAAATAGTCACCCCAAGCATGTGGGTTCAAGGTCAGAACAATTTAAAATCAAAATTCACTCCATCCTGAGATGCAAATCTCACCCAATGCCTGTATTCCTAGCATTAGATGATTATGTGCTTGAAGATCTGCCAAGCCTTTGGTGCATTATATCTTTTGCATCTGGTAGGAACTTGTTTGTGTACGAAGTGTTCTTGAGGCAAGAATTATCATATGAACACAAATAGGAATACCCTCCTTGGTCTCATAGAGCCTAAAGAGTAGGGGTAAGGACCAAAACAACTTTACCTGTCAGTTGGCCACTAAATTTTGACTATTCTTGAATATAGGGACTTGCTATATCTTAGAGAATGTTTGAATTTTAGTTGGGAATAATAAAAAACAACAACAAAATGGTGATTCTACTAGGGAGCAACTCAAAAGTTCTAGTTGTAGATGGTGTTGTTATAGAGTCATTACAATCTTGAAATATTTTTGTAACCAAAGGATGAACATTATTGAATTATTTTCCCATCTGAGTCACCAAAATAATGGTGACTCCACTGGGGAGAACTTATGAGAAATTTAAATAAAAAGAAATCTCATGCACTAATGATAGTATTATAGAGTGAAGTATTTGAAGAATCTAAACTTTAGGTTTAGATGTTGGACGGTTATTGACCTAGAAAGGGTTGGTAGTAGCACAATCTCAAAGCATTTGAGTGTGACTCCGTTGTGGAAGAAGACCCGGAATGTGATCTACTCTTGAAATAATTTTATATTCATTTGAAATTCGGTCCTTTGTTAAAGAGGTGGTGACTCTGTCTAAAAAATCAGTTCACTTGCAAGGAATATTTCCAAATCTGCAAGATTTGCAGTCAGGGAGAAAATTTTAACAAGTGCTTCTTAATTTCTAGGTATTCTCATAAAGCTAAAGAGAGAATTATTTTTTTTACGAGAAATATTCACAATTTGAGATGATGAATGGTTCCCTATTAGATGAATTTGAATTAAGAAAGGGAATAGTGGTGGTTTTGGTCATACTTCTGATGTGTAACATGTAATATGTAATATCTATAATAATTTGAGAAGTATGTTCATTTTGAATTATGCCTCTAAGAACGTTTTGAGGCATACATATTCAATTTACGTTGAATTGGTGAATGCAATTGACAACATATTTGAAGTATGCAAGGCAAACAAGTTTTTCCTAGCCCTCAAAGGGATTTTGTGATTGAAAGGTGCATACCCTTGGTTTTCAGTGGTATTAAGGGTTTCCCTAACTTGATTTCTGAGAATGTTTTAAGTTTAATAAAAAACACTAATAGAATGGTGACTCCCCTGGGGAGAACTTCTAAGAAATTTAAATAAAAAGAAATCCCAGGCACTAATGGTAGTATTACAAAGTCAAGTATTTGAAGAATCTAAACTTTAGGTTTAGATTTTGGATGGTTATCGACCTGGAAAGGGTTGGTAGTAGCATAATCTCAAAGCATTTGAGTGTGACTTTTTTGTGGAAGAAGACCCAGAACGTGATCTACTCTTGAAAGAATTTTATATTCATTTAAAATTTGGTCCTCTATTAAAGAGGTGGCAACTCTATCTAAAGAACCACTTGACTTGCAAGGAAGATTTCCGAATCTGCAAGATTTTTAGTCAGGGAGAAAAGGTTAACAAGTGTTGCTTAATTTCCATGTATTCTCATAAAGCTAAAGAGAGATTTATTTTGTTTATGATAAATATTCACTATTTGAGATGATGAATGGTTCCCTATTAGATGAATTTGTATTAAGAAAGGGAATAGTGGTGGTTTTGGTTGTACTTCTGATGTGTAACATGTAATATGTAATATCCATAATAATTTGAGAAGTATGTTCATTTTTAATTATGCCTCTAAGAACATTTTGAGGCATACATATTCAATTTATGTTGAATTGGTGAATGCAATTGACAACCATATTTGAAGTATGCAGAGAAAACACATTTTGCCTAGCCCTCAAAGCGATTTTGTGAATGAAAGGTACATGCCCTTGGTTTTCAATGGTATTAAGGGTTTCCCTAACTTGATCCCTGAGAATGTTTGAAGTTTAGCTGGGAATAATAAAAAAACACCAATAGAATGGCGACTTCATTGGGGAGAACTTCTGAGAAATTTAAATAAAAAAAATCCCAAGTGCTAATGGTAGTATTACAGAGTCAATTATTTGAAGAATATAAACTTTAGGTTTAGATGTTGGATGATTATCGACCTAGAAAGGGTTGGTAGCAACACAATCTCAAAGCATTTGAGTGTGACTCTGTTGTGGAAGAAGACTCAGAACGTGATCTACTCTTGAATGAATTTTATATTCATTTGAAATTTGGTCCTCTATTAAAGAGGTGGTGACTCTGTCTAAAGAACTAGTTGATTTGCAAGGAAGATTTCCAGATGTGCAAGATTTGCAGTCAAGGAGAAAAGGTTAACAAGTGCTTCTTAATTTCTAGGTATTCTCATTAAGCTAAAGAGAGCATTATTTTGTTTATGAGAAATATTCACAATTTGAGATGATGAATGGTTCCCTATTAGATGAATTTGCATTAAGAAAGGGAATAGTGGTTGTTTTGGTCATACTTCTAATGTGTAACATGTAATATTTAATATCTATAATGATTTGAGAAGTATGTTCATTTTGAATTATGCCTCTAAGAACGTTTTGAGGCATACATATTCAATTTATGTTGAATTGGTGAATGCAATTGACATCCATATTTGAAGTATGCAGGGCAAACAAGTTTTTCCTAGCCCTCAAAGGGATTTTTTGATTGAAAGGTACATGCCCTTGGTTTTCAGTGGTATTAAGGGTTTCCCTAACTTGATCCCTAAGAATGTTAGGAAGTATTTTCCCAAATTCACAGGGAAAAATTCAAAATCAACCTCTAAACATCTGCAAACCTTCATAGATGTGATGGGGGATTATGAAGTGAATCATGAGGATGTTGTCATGAAGCTTTTTTTTTAATCTTTGAAGGATGATGCCAGGGATTGGTTCTCATATTTACTTGCATGTTTTATTGCTTCATGGAATCAGTTTGTGACAACCTTTATTGAGAAATTTAGCGAAAGGGTAAACCCAAGTATGGTAAGGAAAAGGTTTATGGAAATCCACATAGGAAAAGATGAGTTAGTCCCATCTTTTAACCTTGGGTTTTCCACAATCACAAGGGAAATTCTTGAGGATATAAGACCAAATGAGGTTAGATGTTTGGTTGTGTATCTTGGTGCATTTGACAAGAAGATGAGTTTCTTGTTAAGAGACAAAGAGCCCACAACCTTGCATCAGGCGTATCAAATTGTTATGGACATTGAGAACAACTTGAGGTATTCAATGATGAAAGGACATAGGATCATGGATGTTAGTCATTCTATAGTATCTCAAGCATATAAATAAATAAAGAGTCAGCTAGAGGAGATAATTGTCTGGATAGCAATGCTTTGGCAATTGTGATATCTCCATCATCACAACATGAGGATCATTGTGAGCTCAAAGTTTAGTACCAACAAGATTTGAGAAATATTGATCAATAGTCTTGTATGCAACAATTGTGTGAAATGAAAATACATGAAGGAGAATTACCATTTGAATTATTTTCAAGGTTTTTGGATGCCTTGATAGAAATCCCAAAAGATTTCAGACCTAAGGACTTTGTGTGCATTGATCTATTTTGTGAGATCTATGAGTCCGGACTAAGTGCTTTACTAGAAGAATTGAAGCCTTGTAGCTTTCAACAAGTTCTCGAATGGGTAAAGGTTGTAGAATCAACCAAGTGTGGGTGTGCAAAAAATTTGGATTCTTACAATGGGGACAATATTTGTCCTTTTGAGGAAAATCAGACAACAATGCAAATAGTTGAGGAGCGGGATGATGGAGAAGTTAATAAGATAAAAAATGATATTCCATGTCATGATGTGATCAACGATTACAATGTATGTGTTGATGATTTTTTGTTAAAAACTAATGATTATGGTCCTAGAAATGGTGATTGCTTCTCTGAAGTTGATATGGAAACATATTCCTTACTTGAAGAATGCAATGGTATAGAATCTCATGATGTCACTTGTCCACAAGTGAAGGAACAAATTACATATGATGAATACATGGAGTGTACTCCAATTTTTCTATCAATGGAGCATGTTATTTGTGTGAGTGGTGAGGAATTTGAAGAAGAGGAGATGTGTGTTCATTATGTTGATCTTGAACACAATTCTAAATATGATAAACATATTGATGAATGTGTTGATGATCTTGTTGCTCTTGATTGTCTGTGTGAAGCAGAGGTGGAAATGCTTGTGATACATCAAGAGGACGATGTTGTGTATGATGATGAAGTGGGGAGTTCATTCTGGAATGATTAGGCCGGGAATTATGGAAAATATATGGATCTAGGGTTAACATCATCAGCCATGGCTAGTGTGAAACATTTTGATGAGTTCTTAGTTCATGTTGATACTGTGGAGAATCTTGATTCATGTATAGAGCAACCAACAAATGAGAATAATAGTGAATCTCATGCTGGTGAATCTACATCGGAGCCCAATTTCTTCCTATTTGATGTCCCTCATGTAAACATGGATTTTATGTCACCCCTTGAACTGAACCTTTATGTGATGAAGAGGGGAAGTGTCAGTTTTATTGTTGGTGAAAATCTTTTAGCTTGTGCTGAAATTTTCACTTTTAAATTAACACATACAGTAGTTGATGTTATAGATGAGGTGGCCAGTGCACATAGCTGTCTTTCTATTGCCTTTGTTGATGTTGAGTTGTTTGAGCCTGTTCTTGAGGTGTTTTACATGGAGTTGAATGATGATATGAGATAGGAAGCAAAGTGTTGTGAGGAGCCTGAGATGAGTACATTTACTAATTTATTGGATGAAGATGTGGCCTATGATTCCCATTTCTATGAAATCAATAAGTTTTCTAATATACTTGAACACAGATGTCAAAAGCTAAGCTTATGTTGTAACTACCAATATGAAGATGTTCTAGAACACACATCTTTTGTTTTTGATATTTCTGAGTATGAACTGCATGATACACAACAAGTTGTTTATGAGAGTTTTCAGTTTAAGGTGCAAACTAATTTGAATGTCAAAGATCAAATGGACTATGAATGTTTCTATTTCTCAATTCAAGAGAATGAGCATTTAGTGGAACGTGATGATAAACTGGCCAAGGTAAAATGTCACAATGATGATGAATTTCAGTTAGTGTCGGATTGCATGCTATAGTTTGACAGAGTGGATGGTGACATTGGAAATCATAGTGATATAGTGAGGTGTAGTGGTGACTTGAGTGGTATGTGGAAACTTAAGGGAAGTATTTATAGACTAGGTTTATTAGAGATAGTAGAGAACTTTGTTTATGACAGAGGTAAAATCTAGTTTTCTTTATTTGGGGGCCTGGGGCAACCAAATGGGGTTTGAAGTAAGTTCTAGTGCAACAAACTATAGCAATTTTTTGGGAACCCATCTGATTCATTTTTTGGTCTACTCTCCAGAGATCTAAGTTCTTGCTATGCCCACAGGGGGAATACATCCCCAGTCAGAGCCACTGATAGAACTTTTAAATTTGTCAACAATTTTTCCTAGTTCTATGACTTGTTTGTTTTTCTCTCATGCTAGGGGGTCTAATGTTAGGGTTTAGGGTTTTATTGCCCTTGTTTAAAATGGTCTCACCAAAAAAACCCTTGTGTTATTTTTCCATGTTGATTTGTCACTTTGGGTTGTCGATCGCTTAAGTCATTAACAGAGCCTTTTATGTCATGATTTTATCGGCCCTTTTTACCTAACCTGTCAGTTTCTCCATGTTCAAGATTAATATAAATTCTACTTAATGTTGGGTTGGGATATTTCTAATTTTTAGACTTTAGCCTAAACAAAAATTCATGCCTTAAGGGTCACCCCCCCCTTTGCCTAGTCGGTCCCTTTGTTATGAGTAACTTTGTTTCATTTCTAGATTTATGGTCCATTGGATCGATGATTTCAAATCTTGATAACTCCTCATTGACCTCGCGAGGTTTTTGGATGACATCACCAAAGTTTTGCGAGGTGTGCAAAATATTGCCACCTGTCATGTATGGTGATGTGGGGCCAGTCCAAACCCGCCAACACTTCTAATAAAGGCTATCAAATTGATGGACACCATATGATAATGGGGTTTGATGGGGATTTATTATGGCCATCCCTCACCAACCTTGCATGATTGAAATAATATTCTTGAAAGTGCTGCGAGGTGTGCGAACTAGTGACGCATGGCACAAGGTGGCTAGATGGGGCCCGCTAGTGGCATTCATTTTTTTGGCTAGGAAGTGTGTGATTGGCCGCTGGGCTTTCCATATGGTGATGTGAAATTTTCAAAGATGTTTGAATCAATCTGATTCGTTTGACGTGCCATCTTCTTTTCACATCAATGGTCTGAATTCAAACCTTTGAACCAGCCATGTGATGGTCATTTGAGCTCTACAAATTACACACATTAATGGCATAAGTTTTTTGATGGATATCATCTTGATTTCCATGTGTGCGAGTAGTTTTCTCCTGGAAATCATGATGGATTGTATGTATTTTTCCATAAACTTGGAGATTTTCAGTGGTTAAATTGACATCAGCCACTAATCGCTTGCTTTCTCGTACTACAATTGGAGCATTAATGGTTTTTGCACCATCTTGCTCAATAAATGCTTGCTAATTTTTCATTTGGCATCATTTCAATTTCAAATCTAAATTCATCTATCAAGTGGTTGTTGTTCTTATAGAGCTTTGAATCCATGAGTAAGATGAGTAATTTAGTTGCTTCTGGTTCACCAATGCACAGGAGTGTGAGGATGAGTTTGAAAAATTCTCAATAGGAGGCGAGGCCAAATGAATAGAACATTGTCCCTGGTGCTCTTGGGGCTATTGATAAAGGTATTGAGTCCCTCCTGACTCTTGTCAGGAGCAGTCCTTGACTTAAAGTGAAATTTACATCGGAAGAGGTAATGAGCTATGCAGAAGCGAGGGGGTCCAATGAGTGTGGCAAGGAATCAGTGTCCGAGCTGAAATCTGGGAGATATGAGTCACCCATTGAGCTCTTTGGTGTCTCTCATAGCTAAAGTTCTGACACTGACTTGGATTATCATAGCTACCTTGTGGCCTTGACTGAGTTGGTCAGTGTGGATAAAGAGGTCCTCGCGGTGTCTCCTATTTCCATGATGGTATTGTGTGTTGCTTCTAGTTCTAGTGTTGATGCTGATGAAATAAGGTGGTGCTCCTACTTCTCATTGAAGTGAGGACATGGAGTGAACGCTTGTATCAGGACAATCTGATTGTTCCTGGTGCTTCTTAGTGGTGGGATCGTCTGGTTCTTACAATTTTGTTATGATGCTATTTTTTTGGGTCTGACGTTGATAGGTGTGACAGGTTCATGGTGGCATTTTGTTTCAGTCGACTGGTTACAAGGGTTGTAACCATTTTGATTCCCTTGTTTGTTGTATGATTGCATCTGATGGTGGGGAATTGTGAAATTTTGTTGAAATGAAATCTGGTTGAAATGTATTGACATTGAGCTCGAAGCTTGTTGCTCTCCTAGTCTATAAGGGAGATTTGAAGGCTCATTATTGTGGTCAGATTTTTTTTTAATCCTAAGGTTTAGGTGGTGTATAGTGAAACCATACAATGCACAATCTGGGAGGACTTAGTTAGTAAATAATTTTGGGTAGGGTATGTACATGCGATATTCATAATATGTTTTATGCAATTACTGATATCGAAAGAAATCTAAAAAATTCAAGACAATTGCTCTCCTGTGTATGTTATGATAGATTGCGAATGAAATTATTAAGGGTTTTTTCATTCATCTTCAATGGTATATTTTAATTTATAATTCACTTTCTTTCTTTAACTTAATGAGTTAATCAAACGCTTGAAGTGGAATTGTAGGTTTGTCGTAATATGCTAAGGATTTGATAAGGAGTGTTGTTTTGAATATTGAAAATTATTATGGTGTAAGGCATTGTGAGGATAGTTCACTAGTATCAAGGTTAAATCTTGTGTGACTCCTACCTAATTTAATGAGGTACTAGTTAATTCATTCAAGGTTCTTTTATAATTGAAAATAGTCACCTCAAGCATGTGGGTTCAAGGTCAGAACAATTTAAAATCAAAATTCACTCTATCTTGAGATGCAAATCTCACCCAACGCCTATATTCCTAGCATTAGATTATTATGTGCTTGAAGGTCTGCCAAGCCTTTGGTACATTATATCTTTTGCATCTGGTAGGAACTTGTTTGTGTACGAAGTGTTCTTGAGGAAGGAATTATCATATAAACACAAATAGGAATACCCTCCTTGGTCTCACAGAGCCTAAAGAGTAGGGATAATGACCTAAATAGCTTTACATGTCAATTGGCCACTAAATTTTGACTATTCTTGAATATAGGGACTAGCTATATCTTAGAAAATATTTGAATTTTATCTAGGAATAATAAAAAACACCAACACATTGCACTTTACATCCTAGGTTTCTTCATTGAATTTCACCTCCTTTCCATTTTTGGGTGCATACTAGTTTTTTCAAACTTGTATGAGCTTCACAACTTGGTGTCCTATTAGAAATACTCTTTTGAGATGTAGTTTGAGACTCATGTCATCCCCTGATACACCATTTATTGTGGATATTAGGTTCTCCAACTCTTTCACTAATAGTGCTCATAATCAACCCTATATGGATCATAGTCTTCATACCTCATTTCCAATTGCTTTCCTACCCACAACTAATTTTCATGATGTTCCTAGTGTTTCATAAGAGAAAATAAGAAGGATAGATGAAGAAATAGAAAAAATGCAAAATTTTGTGACTTCAAAAAATATTTGTAGTAGTGTCATTCCTTCTTTAGATAATGTGAGGAAAATTCTTGAAAATGAACATCGAATAGAGATTGTACAAATTGTAGCTCATATTGTTAATCAAATAATCCCTACCGTGATTGGTTTTGCTGAAGCATTGGGGTATACTCAAATCTAAGGTGGAAATTCAATTCCTCCTTCCACAACCCTCACTTCTATTCGTACATACACTAGTATTAATGTTACCACAACCATTCAACCTACTATCAATGTCAACACTTCCTTAGGTATTTCCATTGGGAATCCTTCGAGCTTTATGAATTACACTCTCATATCTCATCAACCATCCCCCCTCACAAATTTACAAGTCACTTGCTTTCTGCATACATACACCACTCCTCCTTATTCCCCTCCATCTCACAATACCAACAATGATCCAATCTTTAACACACTTTTATAAAATATTTCTTCCCTCCAAATACAAATTGCTACCTTAAACCAAAAAAATAATGGACAACCTTCACATTACATCAAAACCAATCCCTTATCCTTGGAGATATTGAGAACACAAATTCCACAAGGTATAGAGGTTCCTAGGTTTGAGAAATATGGTGGGAAAGGAGATCATGTTAGCCATGTTTTTGTTTACACAACCATATGTAGTGACTCATTTTTTGAAGATAAACTCTTGGCTAAGTTATTCCCTTGATCGTTGAAAGATGCTACTTTAGAGTGGTTTTTCTCCCAACTAAATAATTCAATTGGTTCATTCAATAAAATTATTGATGTATTTTATAACCACTTCCAAATTCTTATGGCTCCCAAGATGACCTTAGCTGATTTGATGACATGTAAACAAAAGGTTGATTAAAAATTCATTGATTTAATAGCAAGATACCAAATTATTTATTCATAAATAAACATTAAGATTCTTGATGTTGACCTTCAAAGAATGTTTATTTCAAATTTACAAGATAATATCCAAACTAAGATTGATATGTTGATATTTCCTTCCTTCACATAGGTGTGTATAACCTTTTGTGATTACCAAAACTCGGTTAGTAGTTGTGAAGTAAAAACTCCCTCTAATAGTCCTAAAAAATATGAATCCACACCTCAAACCAACTATCAACCTTTTAAGACACAAAATAAGGGATTTCTACAACTTAATCCCCCTCAATCAAATCAAAATTTTGACACCCAAGTGGCTACTATAAAGAAGAACAAAACCATATGCCTTTGTGGATAGAAATAGACAATTCACACCTCTACCTAATACCCTTCATAATACAATGTTGTAGCTCTTACAAAAGAATGTGATTTCCTTATCTCCTATTAGAGCTCCCAATCCTACTAAGCCTTTACCTTCAAAATATAGACCCAATTCTTATTTCCATTTCCATCAACAAAATGGACATGATACGAAACATTGTAAGCATCATAAACATCTTGTGCAAGAGCTCATTTATTCTAATCATATCCTAATTGGATGTGTTAATGATCAAGATAATAAATCTATCGCTCTTCCTAATCAAAACTTGCAAATATTTACAAATCCTATGCCTAATCATAATATCTCCTTTGTAAAATATAGTGAAACAAAGCATGATGTGAAATGAATGTGGACACAGATGATGAAAATAAAAAAGACAATAAGAATAACCCTATGAATGATTTGATTGCATTTATCAACACTAAACGTCAAAAGGTCCTAACTAAAATGCCACTTGATTTTGCTTTCTCACAACAAGACATACTTAAACATCCACCTGATGGTCCTCTTTACATAGCTGAAAGAATCAATGACAAGCCTACTAATGGGATATTAATTGATCCCATTTATGTAGAGAATGTGATCACTAAAGAATTCTTATTTTTGCATGAACCCTATCAAGATACATATGAAAAACTAAAAGCATGGATCAAAAAGCATAATGGTTTTTCTTTCCCTATGTTTGGCTCAATAAATCTCTATCTAAAGGTTGGAATAAAAGAATTAAATGTCTGATTCACCATCATCCCATCGTCAAACCAAGTTCATCTGAAGTTAGGCTATCCATGGATTTTCTCAATGAATGTTATCCCGTCAATTGTGCATAAATGTTTAAAGTTTCCATTTGGAAATGGAATCTTAACTATGCATCATAGTGGCTTTAATTTTGTGTCTTCCTATGGGAAATTTTCATTATATTTCTTTTGGCCTAAGTCTATTGAACCTATTAGACCTTGTGAAGACTTCTTTTTCAAATCCTATACAAATTTTAATGCAAAGCACATAGCAAAATTATCCCTTAGTAATATTCCTCAACCCATGATTGAACCAAAAGCTCTTCCAAGTATCCAATACCAACCTATGTTTAGTTTGTATAGTTGGTAGGGGGGGTGAAGATAAATTTTGATATATATTTTTGGCACATGTTTCCATCAATGACAAAGGGGGAGATTCTTGGAAGAATGAAAAATATTCCCTCTACCCCTCTGGTGTGTTGTCATTGATGCCAACATTTGGTTGGTGACAATTTTTTCTCATCTGGTAAACCGTGTTTCTGTTATCTTTATCTGGTAATTTGGTCTAGAACTACTCATTGTGGAAGACCGTTCCATGAGATTTTGATATGTTTTAAGGACTATTAATTTCATCTCTAGACAATTTTTTAGCATTTCTGGTTGAAAGAGATGGAAGATATAAGTGACATATTTTCAGCCTACAATATTTTGCTTAGTATAGGTGCAAAATGGTATGGATCTTCTTCTGGCCAACATAGTTAAGTGGTGTATGCTTCGTGGATGTTTACAAGAAGTATTTATTAAGTCCAAGCTGACTTATGCCTTGCACATTTGGTTTTGAAGAAGTCCTTATTAAGTCCAAGCCGACTTATGCCCTGCACATTTGGTTTTGAAGAAAATATTTTTTTGGGTTGAGCCAACAAGCTACATTTGAATTGTGTATGTGTACATATAATTAGGCCAACCTAATTGATGTATGAAAGTGTAATTACACACACACATAGATGTATATATATATATATATGAAATATTTTTCATTGTATTGAATGTATGAATGGTGTGATATGCGATATGTAATATCAGTAATGTGTGACTATGTTATATTATGTGAAGTTATATGCATTTTTTGTGAACCTGCAAACCAGTGCATTATTTTGTTTTCCAAACCTTAAGGGTGAGTGTAGGATCACGGGGGTCCAAAAACTGGTGATATGACCGAAAATGGTTGATGAATTTTTTTCATCCAAATTTGATGAAACAAAAAGGGTTTATTGAGAAAATTATCAACTTTCCAAAAATATAAGATATGCCTTATTTTAAATTAAATAAATAGTTATTATTGATTTTATGCATTCATTCTGACTAAAATCCTTATTTATAGGCCGATTGAAAAAAATCTATAATTCTTAAATGATTTTACATTTTTTGAATCTAAAAGATGTAGCACATTCTATGCTTCCCATACTATAGGATAAAAAAAGATTAAATTTTATAAATTTTAGACCAAGTTATAGTGGTCAGATAAACAAGTTTCAATATTTTTTTAAAAAATCATTAAAAATTCATTACTAATTATTTACTTGCAAAAATATTATAAAACAAATGTGGCACATCTAGGCATGTGTCCTCTACTTATATTGAAAGTTCCAAATAAATATATTACTTTTTTCCTGTGCTTAGGTTGGTCAAATATACACCTACTTTTTATTTCTCCTTAAAAATTTAGTACTACTACATTGAAATTTCAATTTTTCACCAAATAGATTTAATTTTTTCAAAAAATGGAATAGTATATCTTAGAAACTACATTCAATTTTCTACAAATTTTGTTCTTAAATTATTTTGAAATTATGTTGATAACTTATTCAAAATTTTAAGTCAAGTTGATTAAGTCTATTTTTCTAAATTTTCATTTCCACTGAAGGGCCTAGTTTGGACCCCCATGATCTTGCACTAACCCTTAACTGGAATTGAACTCAACACATAGGAGGTGTATTTCATTAGTTCATCTTTTTGGTAGTGAGCCACACTTCTTTTTGTAAACATATCAGGTTGTGAGCCTTTCAAGGATAGTGTGTCCTGGCAATGTTGCTTGTAATATCTTATGAACGGTTATAACATATTGTGAGCTAATCCTCACCATGGTTTTTCCCATTTTGGGTTTTCCACTTAAAAATTGTGGTGTTCATGTGTCATATGATGCTATTATTCCTTTAATGTTTTTTCTTATAGTTTCACCTATATACATTTTAATTATTGAATGGTTAGCAGTTAAATGGTTTAGTAGAATATTGATTTACCCCCTCAGTATTTTGGGTGTTCAACATAGGAATGAGCTTCAGAGGAAAAAACTTTGTTTCTCTTGTAGAGATCCATGGGTTCTAAGAAATAAATATCTTGATAAGGGTCAAGCTCACTATAGAGAAGTACTTTCTAACAAAGAATTAGAATCGAATGGGTTAGAAGAGTTTCATGACCCAGAAGAAACCCTTCTGGGGGAGGAAGATGAGGAGAAAGATAGTGGTCATATACTAGAATCTCTATCTAGCACACATAGATACCACCCTTTCAAGGTCCAAGGAATCCTTTCCATATAAAGAGTGACTATTTTGATCGATGGTGGAGCTACCCATAACTTCATCAATAGACTTATGAAGAGAAGAAAGCTAAACGTAGAATATTTTGAAGGCTTCACTATCACTATGGTAAATGGGTACAACTTACCTTGTAAGGATAAATTCTAGAAGCTAGATATAATATTTGGAGATTACAAGGTATATGATGACTTCTATATTATTGGTTTGGGTGAAATTGATGAAATTTTAGGTGTGTAGTGGCTACATTCATTAGGTGAGTATACTACAAACTAGCAAATGATGGAACTCAAGTTCAAATTCAATGGGAAGGATTTTTTTCTAAAGGGAACATCTAATAGAAGTTCACAAGTAGTGTCAACCAGAAGAATGGAAAGGATATTTCAGAAGAACCAAGTTTCTTAGACTGCTAGTTGTTTGGTGATTTCAAAAGACTCTTCTGAAGGTAATAATGGTCAAGTTCATATTGATGTATAGAATATTTTGGATAATCATAGTTTGGTTTTCAATAATATACATCATAAATTACCACTAGATAGAGGCTTCCATCATATAATAGAACTTGGAATGGGATAAAATTTGGTTATGACCACTCCTTGCCACCATCCCCAAATGTATAAGGAGGAGATAAAGAAAGAAATAAAGGAGTTGTTAGATATGAGATACATCAAAAAAAGCTTTAGTCCTTTCATATCTTTTGTGGTGCTAGTAAAGAAGAAGGATGGAACCTTCTAGATGTGCATAGACTACCAATAATTTAACAAGAAGACCATTAAGGACTAACACCCCATACCACAAATAGATGAATTGATTGATGAGCTACATGGCGCAATGTACTTTTCAAAGATTGATTTGAGATCCGAATACCACTAGATCTATGTGAGGAAAGAAGAAGTACAAACGACTGCTTTCCAGTGTCAACATGGGAATTTTGAGTTCTTGATTATGTCCTCTGGTCTCACTAATTCTTCGATAAATTTTCAATCATGTCTGAATCATGATTTTGGTAAGAATTTGATGAATTTGTGTTGGTTTTCTATGATGATGAAATGAAGGAAAATAGCGAAACCAAAATGGAACAAAATGATGCACCTATTTCCCTCTAATTTCATTCAATATGTAAGCTATAATGTATAAATGAATAATTAAAATTAAATCTAATTGAAACAGTGATGAAAAGGAATATTTGGAGAGGGTTAAATTTTGTGTACCTTTCATCAAAAGTTCTTTTTTGGACCTCACTAAGGACTCATTCACCCTATGGTGAATGGGTCCTGGCTAGGGCTCTGGAAAATCAATTTATGTGTTTTGTTCCTCTCATTTTGAACTCCCAAATTCTAGTTGAGCACTATTAAAAATACGGAAATAAATCTTGTAGCTCAATTTCCGTGGTTTTGCAAGAAAGGTGACAACTTTGACAACTTTATAACTTTCTTCATTTTTTCTCTCCAATATATCTTCAACCTAAAAAAAGTTTTATTGTTAGGGAATAGGGGTTTTCCTTGGTCAAACCCCATTTTTGTGATTAAACCTTATGATGAAACAATGAAACATAAAACAATAAAACATGAAACAATGAAACATGAAAAGATGGAACAATGAGAGCTTATTTGAAACCTTGGATAACAAATCTATAAACTAGTAGGAAGTGGCCTCAGTGGATGTAGATCTTGATCATGAAAATTGATTAGAAACAATGCCTTTGAATGCTTGATATATCTTGAACACTACATAACCATATTAGTTCAAACAACATGCATGATGCAATACATCTTTGACATGACAATAGAATCTTGATTGCTGCAATATTCTTCAATAATTCTACCCTTGAATACCTTAGAAATGCTCTTGAATTCTCTTGATAATGCTCTCTTGAATGCTCTTATGATAACTTCAATTTTCTAGGATTGCTTGACAGTCTTAGGCTGAAACTTAGTGAAATAGCCTTATATTTATACATATCTTAACATTACTTCCTAAAATTCAAATATCACAAGCCAAACTTGAATTATAGATCTGAAATCATTAAAATACTTCCAAAAACATATTTCAAAGGGGGGTCATAGGTCCAAGTGAGGACTCATTTTCCATAGGGTGAATGGGTCCTAAGCGACTTACCTAGGACACACATCAAACAATGTTAAACATTATGCAAAAATAGGGTCATAGGACTAAGTGAGGACCAATTTTCCCTATGGAAGATGGGTCCTAGGTCACTTACCTAGGACACACATCTTCCAAAATTAAATTTTGTGTAATATAATTTATGAATGTCAAGTTTTATACCTCGAAATTTGCATTTAATTAGGCTTAGATTTGAATTAAAGGGTCCAATTAAGGAAAATTAACCTCAATCAATTAATAAAGCCCTAGATTAGTGTGAAAGTGTAAAGGTACATTTTACAACACCCTAAATAAGACAAAATTAAGTCTGGACATTTAATTTAAAAGGACCCTAAGCTTAATTTGAATGTGTAAAACACATTACAACACTAAATCAAGGTATAATTAAGCTCGTTTTATTATTAATTATTCCCAAATTAAGTGAAAAGGGGATTATTTTTCTGTTACTACATTTTTCCTCCACTTTAGTGAGAGGATGACCCCATGCAAAACTCACACTAAAGTATACATTCAAGACACTTTTGTATATAGCAATGAAAAATATACATAATCATACAACATCAAAGACCAAGAAGATCAAGCCTAGATTGTCCAATGTGATGTGGAACACATCTAATCTATTGGTTTGCGCTCACTCTGAGGTAGTAGAAATTTACGTTGTCCACTAGGTGGTTCTTCCAATAAAGTGGCTTAGTGAGAAATTCATGCCTTTGTGTCATCTCTCACCATACTAACCATACCGAAGTTTTCCCTTTGATAACTACAATAAGGTGCACAAAACAAAAAAAACAAAGGGGTGAAAAATGAGAGAATCAAATTAGGCTCCCATAGATATCAAATCTATCCTCCTAAAAACTTCAATAAGGCACCATAATGCAAGGCAAGGCTCCACAAGAAATAAAGGTGTGTCATGCTAGGTGGGCTTGAATTAGGGTTTTGAGCTTCATAAGGTTAGCAAGTTGTATTATGCCAAACACTTATGAATATTATGTATATATGTTTTTGTTCAAGGGGATCTTGCTTTGTTTGTGTAAGGTCTTCTTCTTAGGAATTATCATGCCTACTGTCTCCAAGAGAGGAAAAATCAAGAGTAAAAGTTTCACAACTTAGGGAATGTAGTTTGTCACATCACCACTAAGAGGAAAGTCGTACGCTAAGAAATATCACACTCTTGGAGGACATCAAACCTAATGACACCACCAAGAAAAGGATGCATCACAAGAAAAAAATAAAATCCCACCATGAAACATGAATTTTTTTGAAAGATATCATCAGTGTATGCCTCCACTTTAAAGTGGTTGCTAACACCATTATTGTGAGCAATTTCTTTAAAGTAGCCAATGTTCAATCCTAAGACATGAGAGCTTACTCAAAAATCCCTATGCCAAGTCATATGTTTCTAAAATAAAGATACGTCATGAAAAAGGAGGGAGGGGTTGCCCCCAGAAATACATAAGGGATCTAGGATTCGATGGCAATATGTATTTTCTACAATGTTGTTATAGAGCTCAAAAATGTCATCATTCCCCAAATACTCATAGAACTGGAAGAATGACAAATAAAGATCAAAAAAAAAGGAAAAGCCTATTGGGTCAATATGGAAGAGAGCTAAATGTCTCAATTCCTTGTGTCATCCCCAAAAGGAAAACACAAGACAAGTGAAAAGGATAAAATGTTTATGAAATAGAGAAGAATGTAGGTACATATAGAGGAATGCACAAGAATAGAGAGAGAGATATCAAACAAGAAAAATATGGGGATCACATTACGCACATGCAATCACATAAAGAAAGATGAAAAGAAAATAAATAAAAATAATGGTAAGGCACATGTGAGTCAATCTACTAGCAAGTCATTTGCATCCCGATCTTGATCAATATATACAGAAGGTGGACAACTAGCCAAAGGGACAACATTAGATGCCAAAACTAGTACAAGGCTATCTAACCCTGTACCCCCAATAAAGGTGGGACAAGGATGAGTTGAGATAGGTGATGAGAATGAGATCCTTGCGATAAAGAGAATAATTTTCAATGAATGTATAATGTGTAATAGTGAGCATACTCGGATCCTACAACTATTGCATGGAAAGGAGCAAGATGCATGCTTTAAGGGATTTTTTTTGTGATATCAAACTTCTCAAATATTCTTTTTAAAGCATGTCACTCATGAGTACTATGCCCAAGAGTTCAATGATATTGACAATGAGACATGCTTGTATTCTTAGGATTTAGATTTGTATTTTCTCTAATTTGTGGTAGTTGTTGCAAGAATGGAAAGAATAAATGTGTTTCCATTGATGTCAACTGTTCAATTGGTTATCAACTGATTGTTGTTGGCTATATATGTTGAGGATATTGAGAAAATTGTATTGAAGAAATTTTGTAGGTGTTCAGTGGTTGCTTTGGGTTTTGCTCTAGGATTTTCTCCTATATTTGTGTGGTACAGATATGTTGATCATGGTTGTTAGAAGATGCTATATCCATATTTTTGGCTATTGATTCATTGTACAGTGCTAGTTGTGTTCACCAATTGTGAACTTTGGTTTTATGTGTTTCTGGTTGAGGCTTGGGAGAAATGTTGTTGGTCTGGATTTCTCTTTGTTAAAGTCTTATGACTTGTGGTTCTAGATTTTAGTTGTTTTAGTTGTATTGAAGATAATTTTGGTATCTAGAAGATTCGTTCTTACTGGTTCTATGTGTTTTACACTATTTTTCCCAACCTTGTGTTGAACACTACCTCAAAGTTGAAGAAGCATGTTGGATATATTTGGGTCCTCATGAAGCATGTGTTTGGGTTGCCCTCATTCTAATTCCACCCTAGGATGTTTTTGCATCAACCTAGTTTGAATTTGAGTTTGGATGGATGACTTTAGATATGTTTCAAAGTTGAAGATGGTATAAATACAATATGATCTAGTGGTGCAAGAGAGATATGGGTGCAAAGAAATACAACAAATAGTTGTGATATTGATGTGAATTAGTGAATGTGTGTGATGCGAGTTTGGAAGATCAATGCAAAGCCTAAATGTTGAGACTTTAGATGTAGTGAGAAAAAGGTGAACTCTATCATTCATGCATGTCTACAAGTGGTTGAACAATTTGTGGTGGATTTCTCTTTGTTTCATTGAGATCATCATCTTTGTGTAACGACGTATCTCTTCTGTATTCTTTGTATCTCTGTGGCAGTGAGCCCTCTAGGTTGTTAGCCCTATTGAACAACAAGTCTTGATCTGGATAGTGAGTCCTTGTTCTAGTAGTGAGCCTTGTTTCTTAAGTAGTGAGTCTCTTTTAATTGGTTTTGATATTCTCTATAGTGTGATTTAATCCTTACTATTATATTTCCCTTATTAGTTTTTACACGTAAATCTGGTGTTAATATGTTTGTGTGATGAGTTTGAGTTTTTGCATTACTATTTAATGGATAATCATTTAAGTAGTGATAAGAATTAGTTTTGGTGAATAAATTAAAGATTAAATCTATGACAACTGATTCACCCCCCTCTTAGTTGTCTTGTTCAATAGTAATGTTATGAGTCCTTGATTTAGAACCATGTGTAATATTATTTCATTTTCAAACATAGGACATGGAAATTTGAGTTTCTTGAGTTTGTAAGGATTTTATTTCTTGCTTGATTCACCAAATTTTTGAGGTAGATTTTGAGGAGGATGATCTAAGATAATACTATCATCCTTGTGAGGCATTGGTTGTCCCTTAGGAAGGAATAAACTTATCTTAGGAGGAGGATATTGATATCCTAATCCTTTGGCTTGTTCAATAGGAATTTTCTCTAAAATTTTATGAATCTCATACTCATTATTTATGTCACATCCTTGGTTGGTTAAAATATTAAAGCCTTGGCCATAAGTCTCTTCACTTTATTTATGGGAGTGTTAGTCACTTTGTTAACATAAGATGGATATGTATGATTAGAGGATCTAGGTTCATTCATTGTTGGAAATTTAGGCTTATCTTGTGACTCAATTTCAGGATGTAAAAGACCAAACATTTCAAGTTGTGTTGGTTGATTCATGGAAGGATAGAAGTATGCATTATTATAAAGATTATTAAGGAAATATTTAATGAATTCATTCATGCTAGCATAATCTTCTCCAATGACATCAATGTTACACCCCAATTGTGTAGTTACTATTTACTATTTACTATGTAGAGTAAAATATGAATGTAATGTGAATTCAATGGATGAATAAATCATGTGTGCACTTTGTTATCATTGTCTTATGAATGAATTTCATCTCATTTAATGTTATATGAAGGAATATATTAATGCGAATAGATGAATATTGTGTTGATATTCTAACTTTGGAGATGAAATGTGTTTATTACATATTTTGTGAATAGCCAACTATGGTGTACATGTGTTGGTGTTTGCAAGTACATGTTCAATTCCTCTAGGTGGAGGGGAAGTATCACTCAAGAGAAGGTATTGGTTAGGTAATCAGTATTATAACCTATCTGAGCTTATACACACACCATAATTAGAATGATCGAGTTAGGAAGTTGGTAAGTCATCCATAGATGTTATGTCTTCTTTAGTAAAGGCTAGTTACTATTGTATGCATCATTAGGAGATGATTGCTTGATGAGCTTATGATTTCCTTCTTGTTATCATGTTTGTATATGTGAAGCATACGAGGAATGTGTATGAATATAAACATGCATGGTGATGATAGATTATACACACTAAGGAGCATGTGCATGGGGGTACGTGGTTAGACATACTTATGCACGCTCATGCATGAGTTGCTTATACATATAAAACTATCCGATGGAACCCATGACATGCATGTATATATGTATATGCATATCGCTCGTAGTACCATATCTAACACCATAATAATTGTATGTTAATTTGGTGATTAAATTGAATGTGTATATATATAGTGAATATACATATATTCATATGTGTATGTGTATCTATACACATTTATGGTAGAAAATAGATATGATCATATGGATGTATTGATATATCTACACATACACATACATGTATATTATAGCATGTCTATATGTATATAATGTATATATAGTAATACACAATTGACATACAATAATATGATAAAGTGCTTGCTAAGTTGATATACTCCTTTCATATCTATTATATATGCATGCTTAATTATCTTATGATAGTATACATATATACGTATACTTTATATATATATATATACCTAAGTTTATATATATATCATAATATACGTGGTAAATTATTTTATCATTTACTATGATATTGAATTTCATCATTTACCATGATATTGAATATTTCTAACTATCAATGGCAGCCAATTATTGTGCCAAATATAATGGCTTTAGAGTCGATTTACTTGGGCGTCTTAAATAGCTTGATTCTAGAAATGAATATGATTGTATTCATAGGCTGAACTTCATGTATTCTTTTCCATATTTTATCTACAAAGTGCTTTATCAATTAAGTCGATGCCTTGTAATTTATTTGACTTGGTCAAATATCAAACCATGATTTGTTGTGTGTGAGGAACAACTATTGACTGCTCTAAATCATTGATGACTTTTTCAATAACAAATGTGTTTATGAATCTATAATCAAAAAAGAATAATTCAGTACAATTTTGGGCAAAAAGCTTTGGTCATTGATTGATTCTCTTCTTTGCTAAATTGTGCCACCTTTGAGTCTATTTGTCTTGAAATTTTGTAGGTGTATTTCAATCACATGGAATTTAATTTATTCTTCATTTTGTTGTCAATGAGAGGGTCAATCTGTAGGTAGACAAATCTGAGTGTTTACTTATTTGATTTCCACCTTTCTATTGAGTTTTAGTGGTGTTTCTTTTCATATTTTTTGTTGTCTCTTTCATGCCTAAACTTTAGGCAATGTGCTTGCTTGCTTGTTGTATAAATAGCAGCAAGAGTTCTTCATTTGGGACACCACATTCTCTCTTTTGTGAGTTATTTCTTGAAGCATCATATATGTTTTAGTGAGCAATTATATCTGCAATTTATTATCCAAGTTAGTGAGAGATTTAAAATAATTATATCTATCTATTGAGATGAAGTAAATACCAACTTGTGAGATAAGAGGTTGTGACTCTTTGAAAGAAAGAGTTGTTTTTCTAAGGGTGTTGTGACTACAAAAAATGAATTTGGAAAGTTATATAACAGGAATGAGGATATTCTTATCTATATTCTTATTTTGATTTCTCTATGACTTGATTGTTTGAGATAGTCATGTTAGTACATTGAAATCATGTTTACTTTGAAATAATAGTATAAGTTAAAAATTTTTTGGGTGTTGTTTGTAAGTACTCCATGATAGGAGAGACTGTTTGTCTTGGGTATTATTATACTAGATATATTTAGTCAAGGGAAAGGGATTATCTTTATCATAGGTATCGCTACTATACTAAATATGATTTAACATAAGATGAACTTAGGGTATGCTCATTACTAGATATTGAATTATGCTAGATGCCTAGTAGGTTACTCCTGCGAATGGTGTCCAGTGAAGGGAGGGAACATGTACTTACTTAATGAGTTGTACTACCTTAGGTTGTGATTGAAAGTTAGGTTATCCTTGGGAGTAGCTTTCCCATGGAGAGGGATTGCCTAGGCATAGATATAATGGACTTAAGTCAAAACAATATTTATATAGTGTAGGTGAATGGTACACCATCACTCAAAGTACTGAGTAAGAATACTTTGGTCAAAGTAGTGTGGATGCCCAATGAATCCACTGGGAATAATGTGTAAGTCGAGACTGCACTGTCAGTTCACTATGTCTACTGAAATGCATGAGGGTTACCTAGTGTAGGTTATGAATCATAAACATGCCTAATACAACACTAAGCTCAGACTGGTATGGTGTACAGGGTTACCCAACCAATACCTTCGTCGAAGGGAAGGGCCATCTATCATTGATAGATGTGCAAGGGATTGCATATGAGCCCATGCTTGGAAAAAAAGAGTTTGAGTGATGCTTCTCCTCCTTAGGAGGAAACAAGAGACCAAAGATTTTGAAAGGCAGATTCTTGGGAAATCTATATCTTATGTCATGAAGCTCATTGGAGCTATGTATGTAGTTTTTATTTTATTTGGAATAATGTACTTTGAAAATTATTGTAATGGAATGGAAATACTTGGTGTATATTATATAACATCTATGTTCATATATTTTCAATAAAGAAAAGAATTTTTTTTGTTATGAAGGATTCTTACATAGTTTTTATTTACTTGCAAAGTAAAACTTAGGAAATTTACTGCAATGAACAGTTGGCACGTTACAGTCAACTTCACAAGGGCACTCATTAGGATTTGGGTGAGAATGATTAGGTTCAATTACATTAGGATCATTGCCAAAAACACAACTTGAAACATCAACCAAGGAGAAAAATGACTTCCATAAATTGCTAAAACACTTATCCATTTTTAGAATTTTAAACAAGGTAATTTTTTTATCACTATGCAAAAACCTGAAAATGAAGTCTTCTAAATACAATTTTCAAATCACTCAATGCATTAAGTTACAAAACTAAGCTAGATATGATGAAATTAGTGAGATAAAAATTCAACAAACAGTAACAAGAATCTGAAAATGGCAAGTAGAAGCACAAAAATGAATATTTTAATGCTCAAAAATTTAGATCATCACCAGATGAGGGACTCATTCCACCTAGGGTGAATGGGTCCTAGATTAGGGTTTTGAAATAGATTTTTGTAGATTTTTAAGTGTTTTCCAATGGTTTTCCGATTCAAGTTTATTACAACAAGTTTCAGTTTCAATTTTTTGTAAATTCAATGTGAAATGCAAAAGCAAAATGTGACAAAATGATAACCTAGAAGACCTACTTTGATATGCAATTTTGTTTCAATTTTCAAATACAATTTTATATGATGTAAATTATATGAAAGATGACTGATTTTTTTCCATTTTCCAGATTTAAAGAATACAAAATATGCAATCCTAAAACCTTAGATGCAATGCAAAGTTGAATGCAAATTATCTATACCCTAAATGAGACCTAATTCAATGCAAATGAATGCAAGATCTAAATCTAGGATGAAAAGGAGTCCAAAATCAAAAAACTATAAAACTCAAAAGGTATGGTTCACCAAAATGAAATGAAGGAAAATAAGGGAACCAAAATGGAACAAAATGATGCATCTATTTCCCTCTAATTTCATTCAATATGTAAGCTATAATGTATAAATGAATAACAAAAATAAAATATAACTGAAAGAGTGACGAAAAGAAAGATCTAGAGAGGGTTAAATTTATGTACCTTTCACCAAAAGTTCTTTTTGAACCTCATTGAGGACTCATTTTACCTATGGTGAATGCATCCTAGCTATGGGTCTAGAAAATTAATTTCTAGGTTTTGTTCCTCTCAGTCTACACTCCCTGATTCTAGTCAGGCACTATCAAAAAGCCAGAAATAAATCAAGTAGCTCAATTTTTGTGATTTTGCAAGAAAGGTGACAAATTTTTCAACTTTTCATCTTTCTTCAATTTTTATCTCCAATAGATCTTCAACCTAAAACCTACAATCACACAACAAAGAGAGGGAAAATGTTGTTTTATTAGGGAATAGGTGTTTTCCTTGGTCAAACCCCATTTTGGCAATTAGACCTTATGATGAAACAATGAAACATGAAAGAATGAAACATGAAAATATGAATCAATGATACCTTTTTTGAAACCTTGGATAACAAATGTGAAAACTAGCATGAAGTGGCCTTAATGGATGTAGATCTTGATCACAAAAATTGATTAGAAATAATGCCTTTGAATGCTTGATATATCTTGAACACTACATCACCATATTAGCTCAAATGACATGCATGATCTAATACATCTTTGACATGAAATGGAATCTTGATTGCTGCAATATTCCTCAATAATTCTAGCCTTTAATGCCTTAGAAATTATCTTGAATGCTCTTATGATAACTTCAATTTTTTAGGTTTGCTTAAAAGTCTTAAGACAAAACTTAGTGAAATAGCCTTGTATTTATAAATATAATAACATTAATTCCCAAAATTCAAATATAACAAGACAACATTGAATTATAGATTTGAAATCATTGAAATACTGCCAAAAACATTTTCAAAGGGGGGTCCTAGGTCTAAGTGAGGACCCATTCGCCATAGGGAAAATGGGTCCTAGGCCACTTACCTAGGACACAAATCAAGCAATGTAGTCCCTCTCATGTTCTGATACTTTGATATTGCTTTGGTGCGTGTGTTTGTTTCAATGTGATTTCTAGTTATGTTCTGATGCATATTTGATACCCTGTTTGACATCTTTTCCGCCATGTGTTGGGCATGGCAGATAGTTATGCTTATTTTCTTATGATAGTTAGACTTATGTGTGGGATACTCATGTTTTGATTATGTTACTTTGTGACTTATATTGATGATGTGATACTTAGGTTATGATTACTGAGTTTGTTTCGGGTGAAGGAGATGGGGTGGCATTGCTCATCCTTGAGTGCCCTGCCTCATCATAACTCTCCTTCATAATATGTTTAACTATGAGATATATGCATATATACATGTTGTTCGATGTTTTGTGTTATGCAGGGAATGTAGGTACTGAGTGCTGACTCCACCCACATTGTTGGGTCTGAGCGCACCCTACCTACCCAATGGTTTGATGTGGTTAGGGAGTTGGTAAGAAAGCATCCCCTTCTATGTCAGTGGTTGGTCTAGTGGTGGTTCATGTCATATCAACACTTTTTCGTGTGGGTATGGTTGTAAATTAAGTCATTTTATTTCATGATATGTTGTGTTTATGGCTTGGTCTAGTGCTTTATGATTTTAAATTAAATGTTATTCTATGGTGCAAAATATTAAAATAATTAAATGTTCAATGTTTCTTATGATATTAATACTTAGATAATTATGGTGAACATTAGCACTTTTATTGTTATTGAAAAATGTGAAACTATTCTTTAATTTAAATCATTAAATAAATAGATTATTTGTTGTGGATTATTTTTTAAAATAAAAATAAAGATAGGAAACGTATTATCATATTTTATTTTATTGGAAAAAAGGTGATTTATTAATATAAATTTTAAACTTAAATTAAAATTAAGTGAAATGTTGTTAAATTTTAATTGTTTAGTTTTCAAAATGCAATTTTATTAAAATGAAATTTAAAATATTTAAAAAGGCATATTGGGTGTGAATTAATTATGGAAGATTCTTCTTCCAAAATTGGAAAATGGCAGAAATGTGGTGTTAAGTGGAATTTACATGGGAAAGCAATCAGGGAATTTATGGCAAAATTTTGACATGGATTTTTTGGAAAAAGTATATTTCCAAATATTGCTTTTTTGAAAAAGCAAGGGAGAGGAAATGAAAATTGAAAAAATATGTTTGCAACTCAAAAAAAATGTTCAGTTTTTTTTTTAGGATTCGATCCTCTGTGTGGTTTTTTGCTGAATTGATATGAGAGGATTTGATTTTGGATTACACTGGCTTTTATTGTCGAATCTATTGTTGTTGGGGTTTGAATCTCTGGTTTTCAAAATATTGCAGCTGGGTGGAGTCGCACATCATTTCCTCCTCGAATTGAGCTTTGCGTAGGACTCCACGTAATTCAAATTTTATAATTTGATCTCTGTAAATTTAGTTTTAAAATGGATAAAATAAATTCTGTTGAATGAGAAAATATGTTTTTCTGTGTGTGTTTGGGAAAATCCCATTCTCTATAATTATTTCTTCTTGTCTGTAGAATTCTCCTTCATCTGTGTAATTTTCATTCTGGAATTCTTGTTCAAATAGTGATTCCCTCTAGCTTTGAATTCTTCTTAGCTTTAAACCTCTGAAAATCTCTCTCGTCTGAGAACCCTCTTGTTCCCTATATTTTGTTTCCCTAATTTATTCATTCTGGATTTTTTTGCATCTTCTCTATTTTTATTGTAATTATTTCCATGGAGAATTTGATGGATAATATATATATATATATATATATATATGTGTGTGTATATATATAATTATTATTGTTTGAAGTTTATTTTAAACCCCTATCATTTTATTCAAACGTTGTATGATGAAATGGGGAATGTTTATATTTTGTTGGGCAAGTTCATAATTTTTTTCATTCGGGGGCTTTGTCTTTTTATTGGTATGGGGATGGTTGGGGGAGGCGCTGTCTCCCACTGCCACCCCCATATGAGGATGGTGATGTGGAGGCAGAGCCTCCACCGCCTCCCCACTACCTTATTTGCTACATGGGGAAAGGAGGGGGGGTACGGCTATGCATACAGCTGCCCCTTCCCCAACCCTTGTATGGCCTGTACTATGTTATAAAACCTACGTTATGTTATAAAACCTGCGTAGCAGGCTTTGGTTCACCCCTTTCTCTATTATTTTGAACTTTGATTTTATTTAAGAGATTATATGTGTGTGTGTGTGTATGTGTCTCTTCTTTATGTGGAAGTTTAATGATGTAATTATGGTAAAAGAAATATATATATATGTGTGTGTGTGTATAAATATATGTATATATATAAATATAGATGTGTATGTGTATATATTTTGGGCATATATTTAGTTAATTATTGTGCTTAAGTTGTAGCAGCATTAAAATGAATTGATATATACTCATTTCGGTATATATACATATATGTATATATGTATATATATTTAAAAATATATGTATATATATGCATATAATGTATATAGAGGGAAATAAGAACAAATATTTGAAATGTAAACAAAAATTTATTCTCTAGAAAAAAATTATATATGTTGAAAAAAAATTCTATTGTTTTAAATTCTGTTTGAAAATGTCTTTTTAATTTAATTTGTATTTAGAATTAACGAAAATAAATTATATTTTAAAATATACTATAGATTCTGATTTCAGTCAAACTGTACTTTGAAATATCATAATAGTCGTTTAAAATAAATAAATATTATAATCAGATTTTGATGTTAGCAGATTAATATCTGAGGGAAGTGTGAATGCATTTCTATGGTTGCATCTTTTGGGTTATGTTGATACCATGTGGGTAATTGTGGGTGGTACCTTGTTGTGAGTTAAGATCACTTTTAATTGTGCATTGTGGTACCCATTTCTTGGTTTTGATTTTAGGGAAACCATAGGGGAGAGTGGCTCTTCTTGGGGCTAGTGTACAAGTGGTCACCCTTGAAAGAGTTTCCCTAATTTAGTGAAAACCTAATTAATTTACCTAGTGGGTTGGGATAGTTATCACATAATAAGATAAAAATATACACCTCACCCCGTCGTTAGTGCTCTCAAAGGCTAAGGATGGGTGGGAAGACCTGGTCGGTAAGGTCACTACCTTGTCTCTGTGAAAGGTAAGTGGCTCTGCATGAGTCACCCTATGGGGCGGTGCCTTGAGATAGGCTGCCTGGTTAACCATAGATGGAGGCAGTTCCTAGTGTTAGGTAGCCTAGTTAATCCACAGAGTTGGAGTCGGTTCCTAATGTTAGGTAGTCTGGTTAATCCATGTAAGTTCATGTGATGACACTCTTCTATTGTGCCCCTTTGTTTCCCTTGTTCTTGTGCGTCTTGAGTTGTTTGAGTTGTTTTATTTACTGTTGATGTCTATGTTTTTTCATGGGCTTGAATCTTGTGATGTGAATCCTTATGTTTGAGTTGTGGTCGAGGGTTCTTTCTTATCGACTCCTTGCATGGGGGGTGTTCCTTCAGGTTCACATGGTCGGGGAAACGTGCAATGCACCCATTGGGTCCCTAGTTGTGATTGTGGCGTGGATGCAGTTGCAGTGATCTTGGAGCTCATATGGAGAAGATTGTACCTTTGAATAATTCTCTTTCATTATTGTACTTTTGTATTATTATTATACCCTTCCCAATGTTATAAGGGAAGTGGCCTTCTAATGTAACATTGATTTTATATTTTGTTGTATCTGTGGAAATATATTCCACATTTGTAATTTTGAACTCTGAAGATGAATATAATATTATGTTATTTATGTTTATGAGTTTATATCTTATTCTTGTGGAATGAAAGCCATACTTATATTATGTTTTATTCTTGCTTCCTTCTTCCGCTTTAGTTAGTTTTGTTTATCGTTTTAATTGTTGGGTTCGTTTAAGTAACGCACCATGTACCCCATAGGATTAATTTAATGGTTTATGTTATATATATGTTGTATAAATGTTAATGTTGTCATATGTAATTGTTGTTTTCAAAAAAAAAATATTATGTATTTGTTGTAGTTGTCCTATGGGGTTTGCGTGGCGGAGCGTTACAACTTGGTATCAGAGTATTGGGTTCATACACTGGACACTCTAGATACAATGAGCCCATTATGTTAACCCAGTGCGTGTACTCATGTAGTTATGTTATCCTTTGTTGACCATTAGCATTTAACAACCTTAAATGGGTCTATAGGTGGTGTGTGGTTCAATGGTGCAAAAAACCTATAATACCCCTCTGTTTTTCCTTCTGGTTGGACTATGTGTCTTTGTTTGGGTATGTTGCTTTGATGAGTTTCTGGTTATTCAGATGTTATCTTTATTCCATACTTTGGATTAGCATAGTGGTTATTTGAATTAAAGATGATTATGCTTTGAATTATATCAACATGTTAGATTTGTTAGTTGTTTGTAGTGTATTGGTGAAGGGGACAGTATCATATCACTCGCTTGTGAGTGCCCTACAATCTCGTGATTTCCTCTTCACGGTGTGTATTCTATACTGTTTATACTATATGTTGTTGTTACTTGATTTGTAGGTTGACAGGTACAGGACATCGACTCCACCTAGTTTCACAGGTTGGAGCATGTTCAATGCCCAACGGTATTCGATTGGGAGATAGTAGCTAGGTTTCCGTTCCAAGTCGTCACCCTATTCCTTGTATGTCATCAGTTGTTTGTCAGGTTGTGTTGCTTTGGTTATCGTTCCCTTTCTTCGTTATTTAATTGCAAGTTAAATTGGGTGATTTAAATAGCTTAATGTATTTAAGTTGTTGAGTAATGTAATCTAGGATTATGTTGAATCTAATTGATTTTATTATTAATTTAATTTAATTATTAAATAATTTAATCGTTGATTAAATCTATTTATTAATAATTAAATTTTTGATGTTGAAAGAAGTGAATTTATTTATGTTGAATTTGAAAATAAAGAAAAATGAATTTAAGAGTCAATTTGTGAAATTTGGAATTGAAACATTGAAAATGATTTAAAAGTCAATTTGAAAGTTTGAAATTCAAAATTAAAGAAATTAGATATTTTTGCATTTTTTGTTTTGAAGAATTTATGAGGGGGTTGTTGGATTTTTTTTAGGGTTTTATCCTTATGTTTGGATTTTGGATCACAATTTGGATTATGAAGTTTTCAAAAAATTGGAAATGGAGGAGAGGAAGAATGGTTTTCATTTTGTGGGTTTTGGCTTGGAGTTGTGAAATTTGGTGGAGCTGAAGTTGGAAGCTGAGCACTACCTGGATCTCCTCAAAAACTCAAGGAATCAAGTTCATGTTTTAGTAATTGGTTGTTTTGATATTTTTAAATTTTATATGTTTTGTTGTTGATTATCATGTTGTAAAATTCAAGAAAATAAAATGGTGTTCTTGGCTGTGAAAAGAAATCTCAATTTTGATTGTGCAAATTATTTCTTCAGTTTGTTTTCGGATGTTTGAATCCCTATATATATATTGGTGTAAATATATATATATATATATATATATATATATATTCCTTTTAAAAAGAATCCTTTGGGAGGGGGTTATGTTGTTTAAAATTTTAAAAACCCCTTGAGAAGAGGTGCAGATTTCAAAAAATCTGCAGGTCTACGCAAAAAAATTAAAATTAAAATTAAAAAATTAAAAAAATAAAAAGCAAGTTGGGGGAACTGGGGGCTCAACCCCCACCGGACCTCCCATGGAGGCGGGTGGAGGGAGCCACACCCAACGCGTTCCCCCACCTCTTTTTCCCGCAGCCACCTCCTCCCACCCTGCGGCTGCTGTTAACACAGCCACCGCTATCGGTGGTGGCTAGCTGTGCTAAGCACAGCCACACCACCAACGATGGTGGCCGGCTGGTTAACTGTCACCGCCCCTTCAATCACCATCGCCCCTTGCATCTAAACCCCATGGCCAAAGGAAAAATCCATGGCCATGGTAAGGGAAAATGCATGGCCCTAATCCGGTGCGCAGCTCGAGATAGCTGCCCCTTGTCTTGTGTGGTGCACGGCCCGAGGCGCCAGGGTTGGTTAAAATAAAATAAAAATAGAATATAAATAATATTTTAAATATTAAATATTATTTTAAATATTATAATATATAGTATTATTATTATATTATAATATTTAAAATATATATTTTAATATTTATTTTATTATTATATTGGATAGATAATGTCTTATTTTTTTAATAATATTTGTATATTTAGAGTGGTGATTTAAAATTAATTATGCAAGGGAAATTATTGTTTTTCTAATGGCATGAATTAAATTTAATTGAAGAAATGAAGTATAAGTAATGTTGATTAATTTTTAAAATATTATATTGGAAGAGAGATAGATTTGATTGTAAACAATATGTTTTTTTTTTTCTTATAAGGAAAATTAACTATTTTTATATGGTTATATTGAAATAAGGAAACGATAATTATTTTATATCATTGGATTTTGATTAGTGGAATCGATTGGTTATTTTATTATTATTTAAATGCCAGTAAGGAAGTAAGGATTAAGTTTGTAATTTCTCCCTTGTCTGGAAAAGCCGTATTTTAATTCAGTATATTTATGCAATAAACTATTGGATGATTATGTGGAAAATGGATTTAGAATATTCGAAGGTAGTTTATCTCATGTACCTTCTCTGAATATTCCCTTCATGTGCTTGTTTTGGAAATGGGTTAAAGGTGTGTTTTGTTCGTAAGTCTTCCAGATGGGATTCATAGTTTTGTGGTTGTCGTTTGTGATGTCAACCTGTTGGGAATTCTCTTGGATAGTGCATGACGATTGTGTCTATGTTAGTTACCAGTTTTCACGAACGAGGATTGTGTGCCTCCTGTGAAAGGAGTGGATTTTGTAATGTGTGCCTCCTTGTCAGGAGCGGTTTTGTTATTATTATTACCTCCAATGTTTGCAGATGGTTTTATCTTTGTCACCTCCTGAGAAAAGAGTGGATTTTGTAATGTGTGTCTCCTTGTCAAGAGCGGTTATGTTATTGTTGTTACCTCCATTGTTTGGAGATGGTTTTATCCTTGTCACCTCCTGAGAAAGGAGTGGTCGTGATATCTTGTTTGTTGCACCTTGGTACCATTGATGTTTGGTTGGTGTGTGTGTGTTGTCGAGTAGAAGAGTGGCTTGTAACAGTGGCCAACACACAAAGTGGTGCTAGGGTAACTTGTTGTAAGTGGTGTAATTAAGTGATAACTTAATCAATATACTTAGAAGTTGGGTATTACTTCACACTAAAAAGATAATTATGCCTCACTCATAGACTCAAGTGCTCAGTTAGGCTTGGGATGGGTGGGAAGGCCTGGAATGGCAAGGTCATCTATCTTGTCTGTATGAGAGGTATTTGATTCCACATGAGTGAGTATGGGGGCTAAGATTCAATAAAGGTCACCAGGATAACCTTTTCTTGTGGGGGCCGGAGCCTAGGAAGAATTGCCATGGGTAACTCATGATGAGCTGTGCGATGACACTCTATCTAGGACAATAGTTGATATTTGATTTCATATTAGTATGTATGAGGGATGAGGATCGGTTGAGGCCACCATCTTGATGATCTGCAGTGGGTAACTCATGATGTGATGTGTGATGGCACTTTGTGTGACCACAGTTGGTACTTGTTTATTGTGGGTATGGTTTCCTTAACATACCTAATGTGACCATGGTTGGTGTTTGATTCTATGTGTATGGTTCTCATAACATACTTGTTCTACTTTAGCTCTGGAAGCAATGTGACCTTGTAGAGTTGTACTTGTGTTGTACTTGCATGGTATTTGAGTTGTACTTTAGTTTTACCTTGGGATGCACTTGTGAGGTTCTTGTGATTGGTTGTTTCAATTTGGTTTAGTTTATGTTAGCCTATGTCTAGAGGTAGATGGTCTTGGCTAGGATTCCTGGTTACTATCTCCTAGCATGGGGGGTGGGCCTTTGGGTTCCACTTGGTTGGGTGGCATGCACCTAAATCCATTTGGTTCTTTCTTCATGTTCATGTGGACAAGACTTCCAGTTGGAGAACTCGTTGGTTTCAGTTTCAGTTCTTGCCTTATTTCATTTCAATTGTTCTTATTATTTTACCCCTCAGTTGTTATCGAGGTGGAAGTTGTAATTGTGGCTATATTTATTGGTCTTGCCTCATTCGGGGAATGAGTGTTGTAACCTTATTGTTTAATGAATGGATTAATGAAATGGAAAGTTATCTCTATGCTTTCATGTAAATTATCTTATTGGAATGTATGTGTTTATATAATTGTGTAAATGAATGTCATGGATTAAGTTCATGTTTTTTGTTGAGGTTCTATATAACCTCTATCTCGTAACCTTAGAGGTTGTTGGCATTAGTTGTGAACTTGCTTATTAATTATACTTTTAAAAAAAAATTAGCCTATTTAAGGTAGTTGTTTGCAACTTGCTCTAGGGTTGCATGGCAGGGCGTTACAAAACCAATGGATGGGATAGGACCCTCAGTGTAGTGCGTAATGCACTGATATCCTTTCTGTCGAGAAATTCATCATGGAGTCTTTGTTTTCCATGCATGTTTTTGAGTAATGTGAATTTTGTGTATGTAAAGAATGTGTTTAAAATCATAAGTATAGTGCTTGACATTTGTGTATGATCTGTATTTTTCTTTTTATCACCCTCGCCTAATTGTTTGCAGCTCTTTTCTTGGGTGGTGTGTGTAGGATTCTTAGGGGTCATGGGAAGGCTAGAGGTCATGGTACAGGCCTAGGAGGTGGTCATGGATTTAATCGTTAGAACACTTCTTTTCTGAGAATGATCATGAGGAGCACCTGGGTCCTCATTTACGTTCCTTGCTTGAGGAGATTCTTACCTTGATAGGCCCTAGACAAGAGGGTAGATGAAAGCTATTAAGGGAAAGAGAAAGGTTCCCTAGGAGGAGAAATGTTTCAGATTTCGCGAGACTTATGATGGGCCTTTTGAGGGAACGTTCTTTGATCATCAATAGTTCGAGTGGTAGTTTGGATTGTTAGAATTGGATGGTTGGTGTTCATTTTGGTAGGGCATCTTCAACACACTTTGGGGTGCGGGGTGATCTTCTTACGTCTAGAAAGATCCAGAGTTGGTTGCGAGCCCTACTCCATTAGCCTGGCCAAGCAACGCGGAGCACACTAGCTACAATGGGTAGAGGCACAGGTTGTTTTTCTTGCTACCGATAGGGCCACATAGCTAGACGATGTCCTCAGAGGAACACACCTAAATCCAAACAGAGACCAATGAGCACGGAGCTAGCGGGGAATGACACAAGAAGGTTCCATAGGGTGAGTCAGTGGTTGATCACCATTGGGCAGAGCATCAAGTCACAAGTGTGGAGATTAATGGTAGTGGTCAGGAAGTTGACTCGGGAGCTCGTGGGAATCTTATGGTGTAGGAGATTGACAAAGTTCCTTTTGTGCTGTTTTCTTTCCTTTGACTCTTGCTATGATAAGTTATGTGTGTGAGACCTTGTAGGTGGTTGTTACACCATGCTAGTTTGGTTGACAGTTTTGATGACTCGGATGTTTATGACACTACTTCTGTTCTTTATATTATGTTTTGCAGTTTGAGACCTTATAGTTGTTTTTTTCACCATTCTAGATGGTGTTGGATGACATTTCATTTGATTTTGTTGAGTCTTCAATGACATGGGACGATGCATCCTGAATCCGAGAATCTTTTCCTTATTTGTTTTCTGGCTTCCAAGAGTAAGCCTAGTTCTAAGGGGGAGGATGTAGTGCCTCTCATGTTCCGATACTTTGATATTGCTTTGGTGTGTGTGATTTTTTCAATGTGATTTATGGTTATGTTCTGATACATATTTGATACTCTATTTGACATCTTTTCCACCATGTGTTGGGTGTGGCAGACAGTTATGCTTATTTGCTTATGATAGCTGGACTAATGTGTGAGATACTCATGCTATGATGATGTTATTTTGTGACTTACATTGATGATGTGATACTTAGGTTATGATTACTGTGTTTTTTTCGAGTGAAGGAGATGGGGTGGCATCGCTCATCCATTAGCGCCCTACCTCACTATAACTCTCCTTCATAATATGTTTGACTATGAGATATATGCATATATACATGTTGCTCAATGTTTTATATTATGCAAGAATGCAAGTACCGGGTGCCAACTCCACCTGCATTGTCGGGTCTGAGCGCACCCTACCTACCCAATGGTTTGACATGGTTAGGGATTTGGTAAGAAAGCATCCCCATCTATGTCAATGGTTGTTCTAGTGGTGGTTCAAGTCGTATCAATACTTGTTCATGTGGGTATGGTTGTAAATTAAGTCATTTTATTTCATGATTTCTATATGTTGTGTTTATGGCTTGGTCTAGTGCTTTATGATTTTAAATTAAATGTTATTCTATGGTGCAAAATATTAAAATAATTAAATGTTCAATGTTGCTTATGATATTAATACTTTGGAAAATTATGGTGAACATTAGCACTTTTATTGTTATTGAAAAATATGAAGCTATTCTTTAATTTAAATCATTAAATAAATAGATTATTTGTTATGGATTATTTTAAAAATAAAAAATAAAGATAGGGAACATATTTTATTTTATTGGAAAAAAGGTGATTTAGTAATATAAATTTTAAACTTAAATTAAAACTAAGTGAAATTTTGTTTAATTTTAATTGTTTAGTTTTCAAAAGGCAATTTTATTAAAATGAAATTTAAAATAATTAAAAAGGCATATTGGGTGTAAATTAATTAGGGAAGATTCTTCTTCCAAAATTGGAAAATGGTAGAAATGTGGTGTTAAGTGGAATTTACATGGGAAAGTAGTCAAGGAATTTATGGAAAAATTTTGACCTGGCTTTTTTGGAAAAAGTATATTTCGAAACATTGTTTTCTCGAAAAAGCATGAGAGAGGAAATGAAAAATGAAAAAATGTTTGCAACTCAAAAAAATGTTAACAAATTTTTGAAGATTCGATCTTGTGTGTGGTTTTTCGTTGAATTGATCTGAGAGGATTTTATTTTGGATTGCACTGGGTTTTTTTGTCGAATCTGTTGTTGTTGGGCTTTGAATCTCTGGTTTTCAAAAGATTGCAGCTGGCTGGAGTCGCGCATCATTTCTTCCTCGAACTGAGCTTTGTGTAGGACTCTGGGTAATTCGAATTTTATAATTTGATCTCTATAAATTTAGTTATAAAAAGGAGAAAATAAATTATGTTGAATGAGAAAATATGTTTTCTATGTGTGTTTGGGAAAATCCCATTCTCTGTAATTATTTCTTCTTGTCTGTAGATTTCTCCTTCCTCTCTGTAATTTTCATTTTGGAATTCCTGTTGAAATCTTGATTCCCTCTAGCTTTGAATTCTTCTCAGCTTTAAACCTCTGAAAATCTCTCTCATCTGAGAACCCTCTTGTTCCTTGTATTTTGTTTCCCCAATTTATTCATTCTAGAAATTTTTTACATCTTCTCTATTTTTACTGTAATTATTTTCATGGAGAATTTGATGGATAATATATATAATTATTATTGTTTGAAGTTTATTTTAAACCCCTGTCATTTTATTTGAACGTCGTATGGCGAAATGGGGAATGTTTATATTTTGTTGGGCAGGTTCGTGATTTAGTTTTTGTTTGGGGGCATTGTCTTTTTATTGGTATGGGGATGGTTGGGGGAGGCACTGCCTCCCACCGCCACCCCCATATGGGGATAGCCATGTGGAGGCAGACCCTCCACTGCCTCCCCACTCCCTTATTTTATGTTTTGGGGAAAGGAGGGGGAGTACGGCTGTGCATACAACTGCCCCTTCCCCAGCCCTTGTATGGCCCATGCTATGTTATAAAACCTGTGTAGCAGGTTTTTCTTCGCCACCTACTCTATTCTTTTGAACTTCGATTTTATTTAAGAGATTATATATATATATATATATATATGTATATATATATATATATATATATATATATATATATATATATATATATATATATGTATATGTATATATATATGTATATATATATATACATATATATATATATATACATATATATATATATATATACATATACATATATATATACATATACATATATATATATATATATATATATATATATATATATATATATATATATATATATATGTATGTATGTATGTATATATGTGTGTGTGTGTGTGTGTTTGTGTGTGTTTCTTCTTTATGTGGTAGTTTAATGTTGTAACTATGGTAAAAAGAAATTTATATGTATATATATAAATATAGATGTGTATGTGTATATATTGTATGCATATATTTAGTTTATTACTGTGCTTCAATTTCAGCAGCATTAGATGAATTGATATATACTCATTCTGATATATGCATATATGTATATATATGCATATAGTGTATAAATAGGGAAATGAGAACAAATATTTGAAATGCAAAAATAAGTTATTCTCTGGAAAAAAATTATATATTATGAAAAAAAAAAACTATTTTTTTAAATTCTATTTGAAAATGTCTTTTTAATTTAATCTGTATTTAGAATCAGAGAAAAGAAATTGCATTTTAAAATATATTGTAGATTATGATTTCAGTGAAACTGTACTTTGAAATATCAGAATAGTTCTTTAAAATAAATAAATATTATAATCAGATTTTGAACTTAGTAGATTAATATCTTAAATCTGTTTTTTCTTTAAACTAAATTTTAAAAGATTAGTATTCCACTATCTTAGAAAAATCAGAATGTAAAACAGGTTTTGAGAATAATCAGTGGGAAAAAGATTTCTAAATCAGAAAATTAAAATATAGATAAAGGATTGAAATTAGTGAATGATTTATAATTGGTTTTAATAAATTAAGTTAATATCTTTAATTTTTAAAAGAAGTTTATTTTAGTATGTTTAAATAAATCATGGAATTGTCATTGTTCATTCTGTAATTAGCTTTTTAGCAAGTTTATAGACTTAGATGTTTAATTAATGAATTATTTAAATGTAGGAAGATATTTATTAAATTGATTATTGTTTTTTTTGGGTTAAATAGAAATATTAGTAAATTTCCTTATTTTGATTTTAATAGATGAGAATAGTTATTTGAATGAGTTTTCGATGATTTTAATTTAAATTCATTATGGTAAATGATGTGTTAATTCATTGGATGTGATATTTTATTTTGTTCTTGTATGGATTAGCGTTATCTCCAGAGGTTAGGGAAGTGTGAATGCATTTCTATGGTTGCATCTTTTGGGTTATGTTGATACCATGTGAGTAATTATGGGTGGTACCTTGTTGTGAGTTAAGATCCTTTTTGTTTGTGAATTGTGGTACCCGTTTCTTGGTTTTGATTTTAGGGCAACAATAGGGGAGAGTGGCTCTTCTTGGGGCCAGTGTATAAGTGGTCACCCTTGAAAGAGTTTCCCTATTGGAGTGAACAAACACTAAGAGGGGGGGGTGAATCGGTGTTATTAATGATTTTGATAAATTTTACTGAAACTAAAATAAACTAAGTGTATGCTCTCATTTATCAATGATAAACTCATCATGCAATCACATAAACTAAAATGAGAATAGTGAAACATAGCATTTTAAAGCATTAAAGCACTGAATCAAATGAACCACATATACTCAAATAAACACAAGATATGAGAGTGGAAAACCCTCCTGAGGTAGAAAAACCACTCCTTAACCTACTGCCTTTTTCAGGATTTTATTTCAATAATCGTATGTGACAGTGCCTCATAGGCTTTTTGAGCACCAACTCAAGGAGCACCTACCCCTCTTTCAGAAACACCAATTTCAAGGAGCACCAACCCCTTTTCTATTTTTAGTAAATCATACAATGTTACAAAGGATCTCTTTGTTTCCCTGATTTATGTCAAGTGCCTCTTGACAGACAATGTTTACAATTCTCAAATGTCAAGAATGACACTTCAGAATTCCACCCATTGTCAAGCCTTAAGACAACTTGAGTAAATATCTCATATATATTATATTCAATATCAATGCTCAACTTCTCCTTAATACATTCATAGTGATATGTACTCACACTAGTTTTTCACACTTTTTCTCATACATATTTCATGGTTCTCTCTAAACAGTTAATACTATCTTTCAAAAAAAATCAGCAAAAAATAATAAACCTATATCTCATGCAATTTTTCCACGTACATCTCTATATTTTTCTCTTTTTTTTTTCAATCTTTTTTCCCTAATCTCTATGTTTTATTCAATTTACAAATTTCATCATTACTCACATTTTTCGGTTACAACAATAACTTGTGTTAAAAAACAAAATAGAGGTGATCATCAGGTTACCACCTTCTTGTCGAGCAACTTTGCAAGGTATATCAAAGTTCTTGAGAGAAGAATCTTTTCTCCAGACAAGAAAAGAAAAGTAGTATCCAAAAATAGAAGTGTGACTGAACCCTATCCTGTCAAGCAGCCTGCATAGGCATAGCTTAACCAAACAACATTAAGGCATGCATATAATTCATAAATAATAATCACTGGAACTGGTGCAAAGTGAAGTAACTGAAAACCTTATTTTGTGCCATTGAAACCTTATAAAGAATGCACCCTAAGAGCAGTTACCCACGACCCCAGGTGAGAAGATGAGAAGATATTTCAGGCATCATGATTACCCACAACATAAAAAATGCCATTCCTTAATGCAGGAGCAGATTTAAGTCTAATAAGATAAAATGACATGCATTTCTAAGAATATGTGAAATCAACATGCATCATATTTGATCACAAACATATAAACCAAATTTTCCATTTTCTAGCAAGAAGCAAACACATGTCTCCAAATTTTGTGCCAAAAGAAGTAATGGTTCTTCGAACCAATTGAGAAGATCAATACCTAAGAAGCATAATGGAGATACAGTCATGAAAGTATCTACCAGATCTACAGTAGCTGAGTAGCCTAAGTTTCTTCCTAATTCGAACTCTTACCAAATGACAGGAAGCTAACACAACCATCAACCATTGTAATGGTCTTCCACCATTCCCCATACGTTGTCCAAGGTTAGAAAGCCAACAAAATACACAGTGAAAAAACTATAAGAAAAACTCCATGGTGGTGGCCAGAATAAGGTTCCAAACCCTCGAACAGGTGAAGCAAAATATTGACCAAAAATTCCCTAGCCAAACAAAAGATTGATCACTATTCAAATGTGTATAATCTTTGAAGTCCAAAAGGATTAACATAATAATTCAAGAAATCATCTTTCCATTTGAAGTTTGCGCACTGTCCAAAGACCAGTTGTCGACAAACTCATGACCCCCAAATCAAAGACCAAGCATGTGAAAGGTCGACTTAATAATGCCTAGCATTATTTCATGTAAAGTGTTGAATGCTTAAGTCTTAATGTTCCCAAGTAATCACAAGCCTAGTCACTTCCAATGTGACATTTACAATAATTAAAACCTTACCTATTGTCGGATTTTAAGCCTTGTGATTTATCCATCATAAGAATCGATTGCAATATAATATGCACTACCATATAGTGTGCCAAAGATAATATCCAATGCCAAATGATATGCCAAATAATATCGAAAGGCTTGTGAAGTGTAATAAATGATAATTTCATGCTAAGTTCACAATGCCATTCAGAAACGAAGCAAATCAACTGAGTAAACAATCACCAAGATGCCAGATAGAAACACATATCGTCATCAAGGATAAATTAGCAAAAGAGAGATTCAACAAACTCTCCCTTTGTCCTTGATGGCAAAAATTGAGCCACCAAGCCAAAAAAATGAACCAGAACCAAATGCTCATAATTCTCCCCCTTTTTGATAGAAGGATAAAGGGGAGCCACAATAAAGAACCAGAGCCAACAATGAATTGTTATGAAGCTACAAATATAAAATTTGAGCAAAAAAGTATGAGTTGAAAGAAGAGCTAACTAGCTCCCCCTATCACCAAGATAGACTGTTTAAAATAGCAAAGATTGAGAGACAACTCCCAATCTAGACCGAAGTCTTTCAAATACATCTTTAGCCAATGGTTTTGTAAAAATTTTTGCAACCTGTGCTTGTGTAGGAACATATTGCATAGAAACCTCTTTAGCCAGCACCTTTTCATGAAGAAAATGGAACTTAATTGCGATGTGTTTAGTGCAAGAGTACATAACATGATTTTTTGAGATATTGATTGCACTAGTATTATCACACAGAACAAAAACAGGTTTAGGAATTTTAATACCCATGTCAGATAATGTCTGTGACATCTAGATTACCTGAGTACAACAAGAAATGGTAGCAATGTATTTTTCTTCACCAGTAGAGAGTGAAATAGATTCTTGTTTTTTGTTATTCCAAGCCACTAAACAATCACCAAGAAAGAAAGCAGCACCACTAGTGCTTTTCCTATCATCTAGACAACCAACCTAGTCAGAATCAATATATGCCACTAATGAAAAATCATTGCTTCTGGGATATGAGAGTCCATAATCAATAGTGCCTTGAACATATTTAAGAATCCTTCTAACAACATTAATGTGAGATTCCTTAGGAGATGACTGAAATCGAGCAACCATGCAAACAATTTGCATTATGTTAGGTCTTGAGGTTGTTAGATATAATAGGCTACCTATCATTGACCTATAGTCAATTGGATTGACAAAAGGAGAATCATTAGCATTACTGAGTTTACAGTCGATAGCCATTGGAGTGCTAACTGGATGACATTCATCCATTTGAAATTTCTTTAACATTTCTCTTGCATATTTTGTTTGAGAGAGAAAAATACCAGTTTCAAGTTGAGAGATTTGAAGACCTAAAAGGAAGGATAGTTCTCCCAACATGGACATTTCAAACTCAGATTCCATAATCTATGAGAATTTTTGACTCAAATCAATATTGTTGTAGCCAAAGATAGTATCATCAACATAGATTTCAACATATAAAATATCAGAACCTTCAATATTAACATAAAGATTATTGTCTACACCTCCTCTAATAAAGTGTTTTGACAGTAAATGATTGTCTAGTTTGGAGTACCAAGCTCTAGGAGCTTTTTTTAGGCCATATAGAGCCTTTTTCAGCCTATAAACATGATTGGGTTTGTTTTTACAAGTAAACCCTTCAGGTTGTTCTATGTAAACTTCTTCATCCAAATAACCATTCAGGAAGGAAGTTTTTACAGCCATTTGATATACAATAAAGTTTTTGAAAACAGAATAGGCCAAAAAAATTCTAATTGATTCAAGTCTAGCTATAGGTGCAAAGGTTTCACTGAAGTCAATACCTTCTTGCTGGGAATATCCTTTGCAAACATATCTAGCCTTGTTGTGAACAACATGGCCAATTTCATCATGTTTGCTTCTGAAAATCCATTTACCTCCTATCACATTTTTGTCATCTGGTCTTGGGACTAGCTCCCAAGTCTGATTTTTCTCAATTTCATCAATTTCATCTTGCATTGTATTAAGCTAGCATTCATCAATTAGAGCTTCATCAAAACAAAATTGCTCAAACTGTGTAAGTAAATAGAAAGAAATAAGCTTAGATATTTGAGCTTTTTCATCATAGTTAATAGTTATTTTCTATGTTTGAACTCCTGTAGATTTATCTCCAATAATTAGATCTTTAGGATGGTTTCTAGCAAGAGATTTTGAAGGAGTTTTAGTTACACATTTTCCAGAGCTGGTTTCAGCATCTTCAGATTTTGCTTCAGCTAGTTTAGGATTTTTTTATTCTATTTAAGGCTTTGAAGTTTCAAAGCCTTCAAAATTTATATCAAATTCAAAATCTTCCTCCTCATCATCTTGCATAGGTTCAGCATCTAAGAGCAGATTTTCATCAAATTTGACATTGACAGATTCAATAACCTTATTCAGCCTATTATTAAAGCAATTATAGGCTTTTCTATAAGTAGAGTATCCTAAAAAGATACCTTCATCAGACATAGATTGAAAACTCCCTAAGTTATCATCATCTCTCTTAATAAAGCATTTGCGGCCAAATATTTTGAAATATTTAATTGATGCAGATTTACCATACCATAGTTCATAAGGAGTGAAATTGGATTTCACTATGATCTGGACTCTATTCAAAATATAGACAGTTGTATGAACAACTTCTTCTAGTACATGTTTGGCAAATTTTCTTCATTCAACATAGTTCTTTCCATTTCTTTTATAGTCCTGTTCTTTCTCTCAACAACCCCATTCTATTGAGGTGTTCTAGCAGCAGTATACTGTCTTTTTATGCCATGTCTTTCACAGTAGTCAATGAATTCTTGTGAGGTGAATTCACCACCTTTGTTAGATCTTAGACATTTAAGTTTTAAATCTAACTCCCTTTCTACCATTTTTCTAAAGACTTTAAAACGATCAAAAGCTTCAAATTTGTGCTTGAGAAAGGTAACCCATACCATACGAGAGTAGTCATCAACAAATAGCATGAAATATTTCTCACCATTGATAGATCTAGTCCTTGTAGGACCACATAAGTCAGTATGAACAAGTTGTAGAGGTCTAGTAGAGGAATGTTCCTTGGATTGAAAGCTTACCTTTGTTTGCTATCCTTTGAGAAATTCTTTACAGACTGCATTATCAGGCTTTCTCATAATAGGCAGACCTCTTACATTTTGATTCTTACTAATTCTAACCATATTGTCAAAATTAATATGACCTAGTCTATTGTGCCATAGCCAAATTTCTTCAACATAGTCATTAAGTACATACCTTGATTTTTTTCATTTCCAAATGTGTCAAGTAGATTGCAGACATTTCCCTTAGTCCTTCTTCTAGCAGCAATAGCTTTTCCAAACTTATTTTTAATTTCACACCCCTGTGAAGTGAACAGGACTTGATAGCCACTGTCACATATTTGACTGACACTCAAAAGGTTGTGTTTTAGTCCTTCTACATAATACACATTGTAGATAGGAGTGTCTTCATTAAGAAAAAGAGAACCTCTACCTTTGATTTGAATTCTTGAGTTGTCTCCAAACTTCACATATCCACCTACATAGTCTTCAAAATTAGTGAATTTTTCTTTGTCACCAGTCATGTGGTTTGAAAAACCACTGTCCAAGACCCATAAGTCCTTTTTCTTGGAGTGGAAGGCAGTTTGAACTAACATAGTTTGTTCTATGTTGTTGACATCTTTGGGTTTCTAGACCTTTTTGGTTTTCTGTTGTTTATTCTGTTGAACAGCATTACATTGCTTAGCAGAATGACCCATTGACTTGCATGTGAAACATCTAATATGTCTTTCAAAGCCATGATTTTTCCTATAACCAAATCTAGGTTTTCTAGGATTTATAAATCTGCAAGAGCTCACCTTGTGACCAAATTTGTTGCAGAAATAACAATACCCATAAAAGAAAGGGTTAGAATTATATGTCATTAGATGTTACTCCTAAAAGGATGAACATGATCCTTATCAGAATCAGTATGTTTGGGTTCAGCACTTTTTTTTCCAGCAACAACATTATCCTTTGCACTTTCATTTGAACATTAACCTTTCACAAAACCAATACCTGTTTAACACTTGTTCAATTTGTGTTTACTGAGCATGTCATTCAGTTTAAGAGTACTCTCATATTTCTCAATGGTCTTCCTAAGATCTACAATCTCATGTTCAAGTTTTTGAATTTATTGATCTTTAAAGCTTATGCCAATACGAAGACAATCTTCAAATCTCTTGGATTCTTCAAGTTGAGTTTTTAAAGAGACTATCTCAAGAATTGTGAGTTTCTCTTATTCAAGATCTTGAGCAGAATTTTGTTCTTGGGCACACATTTTTTTTTAAGTTTCCTTAGCTCTTTTAGAGCACATTTCAGTTCACCTTCAAGGTCTACTTCACCTTCTTCAGCATCATTGTTGTTGATTTCTTCTTGTTGAGTGATTTCTGCCATGAATAGATTTTCATCCTCTTCATCTAAAGAATCTTCAGATTCAGAGTCTATTTCATTTTTATTGAACAAAATTTTCTTCTTTTTGAAGTAGAATTTTTGTTTAGGTCTATAGGCCTTTTTCTTAGCTAGTTTTTCAGATTTGTCGTTATCATTGTTTGGATCAACATAGGGGCACTTTTTAGAAAAGTGGCATATTTTTCCACAGTTAAAGCATTTGAAGGGAATTTTTCCCTTATACTTTCTAGACCCCTTTTTGAGTTTCCTCACAAAGTGGGATTCTTTGGAATCAGAAAATTCTAATTCAGTGAGCTCATCCTTTTCTTTCCTTTTAGCATTGAATATTGTTTCTTTTGCAGAGGTTTTGTTTTTACTAATCCTCATTTCATAGGCAATTAGAGTGCCTTGAAGGTTCTCAAGGGTAAGCTGGGTAAAGTGTTTCTTCTGTTCTAGAGTAGTGACCTTAGCTTCAAATTTTGTTGGTAAGTTTCTGATGACCTTAGTTACAAAATCAAATTCCTTAACCTCTTCTCCCAGACCCTTCATGGCATTGACAATTTCATCAACTCTCAAAAATTAATCAGCTACTTTTTCATCGTCCCTCATTTTTATTTCTTCAAACTGATTTTTTAGAGTGAGGACTTTAGACTATTTTACTTTTTTATTTCCTTGATAGATAGTTTCAAGTTTAACCCATATTTCCCTAGCAGAGCTATAGTGCATGACTTTAATAAAGACATCTTTAGTCAATGCACATAGGAGAGCATGTTTTTCTCTTGCATCGATTTCATATCTTTTCTTTTCATTAGAGGTAGTAGGCAGAGTAGCTAGTATAGTTTACCCGGTCAATACTATGCTCCAAACATCGAGGTCAATAGAATCTAAATAAGTCTCCATTCTAATTTTCTAGAATACATAATCAGTTCCATCAAATAATGGAGCTCTAGTCATGGATGTGCCTTCATGAGCTTGAGACATTTTGAATAGGCTCCAAGGCTAGAATCAATCCTAGGTTGGAAATAACTATTAGAGGACCCTAGGCTCTGATACCAATTGTTGGATTGAACAGACACTGAGAGGGGAGGCTGAATCAATATTATTAACCGTTTTGACAAATTTTACTGAAACTAAAATAAACCGAGTGTATGCTCTCATTTATCAATGATAAACTCATTCAAGTATTGAATGCAATCACATAAACTGAAATGATAATAGTGGAACATAGAATTTTAAAGCATTAAAGCACTGAATCAAATGAACCACAAATACTCAAATAAACACAAGATATGCCAAGTGGAAAACCCTCCTGGGTAGAAAAACCACTCCTTAACTTGCTGCCTTTTTCAGGCTTTTATTTCAATAATCATTTTTGACAATGCCTCATAGGTTGTTTTCTGAGCACCAACTCAAGGAGCACCTACCCCTCTTTTAGAAACACCAATTTAAAGGAGAACCAACCCCTTTTCTATTTTTAGTAAATCATACAATGTTACAGAGGATCTCTCTATTTCCTTGATTTATGTCAAGTGCCTCTTGATAGAAAATGTTTACAATTCTCAAATGTCAAGAATGACACTTTAGAATTCCTCCCATTGTCAAGCCTTCAGACAACTTGAGGAAATATCTCATATATATTATATTCGATCTCAATTCTCGACTTCTCCTTAATATATTCACAATGATATGTTCTCACACTAGTTTTTCACACTTTTTCTCATACATATTTCATGGTTCTCTCTAAACAGTTAACACTATGTTTAAATTTTTTTCAAAAAATAATAATAAACCTATATCTCATACAATTTTTCCACGTACATCTCTGTCTTTTTCTCTTTTTGTTTTTCAGTCATCTTTTTGCCCTAATCTCTATGTTTTCTTCAACTTACAGATTTCATCATTACTCACGTTTTTCGATTAAAATAGTAACTTGTGTTAAAAAACAAAACAGAGGTGATCATCAAGTTACCACCTTCCTGTTGAGCAACTTTTCTAGGTATATCAGAGTTCCTGAGAGAAGGATCTTTTCTCCAGACAAGAAAAGAAAAGTAGTATGCAAAAATAGAAGTGTGACTGAACCCTATCCTATCAAGTAGCCTACATAGGCAGAGCTTAACCAAACAGCATCAAGGCATGCATATAATTCATAAATAATAATCACTTGAATTGGTGTAAAGTGAAGTAACTGAAAACCTTATTTTGTGCCATTGAAACCTCATAAAGAATGCACTCTAAGAGCAGTTACCCATGACCCCAGGTGAGAAGATGAGAAGATATTTCAGGCATCATGATTACCCACAACCTAAAAATACCATTCCTTAATGCAGGAGAAAATTTAAGTTTGATAAGATAAAATGACATGCATCATATCTGATCACAAATAGATAAACCAAATTTTCCATTTTCCAGCAAGAAGCAAACACATGTCTCCAAATTTTATGCCAGAAGAAGTAACGGTTCTTCAAACCAGTTGAGAAGATGAATACTTGAGAAGCATGATGGAGATACAGTCATGAAAGTATTCACCAAATGTGTAGTATTTGAGTAGCTTGAGTTTCTTCCTAATTCGAGCTCTTACCAAACGACAGGAAGCTGACATAACCATCAACCATTGTAATGTTCTTCCGCCATTCACCATACATTGTCCAAGGTCAGAAAGCCAACAACATACACAGTGAAATGATTGTGAGAAAAACTCCATGGTGGCGGCCAGAATAGGGTTCCAAACCCTCGAACAGGTGAAGCAAAAGATTGACCAAAAATTCCTTAGCCAAATAAAAGATCGATCATTATTCAAATGTTGATAATATTTGAAGTCCGAAAGGATGAACATAATAGTTCAAGAAATCATTTTTCCATTTGAAGTCCACAGACTGTCCAAAGACTAGCTGTCGACAAACTCATTATCCCTGAATCAAAGACCAAGCATGTGAAAGGTCGACTTAATAATGCCTAGTATTATTTCATGTAAAGTGTCGAATGCTTAAGTCTTAATGTTCCCAAGTAATCACAAGCCTAGTCACTTCCAATGTGACATTTACAATAATTAAAACCTTACCTATTATCGGCTTTTAAGCCTTGTGATTTATCCATCATAAGACCCGATTGCAATATAATATGCACTACCATATAGTGTGCCAAAGATAATATCCAATGCCAAATGATATGCCAAATAATATCCAAAGCCTTGTGAAGTGTAATAAAAGCTAATTTCATGCTAAGTTACTAATGCCATTCACAAACGAAGTATATAAATTGAGTGAACAATCACCAAGATGCTAGACAAAAACACATATTGTCATCAAGGACAAATTAGCAAAAGAGAGATTCAATATTCCCTAATTTAGTGAAAACCTAATTAATTTACCTAGCGGGTTGGGATAGTTATCACATAATTAGATAAAAATATACACCTCACCCTTGTCGTTAGTGCTCTCAAAGGTTAAGGATGGGTGGGAAGACCTGGTTGGTAAGGTCACTACCTTGTGTCTACAAAAGGTAAGTGGCTCCACATGAGTCACCCTATGGGGCGGTGCCTTGAGATAGGCTTCCTAGTTAACCATAGATGGAGGTGGTTCCTAAAGTTAGGTAGCCTATTTAATCCATAGAGTTGGAGTCAGTTCCTAATGTTAGGTAGCCTGGTTAATCCATGTAAGGCCATGCGATGACACTCTCCCATTGTGCTTCTTTGTTTCCCTTGTTCTTGTGCCTCTGGAGTTGTTTTAGTTGTTTGAGTTGTTTTATGGGCTTGAGTCTTGTGATGTGAGTCCTTATGTTTGAGTTGTGGTCAAGGGTTCTTTCATATCAACTCCTTGCATGGGGGTTGTTCCTTCAGGTTCACATAGTCAAGTGTTAACGTGCAATGCACCCATTGGGTCCCCAGTTGTGATCATGGTGTGGATGCAGTTGCAATGATCTCGGAGCTCATATAGAGAATATTGTACCTTTGAAGAATTATCTTTCATTATGGTATGTTTTTATTATGATTATACCCTTCCCAATGTTATAAGGTAAGTGGCCTTGTAATGTAACGTTGATTTTATATTGTGTTGTATCTGTGGAAATATATTCCACATTTGTAATTTTGAACTTTGAAGATGAATATAATATTATGTTTTTTGTGTTTATGAGTTTATATCTTATTCTTTCGGAATGAATGCCATACTTATATCATGTTTTATTCTCGTTTCTTTCTTCTGCTTTAGTTAGTTTTGTTTATCATTTTAATTGTTGGGTTCATTTAAGTAACGGACCATGCACCCCATAGGATGAGGTTAATGATTTATGTTATATCTATGTTGTATAAATGTTAATGTTGTCATATGTAATTGTTGTTTTCAAAAAAAATATATTATGTATTTATTGCAGTTGTCCTATGGGGTTTGCATTGTGGGGCATGATGAACAATGTTAAACATTATGCAAAAATAGGGTCATAGGACTAAGTGAGGACCCATTCACCCCATGGTGAATAGATCCTAGGTCACTTCTCTATGACACATATCTTCCAAAATTAGATGTTGTGTAATGGCATTTATGAATATCGGGTTTTATCCCTTAGAATTTGCATTTAATTAGGCTTAGATTTAAATTAAAGGGGCCAATTATGCAAAATTAACCTCAATCAATTAATAAATCCCTAGATTAGTGTGAAAGTGCAAAGGTACACTTGAAAAAAAATACCCTAAATAAGGCACAATTACGTCCATTTAGTTTAAAAGGGCCCTAAACTTAATGTTAATGTGTAAAACACATTACAACACTAAATCAAGGCATAATTAAGCTCACTTTTTTATTAATTATTCCCAATTTAAGTGAAAAAGGGATACTTTTTCTATTACTATAAATGATATTCCAATCTATAGAAGAAAAATGGGAAGAGCATTTGAATCATTTGGATATAGTCTTGGGAATTCTAGAACAATAGTCTCTCTATGCAAAGATTTCCAAATGTGAGTTTGTTGTAATGGAGATATTGTATCTAGGACATGTCATAAGTGATAAATGAGTTTAGGTTGATAAAGAAAAAGATTCAATCCATCCTAGACTAGCTACCTCCTATAAATGTATCTCAACTAAGACCTTTCTTCGGACTGTGTAGCTATTATCAAAGGTTTTTCAGAGCATTTTAATAGTCTATAGTACCTCTCACTAATCTAACTAAAGTAGGATCCTTTAAATGAACAAAGGAAGCAAAAATGACTTTTGAAAAGCTAAAAGAGGTAATGAGTTCTTATCTAGTTCTTGCAATTCTAGATTTATCACTTTTATTTATTGTAGAATGTGAATCTTTCGATGAAGGAATTTGAGTGGTTCTCTCTCAAAAATGGCACCCCATAGCCTTTGAAAGTAGAAAGTTGAGAACCAATGAAAGAGGATACTCAATAAATGACAAATAAATGTTGTCCATAATGCATGCCTTAGAGAATTTTTTTGAATACTTGGTATGTGGAAGGTTTTTTGTCAAACTAGATCATAGTAGCATGAGCTTCTTTCCGAGCCAATGAAATTTCAATGATAGGAAGAAAAAATGGTTCCATCAAAGGAAAAAAGAATATTGTTTTAGATTCACTGTCTACGAGACCCACTCTATGTCATGTGTCCATCACATCAATAGATTGGGAGAATTCAATCATAGAGGAATATGCCCAAGATCATTTTCCTATGAGAATTATAGATGGAGCAAGGAAGAGTTACCTATATGTAGTGTTGGAAGGTTTGATTCTATTTAGGAATAGAGTGTTCTTGGTTACCAAATCCAAGGTGAAAAATAAGATACTCGACACCTATCATAATGAACCTATGGTAGGGCATCTAGGGTTCTACAAAACTTATCAGAAAATTAGACAAAGGTTCTCTTAGAAGGGCCTTAAGGTGGATGTACTCACACATATTTGGGAATGTGACACATGTCATCAAAATAAAGGGGAGAATTTTTTTCCAACTAGACTATTACACCCTCTTTCCATTCTATAACACAAATTAAAAAGCATTTCCATGGATTTCATTATTGGATTGCCCAAAGTGTAAGGGAAAGACTGCATTTATATTGTAGTTGATAGATTGACCATTTAATATGCTCATTTATTTTCCATATCTAGTGAATACAAGGCTCCATAAATTTCAAATCTATTCTTCAAAGAAGTTTTCCAATTGCATGGTCTACCCAAGGACATTTTCAGCGATAGAGATAGGCGATTCATCAATACATTTTGGAAGGATTTATTCCATATGATAGGAACCAAGCTCACTCCTATCACAAGCTCTCATCCGAAAACTGATGGGAAGCAAAAAAATTAAGCAAGTGGATAGAAGGATAATGGAGGAGTTATGCCACCAGTCAATACGCGACCTAGATCAAATTGCTACACTTGGGAGATTATTGCTACAACATAACTCATCACATGTCCATTTTCATGTCCCTACTCAAATCACTCTATGTATATGATGATTGAACCTTTGTAGAGTTAGTCCTCATAGATAGTAGAACTTTGACAACAAGCAATTTGGTAAATCAATATCAATATATTTTGAGAACTCTCAAGGATCATCTACAAGTTACAAATATGTATATGGGTAGGAAATGCATACAAATATTGTTTGAGGTGGGTGATATGGTGTTTCTCATTTTACAACTATATAGGTAGTATTTTTTAAAGAAAAGTGGATCAAAAAACCTCAAGCCTAAGTTCTATGGGCCATATAAGATAACTAGGAAAGTTGGAGAAGTTGCATATGAGGTGGAGCTTCCTACAAATAGTAAAATTCACAATTTCTTCCATGTATCCTATTTAAAGAGGGACCTTGGATTGCGTACTACTCCTATAGGGGTGTTACCCCCACTAGATGATAAAGGGAAGCTTATTCTCATCCTTGAAGTTGTGATTGATACAAGAGTCAAAACTTTCAGAAACAAGAGCATCAGAGACTATCTTGTCTGATGGAATAATCTACCCCTAGAAGATGATACTTGGGATGGATATGAAATATTTGAATGTATCCCAATTTGTATTTCTTGAGGATAAGAAATCCTAAAAGGGGAGGACTTTTCATGTCCCCTCTTCTAGGAAATCAACTAAAGGGCAGAATTTGGGAATCCTATTGCATTTCCCCTAAAACATCTTCCTAGATTGTATTTTGGAATATAACATCAGAAATATCACCCACACATCATATATAGAGCCCATGGAAAAGGATCATCTATCAAAAATCTATCACCATCAGAAGATTGGCAATCCAGACTTGTTGTATTGAAAAAAATTGCTTTAGGGAATTCATCTGTATTCCTCCACTGGAGCACATTCTAGCTTACATTTTGGAACATAGCATCTTTGATGAATCCTACACATTATATCTGAATCTCAAGGGAAATGGATTTGGTATGGAAAATATATTACTATCAAAAGATGGCTATTTCGAGCCACTCGAACCTACTTCAATAAGAATAAAGGATAAGAAACCTTTGTATCATGTGGCATTAATTATGAAGTTTTGGGAAGATAGAAGGGGCCAAGTAACTATGTGGATAGGTCCATAGCGTGGTACACTAATTCCAAAATAATCTACTTTGGCCTTAAGGCTAACCTAGTGTAATGTGTGAAATTCAAATTTTGTGCTTTGGTGCCATTTTGACTCAAGCTCAACATGTTTCGTGAGAGAAATTATTAGCATAAATATATAGGGATTCGATTCTTGTAAAGGTATCAAATTATTATGTCATTCTTTCGTATTCAAGGACACTTGTGTTCTAAATACTTCTTTGGGTGTAAACCCATAGGAATCTATGCTCATTGGATGAAAACCAAGTGATCACTATGATCAAAGAATGAAACCCCTTTGTTTCTTGAGGGTATTCCCATTCAATTGCATTTGAACTTCAAGGAATCTGCAAGGAAAATAGTAATAGTATTTTTGATCTAATAGAATATTGTATATCATCTTGAATCAGTCTTAGTGAGTTGTACATATTTTATGTCATATATGTGGTTGGAATTTTGAATTTACCATTATACTAAAGTGATCTTTGTATTCATATGTTGTTGTTCATTGAATTTAGTCTACAAATCAATCTTTTTGTTAAACTTTTATGCTAGGGACATTACATAACCAATTCCTTTTGTATCATCAGATAGTATTTGTTCCAAGAGAGTGGATTTTATTTTCATTCTTTATGTCACAACCTTATTTATAAATAATCTTAAAAACTTCGCCATAACACTTTTCTAAAGTAATGAGTTTTTCACTCACTTTGATTTCATAGTATGGACGATTGTTTTTGGGCATGGGCTCATCTTCATTATCATTAGTAAGGGATTTTTGCATAATGAGTAGGGTATAAATTATAAATAAATCTCTTTTTCAGAGAAGGAAAATATGTCAAGTGTAAGTATGGTAGGATTTATTAATTGTTGAAAAGGGTGAGTAGGAAATAGTGGTGAAGGATTCAAGACAATCTTGGTTCCAAAGTTTGGTATTCTATTGTTTAAGAAGTCTTCTATGATTTATTTATCTTACACCAACATATCCTCATTGGGAAGATATGAAGTAGGAGATGAAGGGACATGGGCTTCATCATTTGTAGGGGAATCATTGCCAAAGATGTAACATGAAACATCAACCAAATGTTTTAAAGAAAATAAAATTTTACCTAAGTACTTAGACATTATGGAGTGTATTATTAATATATATTTTCACTAAGATAATGATTGTTATAACACAATAAAAATAAAAACTAAAATCAAATCTAGATAGAAGACCTTGGGATACTAGTGTTACCAAAATCTAAGAAAAAATAACTTGGTCAGGGCATCAGATGCCCTAGAATAGTGAATTACCTTTTTAAAATTAAAAATTTGGAAAATATAGTACAATTTATAATTATTCTATTATGTAATTTTCCAAGTCTAAGGATAAGTAGACTTCTAGGAATGCATAGAATGGCAATATTTGTATGTCTAATATATAGTACATGCAATTTTCAGAATTCTAAAGTAATAAATGTAATTCCAAATGTAATTTTTAAATTGTAAAGCATAAAAATTGATTGTAACTAACTTGAAAAATGTGGAAATTTAAATATTTCTATCTTTTTGCAATAAAAACAATGCACTTTTCAATTTTCTCATTATATGCATATGCCTAAATGATCAATTTAAACACTTTTAGATGTTTTTTTAGATTTTATTATGATGCATTTTTTTAGATGAATTTTTGGTTTTGTCATGTTGGTGTTGTTTTCATGTTAATAACATCTTTTTAGGCCATTGTAAGTCATTTTGATTCAAGTTTGGGTCTTTAGTTGCAAGGTAGTGCAAAAGCGTAAATGTTGTCAAAATTACACAAAAAGTTGTCAAGCAAATTTTACAAAAATGTAAAAATGATGTTTTGTTAACTCACTAACTAAAATTATTGGAAAAACAAGGATAGACAACTGAGAGGGGGGGTGAATCAGTTGTTATATAAATTAAACTTATTTAACCTTTATCAACCTTTAATCTTAGATCTGATAATTAATAGTGAAAGCATGAATCAACAACACATCAAAAACACATGAACACCAAGATTTTATACATGAAAACCTTGTTAGGGGAAAAACCATGGTGGATTTTAGTCCACAAGATTATACCCTGTTAGAATTATAATGAAAAATGAATAAGGAATGCACATGCATTCAGGCGCAATGCTTAGAGCTCACTACTCAAAGGGAAAGTCACTACCTTACATAAAACAATTATATTAAATCCATCTAATGAGGTTGAACTGAGAAATTATCTTCTTCAAAATCCTGATGACAATTCCAGTTAGGCACATAAACACTTCTTCACACTTCGATCAATCTTTTTCACACTCTGCTCTGAAATTGAATGATCTGATCTTTATTCGCACATTTCGCATTCACACTTCACATGCATTCACTGAGCATACTTCAAAATGAGAAAAAAATCACTCTTATATATTCGCTACATGAAATTACATCAACAACATTTTTGGCCACAAATAAATAATAAATGAATTACAAATTGTCGGCCCAATTCATGAACAAATCTCAATGCACACAACCTAAGTTCGTCACATCATAATGAACACCTAAATCAAAATCCTCTAACATTCCAAGCATAAAAATATTAATCCACAAGGATCCACAACATGCTACCACCATCATGTCAGCTAAGAACATGAAAACTTGAGCACACAAAGAAAAAATCTTCGATCACAAACACACTGATCAATGCGGAAATACCACAATGATAGAGTATGATCTAGAAACATCACTCTAAATCTTCTGTACAAAATACTAGATAGGCTCATAAACAAACCCTTTAATGTGTGACTTATGAATATCAACATATAAAACTTTCCACCATTTTGATCATCACAGCCTCACAGACTGCCTACAACATTTTATTCTAATTTTCTCAATATCTTTGACATATGCAGTCTTCAAAATCATCAATGCTAATAGAGTTTACATCAATGACAACCATATATCAGCAAGACAACCACAACATCCAACAATCTCCCCCTTTGGCTTGATGGCAACACATGATGTGAAAAGTACCATCAACACAACTAACTCTTCTCAAACTATTCTTCTCATACTATTCTTTTCCATCTTACATTACTCTTCTCCCCTTTTCTTCCTCAAAGCTTTTTCACATTGCTTCTCCTCCTTTGACATCAATGGAAAAGGTACACAAGCTCTAAACCACATATTTGAATCATCTGACTACTCCCCCTGAGTAGTAGCCACCACAACATCAATCTAAGACAAGATCTGACTGTAAGTGCACAGATTGATGCAAAGAATTGCATCTTAGTTCAAATTAGGAGGGGAAATCACCCCTAACTTTCCTCTAAGATACTCAAAAGTATCCTTAGGCAACAGTTTAGTAAAGATATCCACAATTTGTTCATTAGTGGGCACATATTCCAATCTGACTTCTTTGTCACTCACTTTGTCTCTCAAAAAGTGATACTTGATAGATATACTCAGCCAAGACACCAACTTCTTCCCCAAGAAGAATGCACCACCACTTGTACTTTTCCTATCATCCACATCTCCTACCCAATCTACATCTGTAAAGGCATTTAGAGTTAGATCATCATCCTTAGGATACCAAAGACCAAATTCAACTGTTCCTTTCAAGTAATTAAAAAATCTCTTTATTGCAGTCACATGTGATTCCTTCGGATTAGCTTGATATCTAGCAACCATATATACAACATTCATAATGTTTGGTCTAGTCTTAGTCAAATAGATTAATCCACCAATCATTGGCCTATACCTTGTTTGATTAGCCTTAGGAGAATCATCATTCTATGTTAACTTGCATCCAGTTACCATGGGTGTACCAACTGGTTTTGAGTCTTCCATGCCAAACTTTTCATTAACTCTCTTACATATTTAGATTGAGATATAAATATTCCATCATCTAACTGAGTAATTTACAATCCTAAAAAGAATTTCAGCTCTCCAATCATTGACATCTCAAACTCACTTTTCATTTCATCAACAAACTTTATACATAATTCATCATCACCTTCAAAAATAATTTCATCAACAAAGACTTCAATAATCAACTCCTTATTCTTATCCATCTTGAAATATAGATTGTTGTCAACATTACCTTTTGTTGAATCTAACCTTGAACAAGTATTTATCCAATCTAGCATAACAGGCTCTAGGGGCTTGTTTGAGTCCATGCAGTGCTTTCTTCAATCGACAAACCATGTCTTTTTCATCAGTCAGTTGAAATCCATTTGGTTGCTCACCATAAACTTCTTCTTCTAACTCACCATTCAGAAATGATAACTTCACATCCATTTGATAGAATTTGTAATTCTTGAAAGTAGCATAAGAAAGAAACAACCTTACAGCTTCAATTCTAGCAACAGGGGCAAAGGTTTCTTCAAAATCAATACCTTCCATCTGTGAGTACCCTTTACATACCAGTCTTGCTTTATTTCTAACCACTTCACCTTGTTCATTCAGCTTATTCTGAACGATTGATTTTGGTTCCAATCTCATTTTTATCTTGAGGTCTACGAATAAGAATCCATGTATCATTTTTCTTTATCTGCATCAGTTCTTCCTTCATTGCTTCCATCCAATATTCATCTTTACATGCTTCATTGACATTGCTAGGCCCAGTTTTGGAAATCAGACAATATTCTTCTGCAATTCTTCTTCTAGTCTACAAACCTTTGTTCCTATCTCCTATAATTTTTATTTTCAGAATGATTTATCTTTACATTCCTTGGAAATTTGGGATTCTCTCTGACTTTTGGTTCTTTGGTTCTCTCTTCTACACTTTCACTAGCTTCTCCTTCATGATTATCTTGATTAATGAAACAATTTGAACTTAATTATGTGTCTATGCATTCTTTCCATTATTTGTACTATCTTGTTGATCATTTGAGTCATATCCACAATATTTGGATGATCTAACAGTGTCTTCATCAACTCTAACATTTTCACTTTCAACCATTTTCTTTAATCTTCTATTGTAGCACTAGTAATCTTTTCTCTTAGTAGAGTAACCCAGAAAGATACCTTCATCACTTTTAGCATCAAACTTGCCAATATCTTCATCTCTCTTGATATAAAATCCACTTCCAAAGATTTTGAAATATTTAACAGTAGGCTTATAACCAAACCATAGCTCAAAAGGAGTCTTTCCAGAATTACCATTAACATTTACCCAATTGATAGTGTATACAACAGTGCATACAACTTCTCTCCAGTAGATATGAGGAACATTACCTTCCAACATCATAGTTCTAGCAGCATCTAGAATTGTTATATTCTTTCTTTCAATAGCTTTGTTCTATTGAGGGGTCCAAGGAGCAGATAACTATCTTTTGATTCCATGCTCTTCACAAAATGAATTAATCTCCTGGGAAGTGAACTCACCACCTCTTTCTGATCTTAAGAATTTGACCTTTAAACCTGTCTCATTTTTTTCCATAGCCTTGAAACATTTGAAATTTTCTAGTGCTTCATGTTTTTCTCTTAAAAAATAAACCCATATCATCCTAGAGTAATCATTAATAATCAACATAAAGTACCTTTCTCCTTATAGACTTCTTATTTTGGATGGACCACATAGATCAGTAGGTACCAACTCCAATATTGTTTGCTCTGAAAATAAATTCTTGTCTGCTTTCCCATCTGACATTCCTTGCATATATTGTTAGTAGGCTTCACTAACTTAGGTAGATCTCTGAATACTTGAGTGGAGCTTACTTTAACAATTTTATCAAAATTCACATGACATAGCCTCCTATGTCATAACCAGCTTACATCAACTTGTGAAATTAAACAACTTTCACTAGCAACACTTAAGTGAAAAATGTTACCTCTTTTCTTTGTACCTGAAGCAATTACATTTCCAGAGCTTCCCAATATCCTGCACTTTCCATCTTTGAACTGAAGATTGTATCCCTTGTCTACCATATATCCAACACTCAACAATTGATGCTTCAATTCTTCAACATAAAGAACATCATGAGTCTTATATTTACCACCAAGAGAAATAGTGCCTTTGCCACAAATCACACCAGCATTGTTATCTCCAAATCTTACAACACCATCGTCATACTTCTCCAAGCTTAGAAACTTATTTTTTTCACCATTCATATGATGTGAGAATCTACTATCAATCACCCACTCATCTTTTTCATTAATTCTAGTTGCAAGAGTTTTCTCAATATTCTAATTGTTAGCAAATTAAGTGGACACCGTTCTATTTTCCTTGATAGCAATGAATACCCATCCATCTTCATTTCCAGCTTTTTTATCATATTCATCATCAGTAACACCTTCTTCATCATAATAGCATTTCTTTTGAAATATAGACTTGTCAAGTTTGTACTTAGAAACTCTTTTAGGACACCTTGATGCAAAATGACCTATCTTACTGCAAAAGAAACATTTAATAGGTAGCTTTCCTGTATACTTACCATGTCCTCTGGCTTCTCTTTTCACAATCAATGCTTCTAGCTCTTCTAGCACTCTTTCTTCATCTTCAATCCATTTCATCTCATCTTCATATTTGAATTTTTTTTCTGAAAATTTCTCTTGGATCATATCTCTGTTGGCTTTTTCCAGATACAGTAGATTTAAATGCAGATTTTGTCTTAGGAGTAGATTTACCAAATTTGTTTAGTTCAAAGGTAGCTAGTTTACCAATTAGCATGTCTCTTGTCACATTTGTTACTGTTCTGAGTTCTTCAATAGCATGAGCTTTCATTTTGTAAGAAGTAGGTATTGATCTGAGCACTTTAGCCACAACCTCATCTTCTTCCATAATTCCACCGATACACCTAATACCCATCAGTAGTTCATTTACCTTCTACATGAAAGAAACAATATTTTCATCTTCACTCATCTTAAAGTTCTCCCACTTGCCTTTCATACTTGTTAGCTTAGCAATCTTCACTTGTGCATCTCCTTCATAAAATGTTTCAAATTTCTTTTAGATCTCATGTGTTGTCTTCATACCTATCACATTTGTCATCTTTGAATCTGTCAAAGCACTTAACAATCCTTCTATAGCCCCAATATTAGTTTCAGCTTCTTTGATCTCATTAGGAGTAGAGGGGGCATTCTGAAGAATATTATATTTGTTCTTTGTAATCTTCCAAAAGGGTTCACCAATGCACTTCAAGTGACACTCCATTCTAACTTTCCATAGAGAGTAATTTGTACCATCAAATTTGGGGCTATCCTTCTTGTATGATACCATCTCGGATCACCTTATGCTATTAAACTTCTTCAAAGGAACCTTCTCTGATACCAATTGTTAGAAAAAAAAGGATAGAAAACTAAGAGGGAGGGGTGACTCAGTTGTTATAGAAATTAAACTTATTTAACCTTTATCAACCTTTAATCTCAGATCTGATAATTAATAGTGAAAGCATGAATCACCAACACATCAAAAACACATGAACACCAATATTTTATACATGGAAACCCTATCAGGGGAAAAACCACGGTGGATGTTTTTCCACAAGATTATGCCCTGTTAGAAGTATAATGAAAAATGAATAAGGAATGCACATGCATTCAGGCGCACTGCCTAGAGCTCACTGCTCAAAGGGAAGGCTCATTGCCTTACATGAAATAATTAGATTAAATCCATCTAATGAGGTTGAACTAAGAAAAAAGCTTCTTCAAAAGCCTGATGACAGTTCTGGTTAGGCACATAAACACTTCTTCAGACTTCGCTCAATCTTCTTCACACTCTGCTCTGAAATCAAATTATTTGATCTTTATTCACACATTTCACATTTACACTTCGTATACATTCACCGAGCATACTTCAAAATGAGGAAAAAATCTCTCTTATATATCTGCTACATGAAATTACATCAACAACTTTGTTGGCCACAAATAAATAATAAATGAATTACAAACTGTCAGCCCAATTCATGAACAAATATCAATGCGCACCAACCTAAGTCGGTCACATCATAATGAAGACCTAAATCAACATCCTCGAACATGCCAAGGATAAAATTATTAATCCACAAGGCTCTGAAACATGCTACCACCATCATGTCGGCCAAGAACATGAAAACTTGAGCACACAAAGGAAAAATCTTTGATCACGAACACATCGATCAATGCAGACGTGCCACAATGATAAAGTACAATCTAGAACCATCACTCTGAAACTTCCAGACAAAATATTAGATAGGCTTAGAAAAAAAAAACCTTTAATGTGTGACATAAATATAAATGTACAAAACTTTCCACCATTATGATCATCATAGCTTCACACACTACCTACAACATATTTATTCTAATTTTCTCAATATCCTTGACATATATAGTCTTCAAAATCATCAATGCTAATAGTGTTGACATCAATGAAAACCACATATCAACAACACAACCACAACATCCAACAAGAATATGGGTAGAAACAGTAGTAGGTCACTTTTTCAAACTTAAATATGCCTTGTATCCTCGAATGAGGGGATTGGATGAAGATTTTAAAGAAGCAGTTCCATTCTTGCATGTTTATCATGTGCTTTCCTTGCATTTCTCTAAGTTTTTTCATGTTGTACAAATAGTAAAATTATTGTATGGTATAGGGATTTTTTATGATGTGAAGGGTTTCCTTACCTTTATTATGCTTTTGGTTTGATCAAAATGCATTGAGTTTTCAAGGAGATATCATCATTTTGGTGAAACTTGCCAGAAACCCTACCCAAGGTTATAGGGAACAATAAAGATGAATTTTCTTGGGTTTCCTCCAAGAACAAACAAATAAAACATGTATTTAATTCTGCCTTGATGTATTCACTAGGAAATGTTATAAATGCAACAAATTTTAAGGCCACCAAGCATGACAATGCACTAAAGAACAATCATCTACTTATTTTGGAGGTGAAAGGAGGAATCAAATTGCAAAAGGTGGGGATGATGAAAGCATTAATTATCCATCATATAATGTTGATCCAGAAGTTGGGGAGTCCTTGCTGATGAGAAGAACACTGATAAAAGTGCCCATGGAGAAGGAATCACCACAAAGAAATTCACTCTTTAGGACTACATGCAAATGCCAAGGTAAATGTTGTAAAGTTGTAATTTATTCTGGTAGTACTAAAAATCTGGTTTCTGTTGAAATGGTAGAGAAGTTAAAGTTAATAAGATTGCCTCTTGCAACTCCATAAAAGGTTTCTTGGTTAAAAAAAGGGTAGAAAGTGTTAGTGAATGAGAAAGGTTGGGTAGAATTTCCTATAGGGGGTTGTAAGGACAAGGTCCTATGTGACATCATCCCTATGGATGTTTGTCATGTATTCCTTGGTAGACCATGGCAATATGATAGAAATTCCAAACATCATAGTAGAAAGAACACGTATGTCATAGAAAAGGATGGGGTTTCTTACACACTCGCACCTTTGAAAGAGGAAATCCAAGAACTACAAATGGTATCTAGTATCATGTTGGTAGGTGAGAAGGAGTTTGTAAAAACCATAGACAAGGAAGAAAAGGGCCTTGCAATCATATCCAAACCCAAATCTGTTGTGGCAGTAATAAGAATGGATGAGTTGCCTTGGGAGATCCAAAATTTTCTCAAGGAACATGTTGATATAGTAGTGGATGGAATTCCCAAGAGAGGTCTTAGTCCTCATGTAGAGTTGATAGAATGGGAAGACAAACCTTTCAATTTAGTTGGAGATGCTAAGTCTTTGCAATTGGAACATGAAGATGCAAGCCAAGTTATCTTTCAATTGTTTAAGCAATTTGGTGAATGCAATGAGTGCAAACCAATGTAAGGTGGTGTGACTAATATGAATAGAGAAGGGAATAAGGTATTTCACTATGCACATTCCCTAGATAAGGAAGCACTAAACATTGTAGGTTTGGTGGACAGTAAGAGGAGACACAATGCTTTCATTGTGATTGTATAGATGAGTAATGCAGTCTCAGTTATGGAAGTCCAACTAGTGGATAAGAGAATTGATGTAGAAATATTGCAAGGGATGGTCAGAGGTACATATCATGCAAAAATTTCAAGGAAACCGTAAGTTAGAATGAAAGAAGGTTTAGAGCAATGGATTGTTGAAATTCCTTTGGACAATTTTGAAGATGAATGTGAGCCATGGTTTTGTGAGCATAGTTATGGAAGAGAAGAAACTTATGTTGGTCAATAATTTTCAAAACCTAACTTTATAGAGGTTCAAGAGCATGGTCTACAAGAACACACACAAGAATACATTCTTGATAGGGATCTCAGATGCAAGCCAAGCGCAGATGGTAAAACTGGAGAAGTTACTTTCAAGATGGGAGATTTTTTTTCTGATTTATACCCCTATCAAGGCAATATCATTGCAGGTGGTGGAGCAAATTTGAAATGCTTAGTAATCCTCAAGAATTTTTTCACTATTGTAGTCCTCCATTCAAGAGGACCTTGAATCTTTTCTCCTCTAGGGAGTATGGTGTAGGGGCACCCTTGGTTTCAGGTGGACCTTGGACCATTTGATGCATTTTTGTTTTTTGTCATGTTGGTGTTGGTTTCATGTTAATAAGGTCTTTTTAGGCCATTGTAAGTCATTTGGAGTCAAATTTGGGTCTTTAGTTTCAAGGTAGTGCAAAAGTGTAAGTGTTGTCAAAATTACACAAAAAGTTGTCGAGAAACTTTTAGAAAAATGTCAAAATGATGTTTTATTAATGTATACACCTAAATTTGGACACTTCATTTGTCCAAATTTACCCCTTTTTCATCTAAATATCCCCTTATCCACATTAATTAAACAATAAAACTATTATTTAATTAATACCTCTAAAGTTCCTCTAATTCCTAAGGTATCTAGTTAAATAATTAAATACCTTACCCCTTTAATTGCCCTTTCATCAAATGAATTAAATAAATATGACATTTATTTAAATTCTTCACATGTCACATCCTTTGCTTAATCTTAATCAACCTCTTAATCTCTTCATTAGGGATGTGCACATGCCTAATCCATGATTAGGATGTGTCACATCCTCCAACTTTTCAAAGTTGGCTTCTAATCCTTATTAACCACTAATTATCTTCTAATTACTGATCAGTTAAGCCTAATCAGTACCTTGGTCAACTCTCCCTATTTCCCAAGGAACTTTTAATTCCTTTTTATTCATCCAAGGCTCCTCTCTTCCCCATGTGAATTTTTAATTCACTTTTATTCCTCCAAATAATCATCTCTTCCCCATGCAATTTTTAGAACATTTGACTTGTCACATCACATGTGCCAAAGACTTCTAGAACCTTGGACTTATCACATCATTCACATGTGGCAAATCCTCAACTTTTTGGAAACCTTCTCTTATCCACTAGATTCTTCCAATCATTATAAATTTTTAATTCACTTTTATTCCTCCAAGGAATCTTCTCATTCCCCAAGGTACCTACAAAGTACTTGTCCTTCCTCCACATCATGTACCTCTCTTCCACCTCACTCCCACATCATCTCACCTTAGGCCATCTCACATTCCACATGTCAAGATGTGAGGGCTTGTGAGTCCTCAACTCACCATAGCCCTCCATCTTGAACTTGTTGGTTTAATCTCAACCGTTGAATTCTCTAGAGAATTCAAATCCCTCTATAAATACCCCCTCCTTCCTCTCATTTCGAGAATCAATCTTTTGTTATCAAAATTCTCGCAAAATTGTCATTTGAGTTCTCATTCACCATAGCATTTGAATTCACCATTACCATGTCTACACTCATCTTGCATATCACTTTACATGTTTGATTTAACTTGTCATCCAAAGAGCACACAAATCTTCAAAGATCAAAGGATCAACCAAGGAAGAAGTAGCATAAAGGTATAATCACTCTTTGTTGTATTTCATATTACTTTCATGTTTATCATTCCTTAGGCTAATCATTGAGGTTTCCTCTTTGTGTTATTTCTTTTATTGAATTGATAGTTTTTTTAGCATCTCATAATAGGACTTGACATTTTAGGAGATCACATTTCTGGCACGTCTAATGGGACACACAAACGGGTCTCTTTTTTTTACGTTTGGTGTTGTTTAAGCTGTTTGCAGATCCAAGTCGCAGAGGGGCGGAATTGCCCTCCTGTGCAGTACAGAGGGGCAGATTTACCCTCGTTTCAGCGTTTTTAATAGTTTTCTACAAAGGGGCGGATTTTCCCTCTCGTTTCAGCATTTTTAACTAGTTTTCTGTAGAGGGGCGGATTTGCCCCCTTGTTTCAGCATTTTTAACAGTTTTTTGAAGAGGGCACATTTGCCCTCTTGTTTCAGCGTTTTTGACAGTTTTCTACAGAGGGACAGATTTTTTCTCTTGTTTTAGCGTTTTTAACAATTTTCTACATAGGGGTGGATTTTCCCTCTTGTTTCAACATTTTTAACAGTTTTCTATAGAGGGGCAGATTTGCCCTCTTGTTTCAGCATTTTTAATAGTTTTCTGCAGAGGGGTAGATTTTTCCTTTTGTTTCAGCATTTTTAACTATTTTTTTGCAGAGGGGTGGATTTTCCCTTTTCTTTTAGCATTTTTAACTGTTTTTCTGCAAAGGGGAAGATTTGCCCCCTTGTTTCAACATTTTTAACAGTTTTCTGCAGAAGGGCGGATTTTCCCTCTTGTTTTAGCATTTTTAATAGTATTCTACAGAGGGGTGGATTTTCCCTCTTGTTTCAGCATTTTTAATATTTTTCTACAAAGGGGCAGATTTTCTCTCTTGTTTCAGCATTTTTAACTATTTTTCTGTAGAGGGGCGGATTTGCCTTCTTGTTTCAATGTTTTTAACAGTTTTCTGCAGAGGGGAGGATTTTCCCTCTTGTTTCAACATTTTTAACTATTTTTGTGCAGAGGGGTGGATTTTCCCTCTTGTTTCAGTGTTTCTAACAGTTTTCTACGGAGGGGCGGATTTACCCTAAACAACACGTTCGGGAAGATAAAAAATTTGTATTTTAGCTATATTCTTGTCTCAGTTTGTTGTTGTTTTGAGGTTCTAAACCCCTAACTTTGCTTGCTTGTGGGTGTATTTGGATTTCTTACTAATACTTTGCACCATTTGGTGGTTATTCGAAAAAACCAAAATAAAAAAAGAGAGAAAACACCTAACATTTGTTTGCAGGGCCATCTATTTACTCGAATTTAAAAAAAAATCCTTACTGTTTCATCTAGGCACATAGTTTAATTAGGAGGAAGTAATATTTGTTGTGTGGTGTGCCTATTTTGTGTTACCCTAAGGGGGCATTAGTTTGTTTTCACCTTCCCCTTGCACTTTGTACGAATCAGGGGGTAGTTGGAAATGATTAGTGCCTTTTTTTTAGAGGGACTTGCTTGGGGATTTCATCACCCCAAGGGATGATCCCAACCACGCGTACCAGTGGGGTATAAAAAGGGGGGAGAGCCAAAGCTATACCCCAATCCAATTGCATCGTAATTGGTAGAGCGTCAAAGCTAGGGTGATACCTAGATAGACGTGAAGAGTTGGTCTGAGCCTTTCAGTATCTCGTTAGGGTTCCTGACTCATGCTTATGACAGGCTAGTGTTCACGATTGTGCCTCACATACCGAGAGTATATCGAGGAATCCTTAGAAACCTTATGCATCCTAGATTAAGATCTTTGTTGGCCATACCCCTTAACACTAATCATAGGATTGTGCTTGTTTGAAGTGTCTTTCTGTGGGAAACCAATAAATCTTGATAAGTCAGCCTCATTGAGTCATTTCAAGTCCTTGCCATAAACCAAGTCACTGTTTTTCTACATAAGGGTGGATTTGCACCCTTGATCCACTCTTTTTCTTGCAGAAGGGCAGATACGCCCTCTTGATCCACTATTTTCCTACAGAAGGGTGGATACGCCCTCTTGATCCACTATTTTCCTATAGAGGGGTGGATTTGCCCCCCCTGATCCACTATTTTCCTGTAGAAGGGCAGATACACCCCCCTGATCCACTGCTTTGACTACAGAAGGGCAGATATGCCCTCCTAAACGGATAGTTTCATCCATTCGACCATTTCAAGCCTTCGTTTAACCACCTCAAGTCTCTATTTGACCATCATAAACATTCATTTAACCAATCCAAACATCCATTTAGCCATTTCAAGCCTCCATTTCACCCTCTCAAGCATCCATATGTCCATTCTAAATGTTGGATCACCTATTTCGAGTGGTCGTTTCTCTGTTGCGAGCATCCACCAACATTTTCTGAAAGTCATCATCTCATCGACCAGACTACATGGGTGCTTCTTAGAACATCATTGGAGTCCATATCTATCATCAAATCATCCATTCCAATCATCTAGACTTCATTTTGAAGGTTTTGATTTTTATGCCAAAACTTCCAAAGGCCATAACTTTTGACTCGGATGTGGGTTTTGGTTGAAATTTTACGAGTGGTTGCATTATGAGGTGGCATGTGGATTCCCAATTGATTACAAGTCAATTGGATCCTATTTTGACACATTTTCGAAGCCTCAAACTCTCATTTTCACCCTCAACATCGTAGTTTAGCATTTTTTTCCAGTTTTCCAATTTTTGAGAAATCATTTTCGTTAATAACTCTAAATGCATGTCTCAGATTTGGGATGTTAGCTAGAAATTCATCCTATCTTAGTATTGGGTATTTTTTGAAAAAAACTTGGACTCTCAAACGTATTCCTATGAAGTTTCCTAAAATGGCAAAATTTGACAATTTTTGAAAATTGCCAAATCTGGCAAAAATCTGATTGTCAACACCTTACGTCCTCTAGTTAAAACCCATGATCTTGGTTTCAAATAAATTGTATTATATCTTCTGATCCAATCCCAGTGAGGCTTAGTCCCGTCATGCTAATATGAGCTTTAATCTAACCCTAATCTAAGCTTTGATCTAACCCAAATCTGAGCTTTAACATGATCCTGCTCCGTGAAGCTGTTCACCCATTTCGGCAACCGGTTTTCTTGTTCTGAGTGTTGCTCCCTTGTCCAAGGGACCTTTTTACCCAATCCCACCATCATTCTATCCATTTTCAGTATCCATTTGCTCGTTCCGAGCAATCATTCCCTCTTTCAAACCAACTGTTCACCCATTTCGGCAACCAATTTTCTCATTTTGAGTGTTGTTCCCTTGTCCAGGGGACCCGTTTACTCATCCTGACCATTCGTAAATCCATTTTCTCATTTCAAGCAATCATTCTCTCTTTCTGACCAGCTATTCACCCGTTCTGGGAAACTATTCACCCGTTCTGACAACTTGTTTTCCCATCCCAATTGTCTTTCTCCTGCTTCAGGTATCCATTCACCCATTCTGAGTATCTATCTACCCATTTCAAGTGTCGTTCCCTCATCCCATCATTTGAATCTGAGCTTTAATCCAATATCCCAACTTGAGCTTTAGTCCACCTACATCTTCCTCCAATCCATCTTATTTATTGTTCCATCATCTAGGCCCTCCCATCTTCTCAATCCATATCTGTTTTGTATCCATCATGAATCGTTACCCCCCTATTGCATGACCAATAATAATAGTAGAGGGAAATCCTAATTACGTCGATGATGATAATGAAAGTATTGTTGATCATGAAGAGTGTTATATAGATTCCCTTGATGCTATCATTGCTTGCAAGCTCTCTCCAATCACCTCCAAAAACCCAACTACTTCTTCAAACTATCCCACCATGCCTTCATTTGCATCTAATAATGGTACTTATGCTACCCTTGACAAGGTATATCCAACATCCTCACCACCGACATATTCATCATGTCCTCCCTCTCAACCTCTATCCTACCCATCATCCATATCCTCCTCTCCTTATCATCATCAACAATCACAATACCTCTACCTTAATCCCACATCCCAATCTTCCCATCCTAATCCATCACTCACACATTCCTATCATACTCCACCATCCCAATATTCCTCTTATCCCAATCCACCATCTCAATCTTCCTATCCTAGTCCATCATCCATATCCTTCTATGCTAACCCACCATACATGGCTTCCTATGGTAGTTCACCACTTCAATCTTCCTATTCTAATCCAACATCCACACCTTCCTATCACAATCCCCCATCCCAATATCATTATAGTAATTCCACATCTCCCCATTCTAATCCTTCATCCACATCTTCCTACTGTTACTGACCATCCCAAACTTCCCAATCTAATCCCACATCCACATATTCCTACATCACTCCCCCTTTCACCGCATTATATTTTTATCCTTCATCTAAACATAAAACACCTAGTCCTCCATCTCCTCCTAGTCCTCGATCCAATCCCATCCACTCATCTAATCATAATCCTCCATATCCTCCTAGTTCTACATCTAATCCGCATCCTCCCATCCACTCATATAATTCTCCAATCCCTAACCCTAATCCTCCATCTCCTCCTAGTCCTCCATCCATTTCCATCCCTTCATCTAATCTTAATCCTCCATCTCCTCCTAGTCCTCCATCCAATCCCATCCCCACATCTAATCCTAATCCTAATCCTAATCCTAGTCCACCAATTCCTAATCCTAATCCACCAATCCCTAATCCTAATCTTCCATCCATCCCTGATCCTCCATCTATTACCATCACTCTACCTAATCCTACATCCCTTCCAAATGTCATGCAAGGACTCATACTAGAAGAGAAACCATGCCCTCCCACTCTATCATGTATTGTCACTAGTGATGAGGCCCTCCTCCATCCTACACCTATCCCTCCCATCACCATTCCTGACATCATCCAAATGGTTGAGCCAGTAAAACCCATCGAATCCATTGAATCCCCATCTTCTACTACTAGATCCATCCAATTCATTGAAGACATCCAATCCCCTCCTCCCAGTCCTAATATTCACAAACTTCAATCCCATGACCTTCATGAATCCTCCATCCTCCTTTCTCCCCCAATTGAGGAGTCCCTCCAACACTCTTCCATCATCATACATCCCACACAAGATGAGTCATGCTAAGATCTTGATCCAAAGCATACAAGCATATCCCCTCCTCCAAATCAAGATTAGTCCATCCCATCTACTCCATATCAAGAACATAGTCTTCCATCCATTTCATCTCATGATCCATATCCTCAATCAAGTCATGATCATGTCCTCTCATCTGCCCCATCTCAAGATCACACTATATCATCCACTCCATCCCAAGATCCCCTTTGCATTCATGATCCAATCACTCCATCTCATGAGCCCTCATCATCCATTGCCATAAATCTAGATCCTATCATACTCCCTAATTCCTCTCCTGATCCCTTATCACTCATTCCTCCTGAAGCTACTGTCCCCTCATCTCCATCGCATGATCCTTCATTGCCATCTAGTCCTACCATCCCAATGCCACTTTTGTATCACCTTGGTCACATTACACTTATCCATGGTGGCCTTCTTATAGAAGAAAAACAACGTGTATGCACCAGCCTACCTCTTCCACCTACTAATGCACTCACATCATGCTTCTAATAGAATAAGCATCCTACCCTAGATAATATGCTCAAGAACATGAACTATAAGGAAAAGGTTTAGGCCTTCATGAGCAAGCTACTTTAGAGCCCGTCCAAGTCAAAGAACATATAGGCACACATGGTCTTGGATATGTCTCCTGAAACTCGCACTCTAAATATGTTGGTACAACCTCTGTACATCCTAAATGATCCTCTTCTAAAGGAACAAGAGGTACTTTCCATCGTTCTCCCAAGTCATTTTCCACCATCCCCCCTCCTCCATCATATTACCTAAAAACAACCATCCATCTTCCTCCTGCATCCTTTAAATCAATTTTGGGTCCTTATGTCCCTCCATCCATCATTGCTCATCCTCCATCTACTATGGGTTCTTGTATCCCCCATCAAACCCCACACATCCTCCATATACACAATCTATTTTGGGTCCTTATATCCCAAACTCACCCCCTCCATCTTATCCTATTCATCCTTTTCTCCATCCATCACATATCCCTAGTGCACAACATAAAAATCCTACCTTCATAACTCCTAATTAGGATCACCAAAGACACCCCTCCATGCATGCTATCTCGCATTCTCCATCCACACATCCTCTTCTAATGCCTACTTCTATCACTCCATCCACATCCTCTCCACATCATCCATCTCCCCATACCCATCCCATTACTACTAAAAAAACTTTGGATGCTAAAGAAAACATATATAAATCCAAACATCCACATGAATCTATAGCTCCTCATGTCCCCTCGATAAGACATTTTGACAAAAATAAAAATCAAATCCAAAATCCAAATCAATCCAAATGGCCACGAAGGCCCATCAAAGCAAAAATCAACACCATGTGGATCCCAAAGAAAAAAGAGATAATTCCTTCAAATGAAAAATCCATGAAAACATCCAAAGTTGCTATTACCAACATTCATAATTCACATCCTCCATCTCCTAAATCTATTTTGGCTCCTTATGTCCCAAAATTCACTATCCCAACACCTCTAGTCTCTTCACATTCTCCATCCATCAACCCTCCTCTCATTTCACATCCACCACATGTGCCAATTTCGGTCCTAAACACCTTCCCCTATCACACATCCCCTCCATCATTCCATCCATATACTTTCCAACACCCCATCTACTTTCCCCCCTATCTCCCCCATCCAATCCCTTTGATTCATCCTCTTGCATAATCCATTTCTCCTACTAAGGTTGTACAAACATTCGATGGTCACTTTACACATGGGCTCTTATTACCCCATATGGAACTTGATTCTTGAGTCTTTCATCCATCTCCTTATCAACTATCATCTAAATCCGCATATCCATATCCCTATCTTTATCCATCTTTGTCCACATCCTAGTCCAAAAAATAAAATAAAAAAAAGAGAAAAAAGAGAAAAAATCAAAATAAAAAAAATAGTAAAACTCAAAAAATCAAAAACAAAGAGGAAAAACAAAAAGAAAAAATAGTAAAGAGAAAATCATTCGTCCAATGGTGAAAAATTGGCAAACAAGCACCTTGGATAAGTGCCATGATGAAAACCTGACAAACAAGCATCATGCGTAAATCCCCCATCTGATCTCCTTCCGCAATTGGGAGAAACTTCCACCTATGCATTCCTTTCCTCCATCTCCTACATATTCCTATCTTACACATCTTACCAATCATCTCCCATTCATATCCTAGTCCCTCCATCTTCCTTGTGATCTTGATAAAGACAGGGACACATTTATATACATGCTTTGGACATCTCTTGGCATATTTTCCCCTCATCCACTATCATTTTCCTTATCCTCCCCATCTACTTTTCTGATCCATACTTATTATCTACATCCATCTACCTTCATCATCCATCTATCATGTCAACCATCTTGCTATCCCTCTTTCCTCATCATGCATGACACATCTAGAGTGGGGGCGTCTCCTTATTTTCCATAGAGTCCTTGGCAACATCGTCCATCCATCCCTCCATGTAATCCTTTTCATCTCCCATCCCTCCCATCTTTATATCCATTCATCCCCCCATCCTTATCTTCCTATCTACCCATCCACTAGTCCTTTTTCATCTTTTCATCCTTATCTCCTCATCCATTTATCTACCTAGTAATCCATGTCATCTTTTCAAATCCTTATTCTTCTATCCATCTATCCTAGCATCTTTCTATCTCCCCATCTTTATCAATCCATCCATTTTCCTTCCATCTCATAATCCCTCTTCATTTGTATCTAGCTATAGGCTACATCCATGCAATCTAGTGCCATGCTATCTCACTATCATCCCTCCTATCTATTTCCTACATCTTCCTCCTATTCTATTACTCTTCATCATTCATCTATTACTCTTCATCATTCATCTTCTAATAATCTAGATCACAATCCCATCCCTGAGCTTCACATAACCCACATCCAACATGTCAACCATCCCATCTACATGGCCTATCTTGGCTCATCATATCGGCTCCATCCTTTTATGCATTTATCATGGTCATCTCATCATCCCCTATCCATTGTCTGTCGTCAGTCTCTTTCTGAACTACATTGCCCTTGCGCTTTCACATAGGCAAGGTCAATCATTTGATCTACCCTCGGGGTTCTATCTTTTATCTGTCTTGTCATCTTCCGTTATCTATCTTTGGCCTTGTGTTGAACTACGTTGCCCATCCCCTTTCACGTAGGAAAGGTCGATCATTTGATCTGTCCCCTGGGAATTTTTTCGTCTGGTCTTCATCCTCTTTCTGCTTTTATCCATGGTATTTTATCGAACTATGAGGGCTCTACGCTTTCACGTAGGCAAGGCTGATCTTTGATCAACCCTCGAGCCCCTAGGTCTTTAGGGTTTTTATTCCCTTTTGTCTTATCATCCTATCATCTTGTCATGTCATCAAGAATGTCCCTATCCTAGCTGGTGCTTACAAACAAAGGTCATTAGTCTCATGAGGATCAATCAGTTTCAGATATATTGTGTCATGTCGATCAACCAATCTATCCTCCATCTGTGTTCTCAACAGGATGTATCCTTCCTAACAGACAGCAACAATCCCATCCATCCTTTTGATCCTGTGGGAAAGGACATTTGAAATTTGATTGTGATATTTTGGTGCTTTTGACATTTTTGTTTATCATTTGAGCTCCCTATCATCACTTGTCAAGGTCACCTTGATCCATCATATCATGGTGTGCTTTGACTAGTAAACATAGGGGCGTATCTTGATCTTTTATCTGTTTTTGTCTTCTTGGTTGTCCCAATACCTGGCCTGACCAAGGTCTTTGTGACTTTGGTGTGTTGGGATAGCCTTCATGTTTGTTGTGTTTTTTTTACGCATTAGACACTAATCCATCTTGGTTTACATATGCTATAGCAAAAATCAATGCTCCAAAGATGGAAAATTCTATTAGGATTGCATTTCATTTTCCATTCCATCATCCTGCATGTCTCCCCCATCCTCATCCATTCAAATAATCTAATCACACTCTTGGTCTTGTTCCCAGCCTTACTACAAGCCTTGATCCAATCATCATCATCATTATCATCTGTGGGATGTATCCTTCCCTCATCAACAACACTCTCATCGGGATGAATCCTTCCTTATCTTTTGGTGTTGTTTCGGGATGTATCCTTTCCTCATTAACAACTCATCCTCATCCTCATCAGGATGTATCCTTCCCTATCCTTGTGTTGTTCTAGGATATATCATTCCCTCATCCAACACACTCCATCAACCATCTTCCCAACCTGGCTTGTAGCTTGACTGGGGCAACCTCATATTTGTCCTAGAATCCATTTGTGCTCACCTTCATCTCCCATTTCTTATCCTCCTTTCTTATCCACCACTTTACATCATCATCCTCATATCCCCTTTCATCATCTCATCCATTTCAAGAGCACACCCATGTTCTCTTGAACCTACATGTCCTCTCCAAGGGGCATCCTCAATCCCTAATCTTCATCATTTTTTTTCCTTCCTAAGTCACTCCTTTAAATGACTGGGGTATCTTTTCTAATCTAACCATCTTCTTCTAGGTTCTATGTTTTAATATTCTTAAAAATGATGCTACTTCGTAACATCTCAAAGAGGTGCAAAATGTAGGCACCTAAATTTGGACACTTCATTTGTCCAAATTTACCCCTTTTTCGTCTAAATATCCCCTTATCCGCATTAATTAAATAATAACACTATTATTTAATTAATACCTCTAAAGTTCCTCTAATTCCTAAGGTATCTAGTTAAATAATTAAATACCTTACCCCTTTAATTCCCCTTTCATCAAATGAATTAAATAAATATGACATTTATTTAAATTCTTCACATGTCACATCCTTCACTTAATCTTAATCAACCTCTTAATCTCTTCATTAGGGATGTGCACATGCCTATTCCTTGATTAGGATGTGTCACATCCTCCAATTTTTGCAAGTTGGCTTCTAATCCTTATTAACCACTAATTATCTTCTAATTACTGATTAGTTAAGCCTAATCAGTACCTTGGTCAACTCTCCCCATCTCCTGAGGAATTTTTAATTCCATTTTATTCATCCAAGGCTCCTCTCTTCCCCATGTGAATTTTTAATTCACTTTTATTCCTCCAAGGAATCTTCTCTTCCCCATGCAAGTTCTAGAACCTTTGACTTGTCACATCACATGTGCCAAAGACTTCTAGAACCTTGGAATTGTCACATCATTCACATGTGGAAAATCCCCACATTTTTGGAAACCCTCGCTTATCCACTAGATTCTTCCAATAATTGTGAATTTTTAATTCAATTTTATTCCTCCAAGGAATCTTCTCATCCCCCAAGGTACCTACAAGGTACTTGTCCTTCCTCCACATCATGTACCTCTTTTCCACCTCACTCCCACATCATCTCACCCTAGGCCACCTCACATTCAACATGTCAAGATGTGAGGGCTTGTGAGTCCTCAACTCACCATAGCCCTCCATCTTGAACTTTTTGGTTTAATCTCAATCGTTGATTTTTCTAGAGAATTCAAATCCCTCTATAAATACCCCCTCCTTCCTCTCATTTGGAGTAAATCTTTTGCTATCAAAACTCTTGCAAAATTGTCATTTGAGCTCTCATTCACCATAGCATTTGAATTCACCATTACCATGTCTCCACTCATCTTGCATATCACTTTACATGTTTGATTTAACTTGTCATCCAAGGAGCACACAAATATTCAAAGATCAAAGGGCCAACCAAGGAAGAAGTGGAATAAAGGTATAATCACTCGTTGTTGTATTTCATATTGCAGTTTATCATTCCTTAGGCTAATCATTGAGGTTTCCTCTTTGTGTTATTTCTTTTATTGAATTGATAGTTTGTTTAGCATCTCATAATAGGACTTAACATGTTAGAAGATCAGAGTTAATGTAGACTCAAAATATATTGATCAATATCATGCACTTGATCCTGATTTACGAACATCGATTCTTCCTTAATAATTTCCACACCAACCAATTAATTGAATAATCTTTATTTAATTAATTAAATTCCCTCCTTAAATCAGATAATACACTTTATCAAATTTATTTCATCATATCCTAATGCTCCTCTATTAATTAAATAAATCAATTTTATTTAATTAAATCATAATGTTCTTCTTTTAAGTTAATAAATCAATTTTATTTAATAAAATCCTAATGTTCTTCGTTTAATTAAATAAATCAATTTTTATTTAATTAATTCCTAATGTTATTTTTTTAATTAAATAAATCAATTTTATTTAATTAAAATTCTAAAGTTCTAATATCCTCTCATTTGATTTAAATAAACCCTAACATTTAAATCAAATGTCACAAATCAACTAATCTCATCTAAGTTAATTAATCCTAAATTAATTAGCTCCTAACACTAATCCCCCATTCCTCTATCTTTTAACTCCAACCTAAGGTAAGTCAACCTTGGTCAAGTTGCACATGTAAATCAATTTATTTGATTTACTAATTACTTTATTTTCTTTCAAAAAAGCATATTCCTAGAATATTCCACCCATTTTACTTTTCCCTCCTAAAAAGACTTTTATCCTCTTTCTCAAGCCACCTTGGCATTAAAGAGCTCTTACACAAGCCACCTTGGCTTTAAATAGCTCTTACGCCTCCCCTTACACAAGCCACCTTGGCTTTAAATGGAATCTTACACATTCTCTTACGCAAGCCACCTTGACATTTATTCTTCTTACACATCACATCTCCCAAAATGTGCTCATACATGTGTGAGCACATCTCCTCCAAGATTCATTAGCATGTTGACAAGTGGAATTATGCTATTGGTCTATTCTTTAATCCAACATTCATCAAAATCCTTCACTCTTCAATCTTTGGCTTCTATAAATAGAGGCATCATTCTTACAATATGGATCCAACAACTAAGATCATAATCACTATAGCCATTTGAGTTCATAGAATTTCATCTTTTTCATCCATTTTAGCAACATTATAGCCATTTTTCATACTTTGTTCATTACAAGATTCATCATCAAGCTTATCAAGGGGTTAGGAAAGGGCTTCTTTCCACATAAAAGGAACACTAATCCCCCTATGGGATGTTGGTTTGAGTATTAGAATAGCATTTCATTAGTAGTTTACTTGATATTCTACTTTGTTGTCATGTTCTTATGCTAAGATGAATTTCATAGGGAATGCTTTCTTCTTACTTGTTTCTTGACTAATGATCACTTGTTTGTTCATGTTTGAGAAAGTATAGGAGGAGCAATCACATTTAGGTGCTAGGAGGGCTTGAATCTTAAAATTAACACATTTTTTTCACTATTTTTGTTATTTTTTTCATTTTCTATGATTCGAGGACACAACGATGCCGAAGAGGACAAATAACGACACAATCGTTTCAGCATCACTATATAGTGGCATTGCCTTTGTACCCAAAGAGCGACGCTATAGTGATTTTCCTGATGCCTTGTCTGTCAAACACCAAAGAGCGAAGCTAGTGAATATCCTGACGCAATCGTAGGCTTTATTTTTCCACAAAGCGACGTTGGTTTCACTAGAGCGATGCTGAAAATTCCAAATAGTGACGCCTTTGCAAGAAGAAACACTAGGTCTAAGTAAAAAGTATTTTTCAAATTTATTTTAACATGTGCTTGTATGTTTCGATTTATTTTGACCTCTGACCTATTTTGTGGCTCTATTTTCTATAGGCTGATCAAATTTTGTAGGTTTAGGTGACAAAGAAGGAGATGAAACAAGGAGAACTATCTATGGCATTTCCTTTTTCAAAATTGAAAAAATTGTTCATTAACACTTTGGGGACATTTATAATCCCATCTTTGGATATTGTTTTCTTCAGCTTTAGGACTCAACTAAATTTTGTTTGGGTTTTAAAAAGAACATACAAAAGATTTTGTTTTTCTCAAAGTTCCTTAAAAAGAACCTTAGAAACTCACTAGATTTGATTTGGGTTTTAAAAATTGAACAATCAACTTCACACTCAAATTTGGTACTATAAAAAGAACTCATTTCTATTTGTGAGGGCTAAAAAGAACTTGTCTTTGTTTTTTTTTGTAATCTTCTTTACAAACTCTTGTCATTTGAATGTGTATGAACTTCTCTCGCACTTCACAACAATCTTGAGAATCAAAAGCATTTTAGTGACATTAGGTTGTTAAAATATTTCCTCCACATTTTAAATTTGGGTTTTTAAAAATTGAACAAAACATGCGAGTGTGAAGAAAAGGCATTGTGTGTGCTCCATCCTAAATGTGTTAGGTGGTCGAACTAAAAATTCACTTCTTTTCTATTGTTTACCTTTAGAGAGCCTACCTTGGTGGGAAAAAAATTTCATCCCAAGGGAACGACTCAAATTGGTAATGAGCTAAATGCCAAGCTACTCCCAACCAGTATATAAATTCGAATGTTGAGGAAATCTCAGCATTACAGGAGCTCCTATGGACAAGCAGGTGATACTCTTGATATGGGTTGATCTTGCCTCTCGTGTGGCCTCCTAAACAGGTGCCTTGATTACAAACCAATTTGTGTAGAATCCAAAATCCCTATCTATTTGTTGTTGTTAGGAGGTTGGACCTTTGAAGACATCCCACGTACCTGCAATTCTTAGTAGAGATGAAGAATTTTTCATGGGATATTCATGAGAACTCGAAGCCTGGATGACCCAAGAAGTGTGTGTCATGGAGGGGAGCCAGTGTGTTCAATCTTCTAATCATTTTCTTTGAATAAGCGTAGTTGGAGAAATCCAAGTGGAAATCTGACAAATATTTCCTTTTCTATCTTAGGGTTGTGTATTTCTTTGGTATCAAAACACTTTGCTTGGATCTAAAACATTGGAAAACAAACATTCAATAAATCATCATAATTTCAAACCCTTTGGGAAGAAAAAACACCTTTGAAAAGTCCATGTTTTACTGCTTGTCCCTAGGGGTTCTTATCCCTAGAAGGCTTCTAAACATTTGGACCCACATCTTAATTTGTTTCTCTCCAAATTCAACATAGGGAACTATTTCCTTGATTCTCTTGATTTCCACATAATGGACCTTGTGGGATGAAAAGAAATTGAGACATAGACATTCAGTTTGAAAAGCTAAACAAGAAAGTGTGGATGTGGTAAAAATAACCAATTATAAGCAAGATAAAAGATAATTGAACCTCACATGTGCTTGACCTCATAATTTCCCACAAAGTCAAAGTTCCCAAATATAATCATCATAAGCACCTTAGTCAAAAGGCTCTCCAAAATTTTCTTTCAAGACTTTAGGAAGTTAGAGAGAGATTGGTTAATAACTTTTACAAACATGCTTCAAAGGACAATCTCAATTTTTACTCATTCTATTATTGTCAAAACCTAAGTCTTTTTCAACATTTTAGGTTTCTCACATAGGAAGTATAGCATGTTCTTCAATATCGAGGTCTTGTAAAAATAAGTCTCTTTAAGTCCAATCTAGGGTCAAAATCAACACTCTCATCCATCCCACAAACAAAAAAATCAAAATCCCATCTCAAAAACAACTCTTAGAATCTTGGAAAAAATCATTCATGTTAGGATCTTGGTAATCCTTCACATAAAAAATAAAAAATCATCTTGTTTGACTAAGTGTGTGTGGATTAATCCTTCTTCATACACTTAGTTAAATTATCACCTTGTGGAAATTTTTTATTCCAAGATAACATCCAACATCTCAAGTTTTATGAGCTCATTAGCCAAAATCTAAATCAAATCCAAATCAAATCAAAAATCAAAATCCAAAATTACAAAATTCTAGTATCCTTCCAAGGTTCTTAAGAGTTCAATCCTTCATACCATCCATCTTTCATTTATCCCATCACCATCATTTTATCCTTAAAAAAACTTAGATTTTCTTCTTTGTACCTAAAGTTTAGACCAAGCTAAGTAATTAAAGGCTTTTCCTTCTATATTCTTGAAAGGTGATCTTTATTTTATGGTCCAAACTAGATCTCAACACAAGAGAAACATGGATCAAAACAAAGAGACATCCACTTCAAGTGACTTGAGTCAAACCGCACCTGAATTTAACCCCATTAGATCTAACAACCCCCCACTCAATCTTCCTCAGCAACCACAAGATCCTCAAGAGGGAGGTTTCCAAGTGGAAGATATCACCTACAATCCCCTAGGAATGACTCAAGATTAAATTATGGAGATAGTCCAAAATCCTGAAAAACCACAAGATTGTCAACACAATGATGAGACTCAATCCTGCAGAATACATGCTAGAATTAGAAAAATAAGGGGAAAAACTCCCTTCTAATTATGATGTAATCACTATTGTGTAACCACCTCTTGGGACTATGCCACTGGTATCATTCACACCATCCTTCCAAAACATCATTCCACCCATCCCACAACCAATATCATCTCATGCTCCAAGCCAACCCATAACTACCAAGGGGAGTTTTTTTCTTCGTGCTCTTCAAACACATCCCCTTGTAAGTAATAAAAACTTGGACACAAATACCTTCCCTTGAGACCCAAATCATCTGTACATTCCTCTCATTTTCCATGGCATGAACAATGCATCTAGCTTCTCCACAACACTGACATACCCTCTTGGGACACAAGTCTCTCTTTCCATGGTATCACAAGGACAAGAGGGTTTATTTGGAAAAGGGGGAATATTTGATGCTTCATCATCACTTTCTCAAGGAATCATACCATCTATCCCCCCACCACTTCCCCCACTAACATCAACATCCACATCAATCCAAGGTTTAGGGCAACCCCCTTTACCCAACATACCAATCCAAAATCAATCAAATTAAAACAATCCTCCAATTTTTGAACCAAATCAACATACCAAATCCTCTAAGTGTGTCACTGATATCACAACACTAGGTGGCACCAATCCAGACATCCCAATCAACCATTACATCATCTACAAATGTGGTCTCCCAAGGACCTAGCGCATCTACCATACCCTCCACCACACAACCAATGGTAATCACTCAAACACCTCAACAACCACCTCAACAAAACCTCAACACACCATCTCATCAAATCCTAAATCCTCCACCTCCACCACCAAATCCAAACATGGCCAATCAATGTAGCATTTCCTTGTAGGTAGCTCAGCAGGCATAACAAAAGGTATTTTAGCAATTCCAATCCCAACAAGCTACACAACAAGCCCAAAAATTTGCACAAGCCACCCAACCTACTCAAGAAACACAAGCTACCCAATCACAAGCACAAGCATTGCTACAATAATGAAAATCCCAACAAGCCGCATATGTTGCTCAAGTTGCACAAGTACAAGCACAAGCCCAAGCATAGGCCCAAGCTCAATATCAGGCACAAAAAGCTCAAGCATAAGAACTGTTACAACAATAGGCTTACCAACAAGCTTTGTAGCAATACCAATCCCAAAATAAAGTAGCCCAACAGCAAGCATTATTCACACAACAACAGCAACAAGACCAACAACAAGCATTGTTCGCACAGCAACAACTAAAAGAATATCAAAAAGCATTACATGCACAACAAAGCTTATAGAAAACACCCAAAAATGTACCACCAAGTGTGCAAGTCACCCCACCCATCATTCAAGCCATAACATCCACCCAAAATACATACATTCCACCACTTGATCCGCAAAATGATTTGTCCGCTCAAATCAAAAATCTCTCACAACAGGTGTTGGACATACAATCTGGGAAAACAACAAAAATGCAAGCGAATCTATGCCCTTACCCCTTCAATAGAAGAATTATGATGAAATCATTCCCACCAAGCTTTGAGATACCATAATTTGACAAGTATCATGGAACCAAAAATCTTGAAGATCATATCAGGGAATTCCACGTACACTGCATGGAAGTTTCCTATGATGAATCTTATCTAATGAGGTTCTTCTCCAGAAGTCTGGTCATCCCAACCATGGAATGGTTCTCCTATCTTCCTCTTGGAATCACAAAGTTCCAAGAAATTATGGATGCATTCATACAAAATTATTCATTTAACATGGGCATGGATGTAAGCTTGGAAGAATTGTCCAACCTTAAGAAAAACCAGTCAGTCATTTGCATCCTTCTTACAATGATGGCGATCCAAGGCCAATACGAGAAAGTGGGCTATGTCAAAAGAACAAGTCGGAACCATCATCTCGAATCTTGAAGGGATCTTAGCCTTCCATCTCAAAATTCAATGCATCACTACCTATGATCAGCTCATCCCCAAAGCTCTTAACATTGAAAGAGACCTCATTTCACAAGGGGGGACACCCCACTTATCAAGACAATCATCCATCAATAAGCTATAATGACAAACCTCAAACATGGGAACAAAACAAAAATGTTACCAATGATGGTGTTGTTGACACAAAGGTTGTAATCAATACTCCAAGGCCAAACATGCAACAACAAACATAGCAAAAACCTTAAAAAAATGCCCAAAATGCCCCTCGACCCCACACATCTCAACAAAAAAACAACACAAACAGTCAACAACTTTAATGATCACGGTGGACCATCCACTAGAAACATATATCCCCTAAAGTGAAAGTACACACTGCTTGGGGAATCAATCGAATCTATCATGCAGTGACTCATTGAAGCCAACATCATGACGCTCTGAGTCATTGAAAATTACTAGGAGCCTCAAGTTAAACCACCATGGTATAATAAGAAGAACCTTTGTGATTTTCATAAGATAAAGGGGCACAAAACAGCTAGTTGCATGAGGCTCAAGAACCTAATCCAAGATCTTATTGATGACAAGACTATTACCATTGAGCAACAAGATAGAAATAAGGACCTCAAAATATACATGAATCTAATGTCAAATCATAATAAAGAAAACAACAATGGAAAAGGAAAAAATTACGATAGCATTAACCATGTTTATGACCATGTTATCGCATCTTTAGATGAATGGGTAGGTGTTTTCCATATCATAGGGTCCAAATCTGAGTGTGGAGTCACCACACAAGGTGGCAAAATCATTATCCCCAGACCATCCACAAAAGCTAAAGTACCCCTTGCAAACTCAAAGCTAGTTGCCAATGCTTACAATATCTTAGAACAGCTAAAGAAGACCCCTTCCTAGATCTCCATCATGGATTTGTTGAAAATCTCACTTGCACATAGGGAAATCCTAGAAAAGGCACTCACTGCATCTTCCATACCCACATATATTGATGCACACTAGTTCCAAGCTATGGTCAGGCACATCACCACACCACATCTCCTTACATTCTCTAAAAAATATCTTCCAACCTAGCCATCTCATAACCGTGCACTTCATCTTGAAGTCTTTGTCCATTAAAATAAATTCAAATAGATCTTGGTGGATCAAGGTGCAAGGCTAAGATTTTTTTCTCTCAAGCTAATAAAGAATTAGGGATTCTTCGAAGATATGATTGAAAATGGAAAAGGCATCACAATCTGGGCTTATGATGATCAAGAAAGAGTGTCTCAAGGCACCAATCAACTTCATATACAAGTAGGACCAGCCATCATGGAGACTACTTTCCGATTCCTCGATCTTGGCCTATGTTATAACATTCTCCTAGGGTGCCCATGGATACATGGGATGTAAGCTATTGCATCCACATACCACCAATGTGTTAAATTCCCTTATGAAAACCAAGAAGTCATGGTTCAGTGTGACCCAAAGCCCTTAGCCTATTGTAGGAACTTAGAAGCCAAATATTACAAAATCCCACAAGTTCCAAGACTGATGAAGGCCCTACGACTCCATTTGTAGACCCATCTACCCTAGCCTCCACTTATGAGACAAAGACACCTGCCATTCCTGATATTTCTGATATTGAATACATTATCCAAGATAACAGATGTGGAGACTACAAGATGAAGAAAGGTGTACCTTTGTAATAGGAGAGTTACCTAAATCTCCCAGGTCCCATGAATAGCCACAACCAATCGACATAGTATCTCAAACATTCACAGTAAATCCTTCTAGATTCAAAAGTTGGGGGGACCTAAGCCAAGAAGTGGTAGATGAAAATGACATATCAAGCTTGCTACATCAAGATGAAAGACCTGTACTGGCTCTTCCAATGGATGATGATAACAAAGGGCTATAGTTAATGCTTGGCATGGGCTCTAACAAGAACAAGAAACTCAAGAAAAATGATAATGACCTGTTAGAACCCATCGTTGCTGAGAAGCACATAAATAATTTTGGCCTTGGATGTAATCCTCCAAAGATAACCATACATGACAAAAGTACCCCTATTAAAATAGTCAAAGCTCCTCCTCGGTTACCAGTATCCACAGGTCTACCCTTAGACAATTATAACTTCGATATAACTAATGTATGTAGTGTTGAGGATTCCCTCATTGACCTACCCATGTCATTGAAGACTCTTCCCTATTCATGATTTCCACTATGTCTTTTGAGTCAAACAACCAAACCCATGAATTAAAGCTAGTGTATCCCTAGCTAATAGACTATGACCAACGAGGACCACCAATTTTAGACACATTCGAAATGATGAGGCCCTCTTTGAATTCATGGGACTATGGGATACTATACCATGCTGAGACCATAAAGCATGATTTGACATTGAGCTAGATACCCATGCATACTACGGGGAAATGATTGAATCCCTTAGTTGCAAAAGATAAAATTTAAGAGTAATCTCTAGATCTTTAAGTGAAAACCACGTTGTGACACTTTCTAACCCAAAAATAGTAAAAACAAAGGATGCATCCAAAGGTGAAAACCTCTCTGAGGTGCCCAAGGATGAGGGATTAAATCTTCCCCTTAGTGCTATTCATCAAGAAAATTCAGTAGTGCTAGCAGAGAAGTGTAACCCCATCAACTTGGGGACTAAAGAGATGCCCCACACAACCTTCTATATAGAATCACTTCTGAATGAAGAACATTAACTTCTAGTTGCATTTCTGAGAGAAATAAAGGTAAACTTTGCATGTACCTACACTAACATGTCAAGACTCAATCCAGAGGTTGTGGTTCATCATCTTGTAGTATATCTAGAGGCAAAGCTAGTAAAGTAGAAACTAAGGAAAATGCATCCACAGATCGCACTATTAGTCAAACTTGAGTTGCAAAAACTCCTGGATGTTGGCTTCATAAGACCATTGATTATCCTGAATGGGTCTCAAACTTCATAACTGTCACTAAGCCCACTGGGGGCATATGGATCTACACTGACTTCAAGGACCTAAACAAAGCATGCTCGAAGGATAATTCTCCCCTTCCAAACATTGACATGATTGTAGATCAAACAACATGCCATGACATGTTGTCACTAATAGATGGGTTTTCAAGGTACAATCAGATAATGATAGTGAAAGAGGATCAGAATAAGATGGCCTTTACTTGTCCATGGGGTACATACTGCTAGAACATGATGTCATTCAGGTTGAAGAATACTGGAGCTACCTATCAAAGGTCCATGACTCATTTTTCATAACATGATCCACAATGACATATTGGCCAAATCAGGGAAACACCGAGACCACATAGAAGCACTAAGGTCCATCTTTGATAGAATGGAGGAATACAAGGTAAGGCTCAACCCTAAGAAATGTGTCTTCAGTGTATAGTTAGGAAAGCTTCTTGGGTATATAGTATCAATGAGAGAGATCAAGATAGACTTGGCCAAAATCAAAACAATTCTCGAAATAGAGGTGCCAAAGACATTGAAAGAGTTAAGGGGTTTACAAGGAAGACTCTAATCCATCTGTAGGTTCATAGTGTAGTTGGTAGGCAAATTTGTCCCATATTCTCATCTACTCCACAAGGGGGTAGCATACAAGTGGGATGAAAAGTGAAATCAAGCTTTCAATAAAATCAAAGAGTACTTACTAACACCACCAATACTCATTCCACCAATCTGGAATAAGTCGCTAATCTTGTATATATTAGCTACAATCATAGCACTTGGGGCTCTATTAGCACAACATGATGAGATAGGGAAGGAGAGAGTCATATACTATATCAGTTGAACCATGGTAGGACATGCGTTAAATTATACATTCATCAAAAATGCTTGCCTAGCAGTAGTGTTTGCCTCACAAAATTTTGGGAACTACATGTTAGCCCATCAAATTAAACTCATTGCCAAAATAAACCCTCTCAAATATTTACTTTCCAAGGAAACACTTATGGGGTGGATGGCTAACTAGGTCATGATCCTCTTAGAATATGACATTGAATATGTGGAAAGAAAAGCTATCAAGGGACAAGTGATTGTTGATCAATTAGCAGAAGTGCCCATCTATTTAGAGAACCCACTTATATCAAAATTCCCAGACAAATCCGTGTTCACCCTCAATGTTGTAGATCATTGGAAGGTGTATTTTGATGGGTCATATACACTGCATGGATCAGGAGTAGGTATTTTCTTCATCACACTACAAGGGGATTGTATTCCTAAATCCTACAGGTTATCTTTCCCTTGCACTAACAACATCACCAAATATGAAGCCCTTGTGATTGGACTCAAAATCACAATGCAATGGTAGATCATGGCTCTTAAATTTTATGGAGACTCTCAGCTAATCATCAACCAAGTCAACAATGGTACCAGAGAAAAGATGACAAGATAACCCCATACAACAAACTGGTGGAGGACCTCAAAGAATTTTTCATTTACAGCAGATTTGAGAAAATTCCAAGGGAAAAACACCAAAGCAACAGATGTCGTGGCAACAATCAAATCACTATTGGACATCCCACACAATGTCCTTAAACATAAATTCTTGGTAGAGAAGCTTCTCATACCACCTTTTGATGTACCAGAGTCTGAATTTGTGTGTGAAATCGTTGGTCCTAGTAACCCATGGTATCATGACATATACACCTACCTAAAGATAGGAGTCCTCCCGACCGATATCACTTTGAACCTTAAAAGAGCCTTTGTCAAGAATTCATCCCGCTTTGATATCTTAGGCGACACCCTATACCATAAAAGTATTGACGGAACCATTTTAGGATGCCTAAATGCTAAGGAAGCTTTGACTTCTTTAACTAAGGTACACGATGGTGTTTTAGGTTCACATTCGAGTGATATGACATTGGCCAAGAAACTACTAAGAACGGGGTAGTATTGGCCGAAAATGGAGAAGAAAGCTAATGAATATGACAAGAAGTGCTTGTAATGTCAACAGCATGGGACCTCATCCATGCACCAGCTAAAGAGCTCCACCTGATTGTAACACCTTGGCCCTTCTCACAGTGGGGGCTCGATCTCATTGGAAAAATCACCCACACCTCATCTAATGGACACAAGTTCATTATCACTATTATGGAGTATTTTACAAAAAAAATAGAGGCCATTCCTATGACCTATTTCACCGGAAAGTAGATTACTAAGTTCATCCTAAATTATCTCATTTGCCACTATGGTGGCCCACAAGCCATTATCTTAGATAATCGGACACCTTTCAAAAACCAGGATGTTCGAGACCATTTCCAAAAATTCAATATCCAACATCTCTTTTCTACTCCATACCACCCCCGGGGTAATGACCAAGCTGAGGGTACAAATAAAACCATCATAAAAGTCCTCAAAAAGATAGTCAATGAAGCTATTTGTGACTAGCACTTGTAGTTAAATCCTACCCTATGGGCCTATCAAACAAGTATCCACACACCAGCAGGTGCAACCCCATTCTCTCTAGTCTATGGATTAGAAGCCATCATCCCTATTGAGATCTAGCTCCCATCCCTAAGAATATCATTGCAAAATATCATCATAGATGAAGAATATCGGGTATCATGGTTGAACGAGCTGGAAATACTGGATGAGCAGTGCATGGATGCTTTGAACCACCTACAAATCTACCAGAACCGTCTGAAGAGGAGCTACAATAAGAAGATATGGAATTGGTCCTTTCAAGTTGGTGAGCTTGTAATGAAAGAAAATCAGAAAAATGTGCCAACTCCTTATAGCAAGGGAAATTTTGAACCCAATTGGTTGGGACCTTTCGACATCACCACAAGCTAAAAATTAGGAGCATACCAGTTGTAAACACCCGAGGGAAATCCTCTATATGATCCTATCAATAGCTCCCATCTCAAAACATTTTATGCCTAAGTTTCAAGGTATAAATCTAAAAAAAAAAATATTAAAAATATTAAAATCAAAAAAAGGATTGAAAATAGTAAAGATAAAAAAATCATCCTCTAGTTAAAACAACTTCGGTGGCGCTTTGGGCAAGTACCTTGGTGAAAACCTAGCAAATAGACGCCTTGTGTAAATAAGTACTTTCCATCCACCATGATCTCTACAATTGATTCCACATCATCCATCGCATTCCATTAATCCTTCCATCGCCCATCTGCATCTGCATCATAGCTTGATCCTATGTTAGTATCATGTTTTCTCCTAGTACTACTTTGCAAATTTCTAAGGTTAGTTTGTCCTACCTACATTGGAGTAGTCTATCGCATTACACTAAGGGAATGCTCTTTTACCCACATTTGGGTCAGATTTGTATATATTCTGGAGATCTTCCTAAAATAAAAAATCCAAAAACATTCATAAAACTGAAAATCCAAAAAACATTCTTAAAATCGATCAAAAAAATCCAAAAAACATTCATAAAATCAAAAAATCAAAAAACATCCAAATCATACAAAAAATCCAAAAACAGGTCAAAAGGTCAAAAAAGTCAAAAATAGAGTCATCAATCAAACTACAGGTCTCTGAGTGTGAATGTAGGCAATGTCATCATCGATTTGCCCCTGAGACACATTAGGTCAGTCCTTTAGGAGTCTGTCATAATGTAAGGAAAAGCAACAGTCTGAAAACATTTTCCTAATGCTAAAACCATAGGGGAGGCATACAAAGACCAGTTTTAAAACATTAAAACACTTAAGATGAAAATATACATGATAACAAAAGTAACAAAAATAAAATTATTATAGAGATAACACCAAATTTACGTGGGAACACCCTTTCGGGAAAAAACCCACCAAACCAAGAGAAAGACACTTTGTACTACAATAAGCAAAAATTGCATACAAAGTTACAGTCCTCACTCTTTGATAGTTAGCTCACAGCAGCACTTGAGTTTTCATGCACTCACTTTTACAATGCTATTTCAACATACAATGAATACAAACTCTACAACCCTTTCTCCGTATTCTACTTTTTTCTAATTGTTTGACTTCTAGTCTAGACCAACTATTACAAATCTCTATCTAACGACCAATTAGGGTGTATTAATTTCAGTTCTTCATTGGCATTCCAAATCAATCTCAGATTGGATCCACCTACAATCCTACATCAAGCCACCCAAGCAATAAATTCATTGCAGAGAAATTACTGAATTTGGGCTCTTCCAACTGCCAAAATCTGATCTCATATGACTGCATAATATATTGTTTTTCACCAATCCACCTTCTGGTAGTAAATTTTGTTTTGCAACAACGGTGCAAAAACAACCAATGAAAAAATGCCACATGTCGCATTGCTATTCGCTTCGTCACTTGACCGAGCAATGATCGATCAACTATCATCGAGCTCCAAAATCCCTTCACCAAAACATTGACGACCAGCTCTATCAGGTTCCATAAGACACATGTTCATCACTCAGGAGGTTCTGAGGCATCCAGGAGGGAAACTCCAAGTTTCCCATGAGCTCGCCTGGAACGGGCTTCTAAGGTTGCCATGTCTAAGCCACTGGAGCTCCTTCGGGGAGTCTCTAGCAGCATCCGCTAGATTCCTCAGGGAACTCCTGAGGTGCAGACAAGTGTCCATTGTCGGACAGCCCTCGCATAAAGAAGCTCAGGGCCCACCTTCTCTTCGTTGTGCTCACTGCTTTGACAAGCCACCACATTTCATGCACACAGATCATTTCAATCGGCGAAAAGGTTAACAACGGTACTTGCCTTTGGATGCCATGGAAAGAAGCTAGCACCATCGGATGAAGCCAAGAGCAGTCATTGATGCAAGACATCGGCACATCGGCGAGACTTAGCATTTCCTCCCACCGATAAATGACTACTCTGCCAATAAATACAATGCCAACCAACATTCTGCCAACCCCATGCTCGTCAGTCCATCGCTGTGACAACCCTTAGAGTTTCGCTGATCAGACAAAGTCTCCGCAACCAAAGATAAAAATGACCAAATGAAAACTCTGCAGTAAAACAATAGAGACATAAACTTGTCAAGCCTTTAACAGAGGTCCAAGCTAGTAAATTTAGGCACATTTTCCAACAAGCTCCCACTTGATGAATACTTACTAGCTTCCTCCAGACTTTGAATTCATTTTTTATCATAGGCCTCAAGGCGCATCAAACTGGCACACCATCTGAACATGTCTATGGTGATTGTCTTTGTCAATGCATCAACAACATTATTCAGTGTATCCACCTTCTCTAAAGAAACCTTTCCATCCTCCACCATATCTCTCATGTAGTGATACTGTACATCGATATGTTTCATCCTGGCATGGAAAGTTATATTTTTTGCCAAACAAATAGCACTCTAACTATCACAGAAAATAGTAATCTACCCTGCATCAAAACCAATATCAGAACACAAATGACTTAGCCAAACAACTTCTTTGCAGGCGTGAGTTGCTTCCATGTATTATGCCTCCATAGTGGATAGAGAGACTACAACCTATCGCTTTCTCATCCAACTAATTGCACCACCATTTAACATGAAGGTATATCCACTAGTGGATCTTCTGTTGTCAATGTCCCCTACCCAATCAGAGTCCATACATCCACAAATGTTGAAGTTTTATGTGATGCAACCAAGTTTCCATGGTAACATAGAGTATACTCTGAGGTACCTCTTAGATATCTAAACACTCTCTTTACAGCATCCCAATGAGTCCTTCCTAGATTTTCCATAAATCGGCTGAGTACTCCTATTGCTTGGGAAATGTTTGGACTTATAGAGACCATCACATACATTAAACTACCAATAGCACTTGCATAAGGCACTCTGGTCATGTCCTCCATCTCAGTAGCAGATTTTGGACAATCTTCAACAAATAGCTTCGTTCCCTACATAAATGGAACAACTAGCTTCTTGCAATCACTCATATCAAATCTCTCCAGAACAGTGTTGACATACTTACTCTGACTGACCCAAAGCATTATTCCCTTTCTATCCCTAGTTATCTCCATCCTTAGAATATACCTTGTTGCACCCAGATCTTTCATTTCAAACTTTCCAGACAACTAATATTTAAGATTAGAAATCATAGACTTACTATTTCCTATGAACAACATATCATCCACGTACAGGGTAATAATAAGCACGCGATCATTTTCAAATTTATAATACACGCAATGATCAGATTTTAATCTCACAAATCCTATAGACAACACAAAAGTATCAAACTTATGGTACCATATTCTAGGAGACTGCTTCAAACCATACAAATATTTCTTTAATTTTTAGACCAGGCTTTCTTTACCTTTTTCAACGAAGTCCTCAGGCTGGGACATGTAAATTTCTTCTTCCAGCTCTCCATGGAGAAATGTTGTTTTCACATCCATCTGTTTGATCTCTAAGTTATACGTGGCTGCAAGTGACAATAGAAATCTGATAGATATCAGCTTAGCTATAGGGGAGCATATTTCTCCATAATCAATTCCCTCTAACTAGGAATACCCCTTTGCAACCAACCTCGCTTTATACTTCTTAGCACTGCCCTCAAGACCAGTCTTCTTCTTAAATACCCATTTACAGCCAATAGACTTTCTTCCTTCGGGCAAAGGTACCAAATCCCAAGCTTCATTCTTTTCCAATCATTCCATTTCTTCATTCATGGCTTCCAACTAGGAATTTGCATCAGGCATATTAATTGCCTCTTTAATAGTCCTAGGCTCCTCAGTGCTAGTAATTACAGCATAGGCACAGTTTGAATCCAAAATGGAGAAACCATACCTATCAGGTTGTTGTTTTTGATGTTTAGACCTTATCATTGGCTGAGGTTGTGGTTCTTCATCTTCAGAACTCTCAGAGTTGCTAGAGCTCTCCTCAGTTTCAAGTACACCATGTAGTTTTCCCTTTTCTGGAGTTTGGGGAATGTCAACTGCATCATTCTTCTTTTCTCTTTGATCTGTCTCTACCTATGGATCAGTTGCTGAAGGTTTCAGCTCACGAAATATTACACTTCTGATGTACATAAATTTCTCAGTGACGAGGTTCCAAAGCTTTTATCCCTTCACACCAATGCCATAGCCGATGAAGATACATTTAACAACCTTGTTCTCCAGCTTAGGTCTTTTCTCATTTGGCACATATGCATATGCCTCATAGCCAAAGACATGAACATGTCTCAGGGAGGGCTTCTTACCAGACCACACTTCCAAAGTTGTCTTATCAACAAGAGCAGAGCAAGGAGAATGATTTACTAGATAACATGTTATATCCACAGCCTTAGTCCAAAAATTCTGCTCCAAACCAGCACTACTCAACATACTCCTTGCATTTTCCATCAATGTCTTGTTCAACCTTTCAGCAACTCCATTCTATTGTGGAGTATAAGGTGTAGTTTTATGCCTTTTAATCCCATGGTCTTTACAATAACTATCAAAATCTACAAAACAAAACTCACTGCTATTATCCATCCTCAAACATTTTATTTTCCTTCCATTATGATTCTCTACCAAGTTTTTAAACTCTTTAAAATGAATGAACACTTCTGATTCACTTTTAAGAAAGTATATGAATGCCCTTCTCGAGTATTCATCAATAAAAGAAACATAATATCTAGACTTCGATAATGAAGGAACATTAACTGGACCAAACACATCAAAATGAACAGTCCAATACACCAGAAGATTTATGACAACTCGAGGAAAAAGAAACACATTGTTGCTTTCCATAAATGTAGTGTTCGTAGAAATCGAACTCAGGATTACAATCTACAAGCCCTTCAATAAGATTTTTATTTTTCAAGGTTTTTAAACCTTTCTCACCTATGTGACCAAGTCTATGATGCCACAACAAGGTCTTCTCTACTGGGAGTTTCACCTCCATCGCATTTGCAGCCAGAGAAGCATCTTCATCCTTCTCTAGAGGAGTAGCTTTTCTTGACTTTACAAAGATGTTGTTACATTGAATAGGACATGCATCTAGCTTGTACAAAGTACCATTACAAACACCCTTAGCCAACACCATAGCGCCTCTAGCCATCTTACATCCTTTACTCGAGAAAGAAACTTCTACACCAGCATCATTCAGCTTACTGACAAAAAGTAAGTTGTGAGCCAGACCTAGTATGTTTAGTACGCCACCAATCGCTTTGATTCTACCATCAGGGAACTCTATCTTGACTCTTCCACAACCAATAATCTCCAATGTTGAATCACTCACCAGGTACAGCTTTCCACCATCATACTTTTCATACTTAGTGAACCACTCTCTATGAGACATCATGTGAAAATATGTGCCTGAGTCAACCAACCAAACATCATCTGATACTTGAGTTGCTAAGGCTGCAATGAAGCCATCTACATCACTCTAAGAAGATTCATAGTCTGAAGAGTTACTCTTCTTCTTCTTCTTCTTCTCCTTACAATCCTTTTGGATATGACCAGGCTACCCACAATTCCAGCATTTCACCTTGGACTTTTTACTAGGAGACTTTGATCTCCCTACAGATTTAGATTTGGACATCTTGTCCTTCTTCTTTCCTTTCTCCTTCGATCTACCTCAAATAGCAAGGGCCTCTTTGGCCATCTTAGAAGACTTCCTCTGCATCTCTTCAGACAACAGCGAAGCAACCACATCTTCCATCTTGAAAGTAGCAGTCATACTTCCAATAGCCATCACCAGATGATCCCAAGTCTTAGGTAATGAACATAATAGGAGCATGCAATGATCCTCCTCCTCTATCTTTACACCCACAAATTCCAATTGAGCAACACTCATATTAAACAAGTTCAAATGGTCTGCAATAGATGCACCTTCTTCCATCTTCAAGGAGTACAACTTCTTCCTCAGGAATAACTTATTTACCAGAGACTTTCCCTAATAAATATCGCCAAGCTTCTTCCATAACAAAGATGAAAATTTCTCCTCATTAGACATTAAGAGTACAGAATCGGCCAGACAAAGTCTTATCAAACCTCTTAGTTTTCTATCTGTGAGGTCTCAATCTTCTTGTTTCATACTTTGTGGCATAGTTCCAAACACTGCTACCTAGAGGTCTCTATCCACTAACAGGTCTTCCACTTTGAGTTTCCACAACTCAAAGTTGCCGCCATTGAATTTCTTAATATCAACTCTTCCTGATGTACCTGCCATCTTAGACTGAACTTGGTTGTAACTTTGCAAGACTCCCACCAGAACAGTATTAGCACAAAAAACCAGCCTTACTAACAAGGATAACACAACTGGCTAGACTTTGATGCCACTTGTAAGGAAAATCAATAGTGTGAAAATGCTTTCCTAACGCTAAAACCATAGGGGAGGTGTGCAAAGACCAGTTTTTAAACATTAAAACACTTAAGATGAACACATACAGGATAACACGAGTAACAAAAATAAAATGATTACAAAGATAACACCAAATTTACGTGGGAAAACCCATTCGGGAAAAAACCCACCACACCAAGAGAAAGACAATTTATATTACAGTAAGAAAAAATTACATACAAAGTTGCAGTCCTCACTCTCTAATAGTTAGCTCACAGCAGCACTTGAGTTTTCATGCACTCACTGTTACAATGCTATTTCGACATACAATGAATACAAACTCTACAACCCTTTCTCCGTATTCTGCTTTTTTTTTATTCTTTGACTTCTAGTCTGGACCGACTATTACAAGTCTCTATCCAATGACCAATTAGGGTGCATTAATTTTAGTTCTTCATCGACATGCCAAATTTCTCTCGGATCGGATCCACTTGCAATCCTGCATCGAGCCACCCCCGCAATAAATTTGTTGTAGAGAAATTGCTAAATTCGGGCTTTGCCAGTTGCCAAAATTCGATCTTATATGACTGTATAATACATTGCTTTTCACCAATACAGCTTCCGTCAATAAATGGTTTTTTGCAACAACGGTGCAAAAACAACCAATAAAAAAATGCCACATGTCGCACTGCTATTCATTCTGCCACTTGACTGAGCAATGATCAGTCAACTGTCATCGGGCTCCAAAATCCCTTTGCTAGGACACTGACCGCCAGCCCTAGTGGGTCCCATAAGCCACATGTTTTCCACTCGGGAGGTTCTGAGGCATCCAGGTGGGAAACTCCAAGTTTCCCATGACCTCACCCGGAACGAGCTTCCGAGGCTGCCACATGTAAGCCGTTGGAGCTCCTTAAGGGAATCTCTAGCGGCATCCATTGGATTTCCTAGGGAACTCCCAAGCTGTAGACAAGTGTCCATGGTCGGACAGCCCTTCACATAAAGTAGCTCGGGGCCCACCTTCTCTTCACTACGCTCACCTCTTTGGCAAGTCGCCACACGTCATGCACACAGATAATTCCGCTTGACAAAAAGGTTAACAGCGGTCCTTGCCTTTGGATGCCATGAAAAGCAGCTAGCACCGTCGGATGACGCCAAGAGCAATCATTGATGCAAGACATCAGCAAGACTTAGCATTTCCTCTCGCCAATAAATGACTGCTCCACCAATGAAGACAATGCAAACCAACATTCCGCCAACCCCACGCTCATTGGCCCATCATTGTGACAACCCTCAGAGTTTCACCGATCAGACAGAGTCTCCATGACCAAAGATAAAAATGACCAAATGAGAACTCCACGGTAAAGCGATAGAGACATAAACTCGTCAAGCCTTTAACAGAGGTCCAAGCTAGTAAATTGAGGCACATTTTCCAACACATAATAAATTGGCAATCCACATGTTCATATCTTCATCAATAATTGATTTTGTGTCAGTCGAACTATGTGGTCTTTGCGTGTATAATGTAGGAACTTGGCTAATCTTTGATCAGCCCCCGAGGCCCCTAGGATAGGTCCTTAGGTTAGGTTCTTGGTCAAAATCTCAGAAAACACCAAAAACATTTGTAAAACACCTTAAAATCTCAAAACAGCCTCAAAACATTTCAAAACATCAAAAACATCCAAAAACATAAAAAAAAACCACAAAAAAGGGAATCCGTCCAATTTCAACATTCACTCGCAATAAGCCTCGGCTCATAATAAATCAATCATTGCTTTCATCCTTTGGAAAAATAATTGGAAGCAAGCTTAGCAGTTAAAAGTGTGCACTCCAACATCGAGGTCCTAAGTCTAGGTTAGTAGGTAAACAAGTTGGTCAACTCTGGGTATCAATAGCATATCATCCAGTCAATCTCACCATCATCTGATAACATCATGTCCTATGATGCATTCTTCATACAATGGACATCAACATTAGGCATCACCGTAGTTTAGTCTTGGCTAGCGGTATGAATAACATTAGCTTGTTTGTTTATGTGATCTTTTCTTGTGATTTATCCTATTACGCTCCTTCCAATGACCTCTTGATGATGTCTAATCAAATGATTTAGAGAATTTAAAGGAATGGGGCGTCAATTTTTATCTTTTGTCTGTTGTGCTTGTTGGATGCTCTTGTAATATAACCTAATAACATCCAATCAATCTCACCATCATCAATGGGGTATTTTAAACATCATTTATTGGGAGATAAATCGCTTAAATTTCAAATCATCAATAAATCACAAAAAATTAAAAAATTTCAAAAATATCCTTAAAATTCAAAGATTCATCGATTTATATCCCGAGGGGGCATACATTCGTTATCACTCAAAAATCAATGTCTGGGACATATCAATTTTTTTTTGTCAATACAAGCAAAACAATTGATTCTTTGAAACAATGTGTAAACACATCACTTCAAAGATGGGCAAAATGTATACACCTAAAAATGGTCTGGATAAATCTAATTAATTAAATACAATTATTTGATTAATTAACCTTTAATTCATCTATTTACAAATAAATAGAAATTTTTATTTATATTTAACTCACATTTTATTTTCTTCTATTAAATAAACAATATCAATAGTTTATTTTACTTAATTATCTAATTCTTCTATCTTAATTAAATAAAAAAATTCAGATAATTATCTAATATATACATAATTTCTAAACTACACAATAAAAATTAACTAAGTAAAATAAACAACTATAATCAAATCAGTTAGTTCTCCACCCTGGAGAACCTTTGTCTCAAGCACCGACAGCACAGCCTATCTATCTTCAGAACACAATGCCACCGACAAAGACTCAAGAGGAAAGAGATGAAATAAAGGAGTTGGTGGAACAAGTAAAGAAGCTATCAACTAAGGTGACATACCTCAGAAATCAAAATAATCAAATACAAGCTATGCAAAGAAACAATCAAGCACATCAAGGTGCTAATCGAGGATATCAAAATAATCCTCCAAATCATCACCACAATACCCATCAAGGAAACAATCAGGAGAACAATCATGGGTATAGAAACTACAATCAATGATTCCATAAGAGATCTTGGAATATAAGGCCCAACAATGGAGGTGTCCCTTCACCATTGGATAACCCGCCACCGCCTGAGAACCGTCCTTCCACCAAGATAGTTCCTGCCTGAATTCCAGAGTTATACACCATCGTCAGTTAATTGGAAGTTTGTTGCAACCCAAGGGAGAGCACCACAGTCCTTAAGATGTTGAATTTTTTTTGTTAAAGCCTTACATGTTCATTAGTGGCATGACCATGAACTCTATGATATACACAAAATTAAGACTTGTAATAAAATTCATTTCATTTTATTGGAGGGAGAGAGATCATACGATCTTGGAGGAATCACGTCAAGATACGCTCTTGGTCAGAAGTAGGAGATGTTGCTTTGTTTTGAAACAAAGATATCTTTTGCTTAGTACAAGATGTCATACCAACACTATAGTTCCCCTCAGTTTTCCTTCTATTACTAATAGATATTTGGTTGTATTTGGAAATTATGATACTTTTCTTAATGATGGATTCACAATTATGATGATGGTTGATGATAATTTTATTACTAATGTTTATGCTTATACCATGCTTAGTAGATCAATTTAATTGATAGAGTGGGTTATTGTTAGTAATACAACCATAAATCTAGTATATAGTTTGATCTTTACATTAGTAATATCCTATAAGAAGTATATAGTTTGATTCTTTGAAACAATGTGTAAACACATCACTTCAAAGAGGGGCAAAATGTATACACCTAAAAATGGTCTGGATAAATCTAATTAATTAAATACAATCTTGCATTTGCTCAAATCAATATATGTGGTAGGGAATCACCATCTTGGTCCAAATGCACAATTGCTAAATCACTCTCAAATTTCAAAATCAATATGCACAAATGAATTTCAAAATCACCTTTTAAAGGCTACTTAAGTAGGATTTTTATGGCATTGATTTATTTTAAATTACAAAAGAGGGTTTATTCATTATTTCATCAACGGGGTATTTTAAACATCATTTATCGAGAGATAAATTGCTTAAATTTCAAATCATCAATAAATCACAAAAAATTGAAAAATTTCAAAAATATCCTTAAAATTCAAAAATTCATCGATTTATATCCCGAGGGGGCATACATTCATTATCACTCAAAAATCAGTGTCTGGGACATATCAATTTTTTTTTGTCAATACAAGCAAAACAATTGATTCTTTGAAACAATGTGTAAACACATCACTTCAAAGAGGGGCAAAATGTATACACCTAAAAATGGTTTGGATAAATCTAATTAATTAAATACAATTATTTGATTAATTAACCTTTAATTCATCTATTTATAAATAAATAGAAATTTTTATTTATATTTAACTCACATTCTATTTTCTTCTATTAAATAAACAATATCAATAGTTTATTTTACTTAATTATCTAATTCTTCTATCTTAATTAAATAAAAAAATTCAGATAATTATCTAATATATACATAATTTCTAAACTACACGATAAAAATTAACTAAGTAAAATAAACAACTATAATCAAATCAGTTAGTTCTCCACCCTGGAGAACCTTTGTCTCAAGCACCGATAGCGTAGCCTATCTATCTTCAGAACACAATGCCACTGACAAAGACTCAAGAGGAAAGAGATGAAATAAAGGAGTTGGTGGAACAAGTAAAGAAGCTATCAACTAAGGTGACATACCTTAGAAATCAAAACAATCAAATACAAGCTATGCAAAGAAACAATCAAGCACATCAAGGTGTTAATCAAGGATATCAAAATAATCCTCCAAATCATCACCATGATACCCATCAAGGAAACAATCAAGAGAACAATCATGGGTATAGAAACTACAATCGATGATTCTAGAAGAGATCTTGGAATATAAGGCCCAACAATGGAGGTGTCCCTTCACCATTGGATAACCCGCCACCGCTTGAGAACCGTCCTTCCACCAAGATAGTTCCTGCCTGAATTCCAGAGTTATACACCACCATCAGTTAATTGGAAGTTTGCTGCAACCCAACGGAGAGCACCACAGTCCTTAAGATGTTGAATTTTCTTTTTTAAAGCCTTACATGTTCATTAGTGGCATGACCATGAACTCCATGATATACACAAAACTAAGTCTTGTAATAAAATTCATTTCATTTTATTGGAGGGAGAGAGATCATACGATCTTAGAGGAATCACGTCAAGATACGCTCTTGGTCAAAAGTAGGAGACGTTGCTTTGTTTTGAAAAAAAGATATCTTTTGCTTAGTACAAGATGTCATACCAACACTATAGTGCCCCTCAGTTTTCCTTCTATTACTAATAGATATTTGGTTGTATTTGGAAATTATGATACTTTTCTTAATGATGGATTCACAATTATGATGATGGTTGATGATAATTTTATTGTCAAACCAAATATCAAAAATATCATTCTATTACTAATTTTGTGTCAGTCGAACTATGTGGTCTTTGCGTGTATAATGTAGGCACTTGGCTAATCTTTGATCAACCCCTGAGGCCCCTAGGATAGGTCCTTAGGTTAGGTTCTTGGTCAAAATCTTAGAAAACACAAAAAAAACATTAGAAAAATTCAAAATCAAAACATTTGTAAAACACCTTAAAATCTCAAAACAGCCTCAAAACATCAAAAACATCCAAAAACATTAAAAAAAACCACAAAAAAGGGAATCCGTCCAATTTCAACATTCACTTGCAATAAGCCTCAGCTCATAATAAATCAATCATTGCTTTCATCCTTTGGCAAAATAATTGGAAACAAGCTTAGCAGTTAAAAGTGTGCACTCCAACATCGAGGTCCTAAGTCTAGGTTAGTAGGTAAACAAGTTGGTCAACTCTGGGTATCAATAGCATATCATCCATTCAATCTCACCATCATCTGATAACATCATGTCCTATGATGCATCCTTCATACAATGGACATCAACATTAGGCATCACCGTAGTTTAGTCTTGGCTAGCGGTATGAATAACATTAGCTTGTTTGTTTATGTGATCTTTTCTTGTGATTTATCTTATTACGCTCCTTCCAATGACCTCTTGATGATGTCTAATCAAATGATTTAGAGAATTTAAAGGAATGGGGCATCAATTTTTATCTTTTGTCTGTTGTGCTTGTTGGATGCTCTTGTAATATAACCTTGGTGAATACTTACTTTATTAGGTGTGTATGGAAGGTGTTTTAGACAGCTTGTTGACTATTACATTGTTAGGTTTTTCCTCTCTTTGTTTTGGTCTGAGATGTTTGAAATTTCTAAAGTACATCCTAACTAGTAAGGTTTCCATATGTCAGCTGCGAACAAGAATACTCCTATCTTATTGTCAAGTCAAAGTCCATCTCACTAGGCACAACGCCATCCAGGTTATGTATACCTTGATGCATCATATCTATGTGTGTTATCAAACATAAGTAAAGTAAGTTTGTTACGTTCCTAATCTCTGATAAGAAAAATATCATCTTTCATAATTATCTCTAATAAAGTCTTGACAAATCATGGACTTGTTGGATCCTCTTTTCATCATATTATTTCTTCTTTCTTCTCTCTACATTAACATGGTATCATGGTAGTCAACCAAAAACATCACCAATGCATTCATCCTACATCCATAGATCATCAGCATACATGTACATCTCATACTCAAAGCATAAAGCATCCATTTGCATAGTCACTGCATATCACATCATGCATTCTACAGTATCATTTAAGTTACGAAGAATAATATAGATTTTTTATTTTGAGTATCTTAAATTATTGCATATCATTAGAATTCACATCCATATATCCATACATCATCATCATAAAACATGCACGGAAAAGATATAAAAACATTGCATCCACATTATTTATAGAGAGGAAATGCATCCCTAACATTTGCACACCATCAACATCACATACATCTCATAAATCATAACGTACCACATCATCCATTTTGCATTATCATTTAGGACATATTATAGATTTTGTATTCTAAGCATCTTAGAAATCATAAGCATTCACATCCATACATCCATACTACATACATCTTCATAAAAGTGCATAGAAAATATACAAAAAAGAAACGCATCCATAACATTTGCATCCATAAATGTCTACATATCATAATCATCCATCACATGATATCTCATAAAAATAAAATTCATCACATAGCATATACATAAAATATCAAATGCATCCATACATGATGCATAAATAAAGTGAACACATCACATCATGAATCAATTGAATCCATATCATATTTATCAAAAAATCATAACTATCATGGTAAAAAATTTGGCTTAAGTGTATCTACATCAATCATGATACAAAGCCCATAGGGATATCAAAAATGGCTAGCCCTAATGGCTGCTCCCCTTGCCTACCTGCCTCTCTAGCTGATCCTTTTCTTGTCAAACCTCTATCTGCTAAGAATAATCTGGTTGTTGAAGAGTTGTGGACATAACCTGATGATAATGAAATCTATAATACTCTACCTCCATGACAGCCTCATGGTACATCTGATTTGTTATAGTCCTCCCCCGGGATGAGGCAACCATGCTCTACAACTATTGTTTTTGGCCTACCTCCTGAGCTAACTATAGCTTTGTGGCTTGTCTACGTTTTCGCTCGTGATCCCTCTTAGGAGTGAGGACCTAGACCTGTCGTCTGGCCTGATCTCTCTCTAATATGACATCCTGAACCTGCTTGCGAGCCTGGTCCCGCTCACCTATAACTACCTGTATTTATGCTTGTAAGCCCTGTATATGTGCCTGTAGCTTCTATATCTATGGATCATATAGCTAATGCGGCTATTGTGCCTGATGGGGCTATTGTGCTTGATGGGGCTAGTGTGGTGGCTAGTGTGGAGGTTTCCCATCTCTAAGCAGTGCTCCTGGATCCTATCCCCCTGCTCCTCCCTGTGCTCTTGAAGCACTCCTCCCTCTAGGCCTCCCCCGTGGAAGTGTTGTTGCTGGATCTTTCAGCCACATTCAAAGTTTGAACCACTCAGCATAGGCTCATGTAATCCTTGGATCTACTGGCCCTTGATCGTAGGCCCATGGCCTAGCAACCAACTATCTGAATGAATCAACTGCATCATACATTGGGATCGTCCACCCCCATGTAGTCTCTCGGGATAATCTAGAAAAAATAGCAGTATATCCATCATCGGGCTTGTCTTGAGCCTCTCCAAACTGGTGGGCCACCTTGTCCGGAAGATATCACTCTATGAAAGTATGCTCTCTTCCCTGCATCAATCAGGTTTGACGAGCATAAAACAACTGTTGCACATCATCATACTAGGCAAGTATCTAAAACCATGGCCATCAAGTGAATGATGAAAAATCATCAATAATACGGCACTAGTAAGGAAGACCAAGATGTCCAGTATGTTGTAGGTTAATCCCACCACCATAAATCTAGACCATGGGATCATTAGGCTATATATCAACCAAGGTGACAATTGGTCAGAGTAGGGCAATATTCTCATAGGCCCAAATTTATAACATTGTCACTCTGGTGCCAATCGCTTGACCATCACAATATACATAATCATGTAAATCATGGTATAATGAAGCCAACATCATTGTCCCCCAGGAAAACAAGGTCCTCTACCTCAGCATGCTCTCCCATGCCAAACCCCATCCTGGACTAAAAATCTATCCCTTCTATCTGGAGCCACTAACCCAAACACAATGACAACAATAATTAACCTAAAAAGTGGCACCCGACCCCTATAGAACTCCAAATCAATCTAATTCTTAGTCAATATAAGATCCTCAAACCCCATGACATCGTGACATGCGTCAACACCGACATCTATATCATAAATCACACGAGCGTCATGTATCGACAACCGTAGGATCCACCATACGTCCTCTAGTGTCACGGTCACCTCGCCAGTCGAAAGATGAAAGGACAAGGTCTCATTATGCCATCACTCGCACAACGTAGTCATCATCGCAAGGTGGGTCTAGACAATAGGCGTATAGACTATATACTAGAGGCCAATCTCCCCCAAATGATCCTGTAATATCTCAGATAAAGTGGCCATATCACTCAGAATCGAGGGCTAATTCTCGTGTGAAAACATAGGCTAGATCACCTCCTACACCCATGAAGTGCACAATGTCAAAATTCATAAAAATATCTAACCTTGTTTGGAGTTTTCAACCCCAAAATGATGAATGTGTCATTATTTGCAAAAGCGTCACCATTTGCCAAACTCCAAATAGCGATGCTAGACTCTTTGGAAAGGATAAATCGGCTCAAGCGCCACCATTTACACAAGCGTCGGTCTTTGACTATCAAACCCTAATCTCAAATTGGCTCAAGCGTCGCTTTTAATTAAAGCATCGCTATTTGAAAATTTAAACCCTAAAGTCAAATGGTGATCTACATCGCCATTTGCACTAGCGGCATTGTTTGACCTTTCAGCATTGTCGACTGAGTGCTTTTGTGTTGCTATATAGCGACGTTGGGGACTTTGACTCTTTCACGCATAATAAATGCACTGAAAAATCAAAATTCAAAGCTGGGTTTAGGTCACATACCGATGGTCCTACACCAGGAGGTCTCTAGAACACATGAACTCACTCAAAAATGTGTCAGGGAAGCACTTGTTGCACCATCTCGCAGAAGGGTCAAAGCTCAAATGACTAGAATTCCTAAAGTGTGAACGCATAAATGAATAGAAAATGACCCCTCCAAGCCTATTTAAGATGAAAATTAGGGTTTTTTACCTTGATCTAGCCATCAAACTAGGGTTTTGTCCCCTGACACCATTTTTTTCTCGACCGAGGCTCATTTCGCATCTTTTTTTCATGTTCTAGCATATTTTCGACATCTTGGAGCCTTTCTGGACCCTTCAAGCAACTTGTCATCTTTTTTCGAGATCTCCCCCAAAAATCCAATTTTTTGTCCAATCTCTCAAGGGGGCAATATACCAACATAATTCTTCTCGCTGGGACAGTAGTAGGATAGCCGAAAATTTTGAATTTTTTTGACTTTTTGATCTCGCCAGCATTTTCTTTGAACCAACGGAGTAGGTATATTGCTTCAAAGAGGGGCAAAATATAGACACTCAAAATCTCCTGATCAATATCATGCACTTGATCTCGATTTACTAACACCGATTCTTCCTTAATCATTTCCACACTAACCAATTAATTGAATAATCTTAATTTAATTAATTAAATTTCCTCCTTAAATTAGATAATACACTTTACCAAATTTATTTCATCATATCCTAATGCTCCTCTTTTAATTAAATAAATCAATTTTAATTAATTAAATCCTAATGTTCTTTTAATTAAATAAATTGATTTTATTTAATTAAATATTAATGTTATTTTAATTAAATAAATTGATTTTATTTAATTAAATCTTAATGTTATTTTAATTAAATAAATCGATTTTATTTAATTAAATCATAATGTTCTTCTTTAAATAAATAAATTTTATTTAATTAAATCCTAATGTTCTTCTTTTAATTAAATAAATCGATTTTTATTTAATTAAATCGTAATGTTCTCTTTTTAATTAAATAAATCAATTTTATTTAATTAAAATTCTAAAGTTCTAATACCCTCTCATTTGATTTAAATAAACCCTAACATTTAAATCAAATGTCACAAATCAACTAATATCATCTAAGTTAATTAATCCTAAATTAATTAGCTTCTAACACTAATCCTCCATTACTATAGTTTTTAATTCCACCCTAAGGTAAGTCAACCTCCATCAAGTTGTACATGTAAATCAATTTATTTGATTTACTAATTACCTTATTTTATTTCAAAAAGGCATATTCCTAGAATATTCCACCCATTTGACTTTTCCCTCCTAAAAGGACTTTTTTCCTCTTTCTCAAGCCACTTTAGCATTAAAGAGCTCTTACACAAGCCACCTTGGCTTTAAATAGCTCTTACATCTCCTCTTACACAAGCCACCTTGTTTTTAAATGGAATCTTACACATTCTCTTACACAAGCTACCTTGACATTTATTCTTCTTACACATCACATCTCCCAAAATGTGCTCACACATGTGTGAGAACATCTCCTCCAAGATTCATTAGCATGTTGACAAGTGGCATTATGCTATTGGTCTATTCTTTAATCCCATATTCATCAACCTCCTTCACTCTTCAATCCTTGGCTTTTATAAATAGAGGCATCATTCTCACAATATGGATCCAACAACTAAGAGCATAATCACTATAGCGATTTGAGTTCATAGAATTTCATCTTTTTTCATCTATTTTAGCAAGATTATAGCCATTTTTCATACTTTGTTCATCACAAGATTCATCATCAAGCTTATAAAGGGGTTAGGAAAGGGCTTCTTTCCACATCAAAGGAGCACTAATCCCCCTATGGGATGCTGGTTTGAGTATTATAATAGCATTTCATTGGTAGTTTACTTGATATTCTACTTTTTTGTCATGTTCTTATGCTTAGATGAATTTCATAGGGAATACTTTGTTCTTGTTTCTTGACTAATGATCACTTGTTTGTTCATGTTTGAGTAGGTATAGGAGGAGAATTCACAGTTAACTCACTAACCAAAATGTGGTTAGAAATAGTTGGAGGTCACTTGTACAAACTTAAATATGCCTTCTATCCTTGAATGAGGGGGTTAGATGAATATTTTGAAGAAGAGGGTTCCATTCTTGCACGTGTATTATGTGTTTTCCTTGTATTTCTCTAAGTTCTATAACATTGTATGGACAATAAATTTGTCGTACGGTCTGGAGATTGTTTGTATGATGTGAGGGACTCCTTATATTTAGTATGCTTTGGGTTTGATCAAGATTCATTGAGTTTGTAGGGAGATATCATCATTTTGGTGAAACTTTCCAAAGATCCTACCCAAGGTTACAAGGAATAATAAAAATGCATTTTCTTGGGTTTCCTCCATGAACAAACAAATAAAACTTTTAGTTAATTTTTGCCTTGATGTATTCTATCACCTTGCAAGATTTGGAGCTTGGGTTTTCATGTGTGAAGGGGAATAAGAAGATAGTATGCTGCATTTGACTTATTTACAGTTAAAAGAACCCTCATTGTGATTGTTTGATCAAATATTTTGCACTATGTCATTGTATTGTGTTGATGAATGTTGAGACAAGCAGAAGATTGATGCATACACTATTGAAACCCATTGAGCTGAAATTCCCATCATTGGTTGATGTTTGTACATTGTTGCATATGAAAATTGACTGCCCTTGTGAATGTTGTCACCATTGAACTTGTGTCCAGACCTTGAGAAGTTGTCAATGTTGGAAGAATAAAGAAGAATAGACTTTGTTTTTTCGTTAATGTCACCATGTCGGTTAAGTTGTCAGTTTGATCTAGTACTCTGAACCGGTATGAAGAACCAGTTTACATCCTTTGATATTTTTGGTCTAGTATTTTGGTCTGCAATTCTCCTCTAGTAATCATCGTTGCTCACAGCTTTGGGAAATGGTTTTTTTGATGCATGCAAGTTTAGAATCTCGTGTGTACAAGTGCTTGTATGGGATGTTGGCACCATTCTATTGATTGCATTTTTTAATTAGGTTTATCTTTGAACTTCCTCATAAATAGTTAAAGTTGTAATGGATTAAATTTTGTATTGAGGATGTATCTGTGATCCAAGCTAACATGATATAGCATACTACACAGATGAATCATTTTTGAAGAATTTTTTAATAACTTGGAGCCGATGGTTAGTCCTTTTGGTGAATAAAGATTGCATCTAATTAGGACGACCTAATTGATGCTTGTGGATGTATCAGATATATATATTTGATAGTTTTGAAGATCAAATTGTGTGTATTTCCAAATAGAATGTGAAGTGTAAAACGGATGCGAAGCATGATCCGAATGTGAAGTGAAGTTTGTGAAATTGATGAAGTGTGTTAAGTTTGTTTATTGAGCATCAAAGGAACTAAATCAGCACTTGTTAGGTGCACTCTTACCAATTCATGTTCTCGCTATAAGCCATTTTGTTATTATAATCCTTTTGTAGGCAGTGAACCTCCTTGTTTGGATAGTGAGTCCTGCTTGTAAGCAGTGAGCTTTTGTATCTGATAGTAAGCCTCTTTTGTATCTGGTTTATAGTGAGTTAATCCTCATCGTGATTTTTCCCTCATTGGGTTTTCCACATAAAATTTTGGTGTTCATGTGATGTGTGGTTTAATTTTTTGTTAATTCTCTTACTCATCTTTATTGTTATATGCATTTGAGTAAGTGGATGATGTTTATTCAATAAGTTTAAGAAGATAATGATTCACTCTCTTAGTATCTTGGATATTCAACAATTGGTATCAGAGCCTTGGTTCCTCTGAAGAAGCCTAATAGCTTGAGGAAGATCCCGTAGATTGAACAAATGGATAAAGAAGAGCTTTGGCCTACTCTTGAAGATCTTGACAAGGCTGAAAATGATAACAGAGATCTGAAAGAAAATCTTGATGAGACAAATGAGTGCATCAAAAAATTGAAAGAGAAATTGAAGAAATTCAAATAAAGACATAGAGAAGTAAGTGAGCAATTGAAACAAGCAAATGAAGAGATCACCAGATTAAAGGGCATGTGTAGGATCACCATGAAAAAAACAAGCCCTTAAGTGGCAATAAAATTTAGAAAAATTAGAGTTAGGCAACTTGACGTAAAAATTTTAATTAGTTAACTATATTATTTCAAAAATATGTAAAAATTGAATCTATTGAAAATTGAATGTAGTTTCTAAACAACTAGGTTTATTTTTATTTTAAAAAAATCTATTTGGTGAAAATTTGAAATTTCAATGCAGTAGTACTTAAATTTTAGAGAAAAAATAAGAAGTAGGTGTATGTCTGACCACCCTAACCACAATAAAATGATAATATTTTTTTATAAGATTTTAGATATAATTGGAAGACTCATATCCCGATGTGATGCATATTTATTTCTTATTTTTTTCCAAGTAAATAATTAATTATGATTTTTTAATTACAACTTTTTAAAAATATAAAAACTTGTACGTCTGACCACCTTTAACTTGGTCAAAAATTCATGAAATTCAATTCTTCTTTTTTTAATCATGATCCTTTAATTCTTCAAAGTAAAGCATAATTTATATTGGTGGAAAGCTAAGAATCTCCTTTAAAAATTATTTTTGTTTCATCAATTTTGGGTAAAAAAAAAAGTCGTCAGCCACACCAGCCATCATATCACTTACATATCACCACTTTTTGGCCCATCATGATCCTGCACATACCCTAAAGGTGCAAGTGGAAGAAAAGAAGAGAATTGAAAAATTTATTAATACAATGGTGCAAAGCAGGTCTGATGTATGCTCAAGGCTTGAACAACAAGTGATGAACCTAAAAGCAGATTTAGAGAAAGCAAAACTCTGTGAAGATAATTTCAAAAAAAGCTCCACCAAGCTTGATGAATTGACAGCAAGATAGAGACCTTCTAAAGACAAAGGTGGTTTGGGAAATGAAGCTGGTGGAAAATCTAAGAATGTGCAAAACTCAAATCTAGTGGACAGTCAAAAGACTCGGGATAAAGGGAAGTAGAAAAGAAATCCAAGAAGAAGACTGCCTATCGGAAAGCCAAATGCTCAAAGGTACCCATCCTTCAATGGTGTTTTTTTTTCATGTAATAAATTTGGTCACAAGGCAACTGAGTGCAGAAATAGGATGAATCAGTTTTCTGATTCCTTCTCTTTACAATGTTATGCATGCAAGAAAGTTGGACATAGAGCTAGTGGATACATAACTTAGATGATGAAGTGGTTTAATGGAGGTAGAATGAATCAATATTTTGTTGGCTACTACTACACATGTAATAAGTTTGGACAAAACAAATCAATGTAGATCAAGGGTTAGTGGAGGACAAATAAATCATAGAAATGTTGTCTGCTACAATTGCAACAAACTGGGACATATTTCAAGAGTTTGCAGAATTAAAAAGGGAAAGTAGTCTGCTCTAGTAAAGAAGAATGAACCTGTGAAGAAAATTGAAAAAGATGGGATTAAGAAAGAAATGAACAATATATGGAAAAAGAAAGAAGAACCATAGATGAAAAATGTGTGTGTGCCCTCATCCAGTGCGGATGATTCCTCCAAGAATTAGATCTAGTGTGGTCTCAGGGGGAGATTTAACATAAAATTGTTTAAACCCCCTACAAATATGGTGTGCTAGATGTTGGCATGAGGGTATGTTGTAAGGAATGAATAGGCAGAGGTTATGCAAAAGAAACCGGAAGAAAAAATGTAGGCATGTTCATTTGCGAAGAAAATTAAAGTTTCTTAGTGCAGTGACGGAAGTTTTTTTATCAGCATTTTAAAACCTATAGATTTGATGTGAATTAGGGCAACTCGATCTAGTGTATAAAGAAAAATTCATAAGTCATTTTGATCACTTGTTCATTTGAAGAATTTGAATAACGAGTTGGAGTAATCTTGAAGTGATCCTGAAGTGATTTGGACTTATTATGAGGCACTCTGAAGAAATCATTGCGAACAATTAAGAACAAGTTAACAGAATTTTTCAAAATCATCTCTCACAGTTTACAAAAGGAAAGAAAAAGAAGAAGTTTCATTGAGAAAGAAAGAATTCGAAGAATTTAAGCATGAATATGGAATCTATTGATAGAGTATCGAGTGGAAATATTCCACTAAGGCTGAAGGGAGTTGAATTGGAAGAATTTGATCATCAAAAGATGAAGGAAATGTAGGGTTAAAGACAAATAAATTGCAAAATATAAAAACCCTAGGCATGGATTTATGGGGATAATTTCCTTGGTTTGCAGACAAAGAATCCATCTTGTTCATGTTAAGTCAATTCAAAGATGGTAGCATTATGTTGGAAAAACCCTACCCGATCACGAAGGAGGCAATTGAAGCTATTATTGGGTTGTGCAGTGTTGGTGACCTCCCTAGAAAGAAAATAGTGAAATATAAAGAGGTGGAGGAACTAACTAGTATCGACAAAGACCCTCAAGACCTACTAATAAATACTATTTTTGACCCTATTATAAGGTATGTTACTTATGGAATTACTTGCAAAATCCATTTTAGAAATTGTGAAGGCTCCACTAGAGCTATTGTTGTATATCTTACACATAAAATGTTGAAGGAAAAAAAATAGTTTGATTTGTGTAGTCTAATTTTGGAATAGCTAATTGAGAATGTATGAATGTCTTTGGTTGAGGGTTATCCTTTCCAGTTTGGGTCCTTGCTTATATGTTTGGTATTTTACTTTCTAAGTTCGCTACTAGGAAAATAAAATATTAAGTTGGAATTTGAGGTCCCTGTTGGAAAACAAGTCTACAGGTATTTGGAATGTATGGAGGACAAAGTAAGTGCTTGCAAAGTATTTTTCTTATCCTTGCAGAAGGATATGTACTCCGGTGTGCTAGTGTCTAGTTGGTTTGAGGAGGGTTCATCCTCCAATAGAAAGGAATTGGAAGTTGTTATTGGTGGCTCCCCTTCGGAATCTAAAAAGAGGAAATTTATCACAGAAGATGTCATCACTATTTCGGAAGAAAAGGAGAATGAAGAAGAGTCCCTACCTGGATCTTAATCTTCCAATCTAGATGATATTCAGACGATGTTAGATAAAGGTGAGATGAAAGAGATTGGTGAAATGTGAAATTTCTTCCCTTTGGTGGATAGGCTTAAAATCGATGATACTCTGGTTGACTATTTGCTTAAGAAAGGTATTGATATTTCAAATGTTTCTAACTCATTACCAGATAATCTAGTCGAAGTTGTTAAAGAGATAATGTTGCTAGAAGGACCTGGAGGACATAAGTTTGAAGCTATGGTTGAGAAAATATGTGTCAAAGCTAAAAAAAAGTTATCCAAACATATTAGCGAGATATGGTGGCCTGTAGCAATCGATAATTTTAGAAGAAAAATTGAAGACATTGAATCTGAGATGAATAGTATTGGAAAGAGTTTTGATTTCTTTAAACACAAAGATGGAAAATAGAGAATAAGAGTTGGAGAATTGCAAGCGGAGTTATTGACCATTCAAAGACAGAGGGAAGATGTGGTGAGAACCTTTTGGCTTGTTACATAAATTGTTGAAGTCCGTTTGGATCATCTCTCTGGAATACTTTATGATGTAGAATATTGTGAACGATAGTGCCTATCTATGGATTGGTCATCCTCATTTACATTGTTGAATTTGTTGGATAGCATGTGTACTAGAATGAATTTCACAGTCCTTGCTTGGAAGCGGATTCTTACAACTGTGAGAAAGATCCAAGAAAGTTTGTTAGGTGAAAAGTGTTATTCTTACTTGATTTTTTGAGTGTTCAAATTTTTGGCTCTTTCCTTTGATGACAAAGGAAGAGAAAATTTTAAAAAAATAGAAAAAAGAAGAGAAATTGAATTTTTGAACGAAGGGGGAGTTTTGGAAGTTTTTGGAGTTTTGGAAGTTTTTTGGAGTTTTGGAGCTGGAGTCTCTTTGTTTGAGATGGGGAGTTAGAATTTTGTTGCACATACAATTTCACCATGTACATACATTTACATCCTATTTTTGGTTTCCCTTTACCATTGATGTCAAAGTGATTTGGAGAAATTGTCATGCAGAAAGGGAAGTGTGAAGTGAAAGGTTATACACTCTTTTAGCACATGTTGCCATCAATGACAAAGGGGGGTATTGTTGGAAGAATGAAGAAGATAAAACTTTTTGAACTGTCATTGATGTCACCATGTTGGTTAAGTTGTCAATTTGATCTTGTACTCTGAACCAATATGAAGAAACAGTTTACATCCTTCGATATTTTTGGTCTAGTATTTTGGTCTGCAATTCTCCTCTAGTAATCATCATTGCTCATAGTTTTGGGAAATGGTATTTTGGATGCATGCAAGTTCATAATATTGTGTGTACAGGTTCTCGTATGGGATGTTGGCACCATTCTCTTGATTGCATTTTGACATTAAGTCTATCTCTGGCTGACCTCATAAATAGTTTAAGTTGTAATGGATTAAATTTTTTGTTGAAGATGTATGTGCGATCCAAGCAGACATGATATAGCATACTACACGGATGAATAATTTTTGAAGAATTTTTGTACTAACTTGGAGCCGACAATTAGTTCTTTTGGTGAATAAATATTTCATCTAATTAGGTCGACCTAATTGATGCTTGCGGATGTATCAGATATATATTGGATACTTTTGAAGATCAGAGTGTGTGTATTGTCGAACAGAATATGAATTATGATTCGAATGCGAAACATGGTGCGAATGTGAAGTGAAGTGTGTGAAACTGATGAAGTGTGTTAAGTCTATTTATTGAGCATTAAAGGAACTAAATCAACACTTGTTAGGTGCACTCTTACAAGTTCATGTTCTATTTGTAAGCCATTTTATTATTATGATCCTTTTGTAGGCAATGAGCCTCCTTGTTTGGACAGTGAGTCCTACTTTTAATTAGTGAGATTTTGTATCTAGAAGTGACCCTCTTTTGTATCTAGTTTTGGAACTACATTATATAGTGAGTTAATCCTCATAGTGGTTTTTCCCTCATTGGGTTTTCCACATAAAATTTTGGTGTTCATATGATGTGTGGTTTCACGTTCTGTTAATTCTCTTGCTCATCTTTACTATTATATGCATTTGAGTAAGTGGATGATGTTTGTTCAATAAGTTTAAGAAGATACTGATTCACCCCCCCCTCTCAGTATCTTGGATATTCAACTGTCAAACCCTGGTGAAAGGATTAAAACATGGATTTTCTATTGTTCCATGCTTCCCTACTACTGTGTTGGTGTGTTTTCCTTCCATGAATGCTCTATAGGCTAAGTCATCAATGGTGACAAGGTGTACTAAGATAATTTTCATGTCTTTCTTTCAATGAACTTTTTTAAGTAGTGTACATATGAGAGAAAACCAGTTTGTGTTAAGGTCGTCCCTTGGTCTACATCAATTTACCAATGCAAGTATGAGCTATATCTACTCTGAAATGACTAAAATAAACCCTAGGTATCTTATGAATATAAAATACAATGTAAATTTTAACTTTTTCAATGGTTTTTATGATAATTATGTATGCATAAATGATGAATTCACAAAACCTAAGACTAAAATTAGATTTTGAAATGACATGCTTGAGATTTTAGAAGATTTAAAGTGTAAGAAACATTTGGGTTCACCAAAAAATTTGATTGTGAAAAGGAGTCTAGGAACTGTAAACCACACTTCTCCCAATTAGGTTTTGTGGATTAAAAGTGATCTCAATATCCAGTAGGCTAGAAACCATAATGGAAGAGCTAGAATGGTGGACTAAGGTTTTAATTCAATATTTTATGTGTGTGCATGATGATTAGATTAATTGATTGTTAATTGACTAAATTTAAAGATGTAATGATGTTCCTAGGTAAACTATGAAAATGTAGTGAACTGAAATAAATTTTGAAAAAATGTAGAAGATATAAAGACAAAAATTGATTCCAAAAATGTAAAGAGAAAACACAAAGGAACCTAGCATAAAAATTTGATGCTGAATTGACTGATTAGGAGCATGGGATGCCCTAGCCTAGCTTCCTATTTTCTAGGATCTAATTTCACAAGTTTGTAACTCTAGATCTACAAGCCCTATTTTCTTGGGGTCTCTATTGAAACTTCATTTTTTATTGAGAAAATAAACTTTTCTTGTCTTGACAACTTGTAGGGACTGAATGCATGAATGATAAATTAGTCCTTAGTCTTCCTCTAATTTATTTTAGATCTAAAAACTTGCACATGCATGAAGGAGGGGGAAGGGTTATGCCATATAGGGGTTTTCTTAAGTCAAACCTCATTTTGGTATTTCTACCTCCACAAAGGCTATGATGATGTATATAGAGAGCTTACGTTCAGTTGGGCAAAGGATAAATGATAAACATGTAATGAGTTGACTAATGATGCAACTCACTACTCAAATCTACATTCTTTGATGGGCTGAAGTCATGTACTCATCACCTTCAAGGAGAAATAATTTTTTGATTTGATGTCATACAAGTGTTAGTACTCACCAAAAAAATGAACATAAAACATGGAAAAACTTACATAAAAACATGGTGAATGATTGACATGATGCTTGACTTAAATAAATGTTGCAATAATCTTGATAATTCTACTCTTGATTGCTTTTTTGATGCTCTTTTTTTTTTAATGAAAGTGGTAGTATTCATTAAATGTGCTTTGATTTTCAAATGGTGAAAATGATTTGTATTTGTATATAATTCTTTTAATTTCCCAAAATAAAAAATGTTGAAAGCCAAGAAATGAAATTGCAAATTCAAATAATAAAATACTGACATCGACATATCTAAAGTGGAGCCAAAAAGGGCTAAACAAGGGCATGGAGTGTCCTAGTCCAAACCCATCCTTTTTAGGGCCTAAAACATCGAGGGTAAATAATTTTCATTCCCATCTTTAATTTTCTAAAGATATTTATAAAATGTTAAGTAAATGTATAATTATGTCTAAACACATAAGGGGGGCTAAACCAAGTGTGAAATTGTCAAGGGTGACAATTTTCGATACTACACATTTTGATAAGTTCACAAATGATTTTGAATGTGCAAACATATTGAGGCAAATAATAAATCTTGAAATTCTGGGCCAAAATAGGGGAGACAATGGCAAGGCACCATAGTCTAGCCTTATTTTGAATTTTAGGTGCTCGTCAAATAAATATTTAATTTAATTTCTCAAAAATGGTAATAAAACATATGAATAATAAGCATAATTGAACTCAAGCATTTAAGACAGAGCCAAACATAATGTGAAATTGTCGAGGATAACAATTTATGACGCTACAATTTCAATATCAAGATATGGGATCAAACTCCCCTAAGCATGAATAGTCAATCCCATGTTTTGGTTTGTCAATAATTATTTCATTAATCCTCTAACCATGAGAATGTATACCCTCGAAGAGTTCCAGGTCTACTTCTGAACTCTCTAACTGAATTTATACAGGTAAACTTTTCTCACATACAACTAGGGGAAAGGCCCCAATTATTGCCCATGTTCCAATTGTTGTTCATTGATACATACTAATTAAAAGCCCACTAAAAAATTTCAAATGTACTAATAATTATCCACTGTATACTCAATAGTTACAAAAAAAAGTACTTTATTGGAGGAGTTGTTCAACTTTATAATGGTGCATGATTATTGGGGTATTTGTGCATATGTATTAGATCAGTTGTGCAAATTTGTGGTGGTCAAAGCGAACGGTTATCGAGGCACTAGAGAATATGTATTGGACGTCAACTTGAAATGACCACTTTTTGACCTTTGTGTACATAACAAATCCTCTCATGTTCATCATAACCCAAAGGACAAAACAATAGCTATAAACTCTTAAATCACATACAAAGAAACCCAAAAAAAATGACGTAATCCGATGTACCATTTAAGAACTTAAGATACGCAAAGTTAACTATAACAACTATGGTACCCTTCCCCTAAAATTGTTTTTTAAAAAATCAAAATCCTTAGAAGTATAAACGTATTGTTTTGTGAACAGAATATTTCCCCGAGGGTGCTACTAAACTTGGCGTTGTGAGTCTTCCCCCTTTTGGATATTTGCCTTCCCAAATTATTCTCTACAAAATAACAGGAAATAAATGTGTCGAGGACTTTAATGAGAGTGCGAGGTCTTTCAATGCCAAGATCAAAGCTTTAGTAGAGAAGATAAAACCCAGTTTTCTAGATACACATGATAAGATGTCCGACATCGTCAAATCTCGGAGTATGTATGGTAAGTTTCAGCCTTGCTTTACGTCCAACTCAAAAATTATTTAGAAGCTTTGTAATTCTATTTCTGGACGCTGGCTACAATGTTTTATCAAAATAAAACTGCTCTGATATAAATTAGTTTTATACATGAAACTGGGCAGCAACATTGAGACGAATGTTTCTTAAGGGAAAAGTTGAATTAGTTATGTTTTTGGCAGGTTTTGAAGAGGCGAGGAGAGGTTGCTGTGGAACGGATCTTTTGGAGATAGCTATATCGTGCAACCCAGCACTGTAACTTTGTCTGATGCATCCAAATATGTGTTCCGGAATAGTTTTCATCCAACAACTGAGTGTTATAAATTCCTTGCCAACTTCTCCTTACAATTTATTCATGCTATGAAGAGATGGCTGCAGAATCCACGTCAGCCGCCATTCCACCAAAATGTTCATACACGCACGATAACTTTCTAGACAGGATCGAATCAACATAAGCAAAATAAGTTTGCTTTGTTTGTATACAAATCCAACAACTACCAACAATGAAGGGAACTGTTCTAACTGTACAAATGGTGCATTAAAATCGATGTAACGGAACTGCTCTCACTAAACAATTGCAGTGACTATAAAATATATATGATTTCATTAACCATATAAGTACTGTGCCCCTTACAATCACTTCTATAGCTAAGAAAATCCTCATATCTAAGGTACAACTAATCGATGTTCTGTAAATGCTGTTGATCATGGCTACTGACAAAATTTTGGAAGATAAAGGTTTTCTTCTCCAAAGTTTTTTAATATGGCTTCACTTATGACAGGTCTTGATTTAATGGACCCTGTGTGTTGTTACTTACCACAAAATGATTAACTACAAACTGGAAAATGTACAGTAAGCAACATATGAGGACCAGTTGGTGCACCAGCACATGCTTAGGAAGACGGATTAATAGCAATGGAAAACAAGTTGGTGGCTAATGGGCTAATGCTTTACTTTACTGCCACTCTAGATTAGAGCCCCCCCTGTCTCAACATCAAACAGACGAGGAGGAAGAATGTCAAGGCAAAGAAGCCATGGAAATTTAATAAAGAAATACAAATGCAGTTACTAACGATAATACTAATATGGATGCGTATATGCTGTCAAAGATTAGCATCGCTTACCAACTTACCTAACCAAACGGAGGGGATCACACAACCAATTTATTTTTGTGTGTATATATATATTCCAACACAGGTCTCAGATCATCAACAGTAGCAGCTACTTTCTTTCCGTGTTTGAGCTATTAAGATCAAAGGATTATGGCATTGCCCAGTTGTAGGATATATGGCGGCCTGCTTTTCCCACTTTTGGCATTGGCATTTATTGCTCCTGTTGCTTGTGGGAAACACTCGGGGTTTATAAGACACTATAAGTTTGATGTGTGTTTTCAGTCTAATTATCTTTTGTAGTTAGTTGTGAACGTTCATAATTGTTTTATTTTATTTCTTTCTATGGCATTGTTTGATATTAATGTTAGATTTAGAACAGGTTTAGTTTAATATATTTTGATGGAATTCAAGTTAAGTTTTATATTTGCTGTTTGTCTCAATCATGTGCAGATCCAAATGAAGAATGTGACTCGCCTTTGCCATACGAAGCCTCTGATAACTGTCAATGGGCAGTACCCAGGACCTGCATTATATGCTCGGGAAGGAGATCGAGTAGTTGTCAAAGTAACCAATCACGTGAACAACAACGTTACTATTCATTGGTATGTTATTGTGTAAGCTACAAACAGTAGATATTTTTTGGTTCTTGTTTAATCTTGTGGTCTGGTGTCTGCTCAAACTATCAGGCATGGAGTTCGGCAGCTTAGATCTGGATGAGCGGATGGCCCTGCATATGTCACTCAGTGTCCAATTCAAACGGGACAGAGTTATGTGTACAAGTTCACCATTAAAGGGCAGAGAGGAACACTGTGGTGGCATGCTCACATTTCATGGCTGCGAGCAAGTTTGTATGGACCCATTATTATCTATCCCAAAAAACATGCTTCTTATCCATTCCCTAAGCCACACCAGGAAGTGCCTATTCTTTTCGGTAAAGTATACAACCATGGCTTTTAAATTTGGCTTGTCTCATTTTATCATTTATTTTACTCTAATAGAGTGTGTCTATTAATATAATTTAGATAAATAATTTAAACATATCAAAACTTAAAATATGTTGTTTAAATCAAACTGTCATTCGAAAATAGTTTAATTTAAAATTAAATTACTAATATTATGTTGCACACTGCAGGGGAATGGTGGAATGCAGACACAGAGACTGTTATCAATCAAGCAATGCAAAATGGTGGGGGACCTAATGTTTCAGATGCATATACCATTAACGGACTACCTGGACTTTTGTATAACTGTTCTGCAAATGGTGAGGGAAGATATATATATTCCCTGACCTCCGTTTCCAAAAATCTTGGGTCAAGATATATAATCTGGAGTGTTATCTTAAATTTTAATAAAATAAAATAAAATATATTTTCTAAATGGTTAAGCAAGTTTGTATTGAAATGATTTTGAAATGGGTGATCTTTCAAGTTCTTATATATCATAAAATATAAGTCAATAAGTTTGACTAAAAACGGCCCAATTGAATCAAACCATGATTAACATTTATTGTTGGGTGACTTATATTCTAAGAGTTTGTTATCTCAAAACATACTGATTCTTGACGTGTATATTTACATGCAGATACATTCAAGCTCAAAGTGACCCCTGGAAAGACTTATCTTCTTCGCATAATTAACGCTGCTCTCAATGATGAATTATTCTTTGCAATCGCCAACCACACATTGACTGTTGTGGAAACAGACGCTGTGTATGTTAAGCCTTTCCAAACTAATGTCATTCTTATATCTCCCGGCCAGACCACAAACGTGCTCATCACAGCAAAATCTCACCCACCCAACGCCGCATTTCTCATGTCTGCACGTCCTTACGTTACTGGCTCTGGAACATTCGATAACTCAACCACTGCTGGAATTCTAGAGTATGTTTCCAACATGACAGCAGCTAATTCAATCTCATCCTTTCCTCTCATGAAACCAACTCTTCCGGCTTTGAATGATACCTCATTTGCCGCCAATTTCAGCCAAAAGCTCAGAAGCTTGGCCAGTCGAAAATTTCCCGCAGCCGTTCCTCAGACTATAGATAGAAAGTTTCTCTTTACATTGGGATTGGGTTTAAATCCATGCCCACAAGGACAAACTTGCCAAGGCCCCAACGGCACAAAATTTGCAGCCTCCATTAACAACATATCTTTATTTCTTCCAAGCACAGCTCTTCTTCAAGCTCACTTCTTTAGGCATTCCAAAGGAGTTTACAATACAAGTTTCCCTGACAATCCACCATTTCCTTTCAATTACACAGGCACCCCTCCCAACAACACAAGGACTCTTAACGACACGAGGCTGAAAGTGGTTCCGTTCAACAGCAGCATTGAGCTTGTTCTTCAAGACACAAGCATCGTAGGGCCAGAGAGCCATCCTCTGCATCTGCACGGCTATAATTTCTTCGTCGTGGGTCAAGGTGTGGGAAATTACAATGCAAGCAGCGACCCCTCTAATTTTAATCTGGTGGATCCACCAGAGAGAAACACAGTTGGAGTTCCCAGTGGAGGTTGGGTGGCCCTCAGATTCCTAGCTGATAATCCTGGTATTCTTACATATAACCCATTTATAAAACTCTGTTCAATATAATAATATTTTGACTGTTTGCATTTATTCAATATAAGTAGTAATGAAATTTGTCTATCTAACTGCAGGGGTGTGGTTCATGCATTGTCATCTGGAAGTTCACACCAGCTGGGGATTGAAAATGGCGTGGGTTGTTTTGGATGGAAATAAGAAATCTCAATCTCTTCCTCCTCCTCCCAAAGATCTTCCTTCCTGCTGATAATTATATCTTCTGTCGTGACCAAGCTGCCATGCTATATAGTGTGCTTAGGGTTATACTATAGTTTTGTGCATTCAAATTTTATATTGAGTTTGAAGAAAGAAATTAGTCTAGTTTGAATAAGTAAAATGAAAAGTGATTGATTCCGTAAGTATTAAGGACCATCACTTAGTGTATTTCATTTTATTTTTCATTTTTGCATAGAGTCGAACAAAGTTGTGTTTGTGTTTATCTTAATGAAGAAATAAGGAGGCAAAATTTGTTGGCTTTTCAGTGTTCAGTTGATGAAAATAAGGCTGCGGTAAAAGCAGCTTTTATTTGGAAATGATGAAACTACGCATTTTAAGAATTGCATTGGGTGGTTGTATGGCTGTATTTAAGCAAATTTTTTTAAAATAAAATAAAAATTATAGAAAATTATATTACAACAAAGAGAAGATGGCAAATACTGTTAAAAATTTCATAGAATTATTTGAATATACATAATAACTAACGTGAAAAATTTTAACTCTCAAATTTAAATTCTAAATGGAATGCATACTCAAATTTAAGCTCTAAATTGAATGCATAATTTATAAATATTTTCTTTAATTTACTATTTGTGTGCGTGCATGTGGTGATAGGCGAATTGGTATGTGTTATCCTTATGCAGCAGGTCTGAAATCAGAATTGTGACAGAAACTTTTACAATTCAAAATTCAAAATTATGTGACAATATTTATATTTTTTAAAGTTTATTTTATTAAAAATATTTTTTTAATATTATATATTAAATTTTAAATAAAAAGTTATTAAACAAAATTAATGAATAGTATATATATTATTAATTAAAAGATAATATTATATTTTTAAAAATGATCATAAATAGTCACATTCTGAAAATCGAAATGGGATTACAATTTGGAATAGAGAATAACAAAATTATGAAAGGCCACTAAGCAAGAGCAATAGAACAAGAGGGAGGAGATGCATCTCATTCATCCAGTTTGCAACATACTCCAACAAGGCCTGAAGCATCCATGGGAAGGTCCCAACCATCATTATTTTTGTTTATCTTCATTATCAACTTGAATAGGAGAAATAGCTAGAGCCAACCTAGGGAACTCGTCGAATTCTAGCCAACCAGTAGTCCCACCACTAAAAGTTGGGAGAGAAGCATATGACAGTGAGTGGCTATGACCATCCTCACTAAGCACAATCTCTTCTTATAGGAGGTGGAGAGACCTAAGAACAAGCTTCCCAATTGCTACAAGCAAACTAGTTGCATCCTCAATGACAACCACAAGGTAGAGACCAACCTCTAATAGAGGTGGGAGTCAAAGGAAATTTGGCAATAACACATAGATCATTACCTCAATGATCTAACAACACCAAGAGGTGAGCAATTTCAACTGCAAATTAATTCACTTGCACTTGAATCTACATGAACACGTTAAAGCATATCATGACAGTAGAATAAAATGAGAAATTATGGGTCAACAAAGTATCTAGGAAAAATAGCATAAATTATATCCTTCTAAATGCTAAAAATGATTTGTAACTTGAAATCATGTCAAATCTAATTGTATCTAGAGGGTATTCTAGATCAATCCTCTAATAATGTCATATGCCAAGAAAAAGGCTTGGGCCTAAAATGCTTAAAAAATCATGAATCTAGGTCTAGGAAGCTTGAGTTCAAGCGAAAAAGTAGAATAGATGTTTGAGAGACTATTGATGACCACAAAAATGAAATCAATCATTAATAATTAGTGTGGATTAACTTCAAACCAATGGGAATGCCTTCAAAAATAATATATCAAGAAAAATGAGTGAGTTTTGGCTCAGGAAACCAACCAAATGTTGTAGAATATGTGTTGTCAAGCTGATAATGAAGATTGTAGAAGTCATCTCTTGTTCAAAATAGGCACATATGTAAATGATACTATACCCAAGACTAGCCTTTGTGAGGCTTGTAATTCTAAGTATTGGAATACAATTTCTAGTCTTCCCACCATGGTTTGTAAGATCAAACTCCAATTTTGTAAACCATGTCAACAAGAGTAACATAAATGATAGTTTTACAAGTTTCACGATCCTAATTGGATAGATGAAACTTCAAATTTACTTCAAGACATGCTAGAAAATTCCTTTTAACCTTATAAAATAGGTCAAGGAGGGTCTTGACTCCCCTTTTTGAGAAGAGTTAAAGCACAAAATCTTGGGGTCTTTGCAAGAGTATGATTTTGACACTAAAAAATAGAAAACCACTACGTATTTTCTTGATTGATAGAAAAATATTACAAAGCCTAGTATCATTCCAAAGAATCTAGGGCTTGATAACTTCCCAAGCTCTCCAAATAATTTTCATCACAAAGGTTCCCTAAGCTTGAATAGGCTCTTTCATTATGAAAAGGATGTGAAATACAATCCCCTTCCAAGCTAGCCTCCCAAAAGATAAATTCAAAGAAATGTAGTAATAAATTAATTTTCCAAGCTTCATTACCTTCCAAAGCTTAAATTATTCATTTGGCACACAAAGATAGACCTTAGTGCTAAATGGAGATTAAGATTAACCCTCTAGATCCATCTAGGAGATAATAATACTCTCAAGCCACATAATGGAAACTTTTGTGATTCTTAGAGGTGAAAGAAATTTTAAAATATTTTTGAGGTTTAGGTAAGAGGCTTTGGAGGGGACCCAATAAGAAAAAAAATGATAAAAATGAGTGACTTCAAGAACCTTAGAATAAATTTCAAAATTCCTTGCTACAGATAAGGGTTTAGTAACCTAATACACCAACTTCTTGTCAATATGAAATAAAATATCTTACCAAAGAGTGAGCAAGGAATATTGAAAATAAAAAGGAATGCCAAAAAACCTAAATATTTTTCCATTACTAATATATTTACATCCATAAAAGTTGAGCTAGGGAGACTTGGGAATAATTGACTACCTGTAGAATTGAGCTTTTCTCACTAAATATCAAGAATAGAGGCTTTACAAAAAATATCCAGGAAGTAGAGATCCTAGAAAATATTATTTTCATCTTCCAAAAGGTTCAGAAAAGAGTCATCTATATTAAATAATTGATCTATGTAATTGGGTAAAGAAATACCTTTCACGAGTGCTAGAAAAATGGAATGAACCAACAAGTATCCAAAACCTTTAGCAAAAAGTGTATATAATGCAGGGGCTAAAGGATATCTATGTAACCATCAATAGTGAGACAAGATGAATCATCTAAAAATAGCATATGAACAACTTCAATAAAGAAAGGCCCAAATCCTAAATCCTAGAGCAGGGAAAGGATAAGGGGTCATTCAGTATGATCATAAGCTTTATCAAAGATAAATTTTATTAATATAGTGTGTTTTTGGGATTATTGAGCCTATTTCATATATTTCCAAATTACCATGATATTTTATAATAGGAAAAATGTAGGGTTGATAAATCAATTTGTTTAGGTCACATAATATAATGAAAAGGATGGCATAACTTCAATGCAAAGGGCTTTGGATATGAGCTTATAAAAGATATTGAGAAACATGATCAACCTCCAATTATGGATATCTTCAAGACCTTTTAACTTAGGTATGAATTTAATATTTATTTATTAATAATTTTTTCTAAGGAATTGGAATGAAATAATTCAAGATAAAATATATGAAAATGCTCTTGAACACAACCCTAAAGTCTATAGAATTCACAATAAATAATCATAGTTTGGGGCTTTATCATTGGTCATGGTAAAGACTACTCTAAGATATAAAAATGGAGAGAAATTGATTACAAAAATCTTGTTGAGAAGGAAAAAAAAACAAGAAACAACCTTGAGGTATTCTTGTAAGTCATGGTAACATTAAGGAGAATTATATTATACTTTGAAAACTTACTCATAATGCCTAAAAAAGGCTTGAAGAAGAACTCTTTGAGCAACTACTAGCCATATTTAAAAATTTTAATTCTCTAAGAAGTGAAACAAGTTCAAAGATCTTGAAAAAAAATATGGAGTCTCAATCTCCCACCTTTAGTCAATGCAACTAAAATTTAATATGGGCACCTCTAGTTATATGGTTATCAACACTTTTAATTTACTTGTAGGGCTTAACCACCCACAAATACAAACCAAAAGTGAACAAGTTTTCTTCAAGCATCATAATCGGTTGGTGGATATTCAATGTGGTAGCCTCATATGCATGATAAGGACATATATCTAGTTGGATGCTATAGATGTGAAGGAAGCAAGAGGTGTGCTTGATGGCCCCATTTCACTAGTTAACATAATTTTTTCTTTAAGTAGGCCTAGCCTCAATATGTCACACTTAACAAATGTTGGTCAGTATGGGTTAATAAGTTGACAAAGAGGTGTTAAAAAAAAAACATTTTACCAACCTTGGGAAAAGAAATTTGTCATTTTATAAAATCAAATAGGACAATGATTAGAAAGCGTAAACTCTATCATAGGCTCCACTAGAAGTGGGAAATAACTAGCAAAAAAAAAAGAAAGAAAAAGGCATGGCATGATCAAACCATTTGTACACTTTATCATTTCTAGCCTAAATATTATTTTTCATAAACCTATATGAATGATTGTGGTGGAATCTCATATTGGAATTAGAGAAGCCAAATTTATTATACATGAAATATCAATTTTCTATTTCACTATATGTCCAATACATGGGAAGAGATCCATCTTTATCATACACAATTTCAAGTATATGATAACAAAATTCAACCAAAAATAGGCATTGAATCAACAATCCATCACCACAAAATAAATCTCTCAATAGCATATAATTAGAAGCATAAACATTGATAATTCCAAAAGAATAATTTTCAATATTGAAGAGGGTCAAAATCACTTGATTGGTGGGGTCAAAATAATGGTCAATCAAATGCAAGTTCACCTTAGGAGAAAGGTGAAAACTCCTCCATGACTCACATTGTGATTGCTATAAAAAAATGAGCTAGCAAGATAACTAACATAAGTAGAAAAGAAGAAAAAAACCCAATAATCTTAACATCATACAAGAAAAGGATATTCAAAGCTACAATTATTTCACAACCATCCCTCATAGTATACTTCCTAGGGTGGTCTATAAGACCCCAAAAATTTTAGGAGAAAAAAATCATTAACAAGAACAAAGAGGTATATCATTGATATCTAACTCATCAAGAGTGGATTAGTTATTCTACAAGAACTTCTTAAAAAAAAACCTAGCTAGAGGTTGGTAATTTACATCTTTATTTATCTTCTTCTAGAAATTTTGGTCAATTGCAAGATTGATCTAGAAATATGAGAGGAAGGAGAATGACCACTATTATCCAATTGAGAAGACAACATGGACTCAAATTTTGATACTATATAATTTAGGTCAAATGGAATTCTCACCATTAAGGGGAACCACCTCTTTTCTTTTCTCTTGATGATTTCTATACCCACCAACTTGTGTCTTAACAACTTGTTTACTATCAGTAATTAATGGTTTGGCTTGAGCTTGGACATTACTATCATTTTATTTGCTTTTAAGGTTTCTAACCATAGTCCACACTTCATCATTTTTATAATTTGGAGTCGTAATAGGCTGAGTAGATGACTTATGTTAGTAGGGTCATAGGGCAACACCAAATCCTACCACTAGTTATCGCATATGATATGCAAAAAAAGAAGTCGACACAAAAGGTCAAAGTAACAAGTTCCTCATAAGGGTCACATCTCTCTAAGAGGTTATGTATGGGTATGTGCGGGATCATGATGGGCCAAAAAGTGGCAATATCTAAGTGATATGATGGCTCCTGACGATTTTTTTTTACCCAAAATTGATGAAACGAAAAGGGTTTTTTAAGGAGATTCTCAGCTTTTCACAAATACAAATTATGCTTTACTTTGAATATAATAAATAATTATTATTAATTTTCTATTTGAATTACGACTAAAGTCTTGATTGATAGGTTGATTGAAAAACATTCATAACTTTCAAACGCTGTCACATTTTTTAAATTTGAAACACGCATCACATTCTATGCTTCACATACTATAGGATTAAAAAAAAATGAATTTCATGAAATTTTGACCAAGTTAAGGTGGTTAGACATATAAGTTTTTATATTTTTTAAAATTTGTAATAAAAAAATCATAATTAATTATTTACTTGGAAAAAGTTTAGAAAAAAATATGCATCACATCGGGACACGAGTCTGCTACTTATATCTAAAATATTATAAAAAAATATAATCATTTTATTGTGGTTAGGGTGGTCAAACAGACACCTACTTCTTATTTTTTCCCTGAAATTTAAGTACTACTGCATTGAAATTTTGAATTTTCACCAAATAGATTTTTTTTTAATAAACCTAGTAGTTTAGAAACTACATTCAATTTTCTACAGATTCTATTCTTACATATTTTTGAAATAATATAGATAACTTATTCAAATTTTTACGTCAAGTTATCTAACTCTGATTTTCTAAATTTTATTGCTACTTAAGGGCCTATTTTTTCCATAATGATCCTGCACATACCCATATAAATATATGTATGTAATAGATATAAGAGAGAGGGAATATATGTAGAGAAGAGACTAACACTTTCTTTTGTAGTTGATACAATATTATATATGGGTAAAAGCACAAAGCTGTGTCACACTTTATAAAGGAAACGGCCAATGCTTATCCAACTTTTAAACTTGAATCACTAAAAAGTAGCATATATGTTTTGAATTTTTAAATGATGTAAACTAGTAAAATATGTATTTTTTAGTATATTTTATATTTGTATTGTTTAAAGAAATTAAAAAATTATTTTAAACTAGTTTTTCATAAATTAACACTATAATTTAGTTGCTTATAAAATGCTGAAAAATGAAGTTGCACGCGACGTCAAACTTTTTATAGTAAATTTTATTTTTTTCCTTTCAAATTTTTTGTGTGTATTTATAACTTGAAACTTTAGTGCATGGATATTTTTTTTTCCAATTTTGATAAATATATATTTGTATATAAGTATTAAAATGTGTATGAATAAAAAACATTTGTTTCCATCGGACGTCAACATTCATATTAAATATTTATTTAAAATGGAAAAAAATTATACCATCTTGAAATAGATTCTTTTATCTAGTGCATCATATTTTTTCATTTTTTTTTAATAAGTTTTAGTATTTTTCCTTGGCATGGTAATCAACCTAATATTTTTTGCTAATAACCTACTTTTAGTATAAATATAAATATAAATAATAATAATAATTAAACTATTAAAATAAATATATTTTTGAAAACTACACTTATGGATCTACAAAAGGGTATTTTTACATTTTTAAAAAAATGATATTTACATGAGGAGGAGTTATTAAAACTTCAAGTTTTTCAAATAATTTTTTTTTTTGTAAATTGGACTCAAAGTGGTGCTCCATATATTTTTAGCCAACAATTTTAGTTGAATAAATTGTGGAAGTATCTAACTTAGCTAGAATGAATCTTACTAGGTCATATGTTTGACCAAAATTGATTTTTAGTTAGAAATACTTAAATTCAGTTGTGTTGATATGTTGGCTGAAAGTGTGAAAAATTTTGTGCTTTTACCTATATGCAGAGATATAAGGATTTCTATAAATGTGTGTTATGGATGAATGAATAGTATATTTTGATATTTAGTAAATAAGAAATGTATGTTATCATCTGGGGTTGGGGCCCTAGCTCGGTTGGCTAAATCTTTCCTGTTGCAGGAGGTTGGTCACGAGGTCTAGTCTCCCCACCCCCCGTGGTACCGGAGGGCGTGTCGCGCCAGCGCCACCGGTCACGTTAAAAAGTTTACCAGGCGCACTGCAGTTTATAGGGGGTCGTGCTACCCGATTCCTGCAGTCTAATAAAAATAAAAAATAAAAAAAAAATAAGAAATGTATGTTAATATAGTTTTTCTTTCAAACTTACTCTTTTCTCTCATTGTATCCTTTGGGGTATAAATTGAATACATAAGACATGTTAGAGTTTAAATCTTTGGATTGTATTTCCATCTTTCTCTTGCCAACATTGGTTTCATTATCAGGACCTTAGAGAGAATAATGAAGAAAAATATAGATTTAAAGGAGAAGCGATAGAGAAAGGAAAGAAGGAAGTTGAGATTGATCAAGAAATAGAAAAGTACCTGAAAACTTGCAAAGAAAACTCTTAGGTCCCACCATTGTGAGAGGGGATAGGCATCTAAGGTATGACAAATGGAAAGGATGAAGGAATCTAAAAAGATCCCTGAAAGGATGTAACTGTTCAAAAATAAAAATAACCATGATATATAAGGATTAATGGAAATCCATATCAGAAAGACCCATGGAAAAAGGAGATAATAAAAGGAAAAGAGAGAACATTGAAAGAATTAAGTTAGCAATAAAGATGAATGTTGAAGAAAGGAGATTGAAATAAACCCGGAATCGATAAGAAAGGTACTGCAAAAAGATGGAAGAAGTAGAAAATAAAGAAAGGGAGCAAACAAGGGGTAAGTGGTAGAATACATTAGGAAATCTAAGGATAAGTGTGCCACTAAGGGTGTTCTTGAGCATACCATTATGGGTGCAATCAAGGAAATAACGAATGAGATACCATAGATAGAAAGTTTCAATATGGATAGACTAAGTCAAATTATAAATAATATAGAAGGAGAAATTGATGGTTTTGGAAGAACTAAAAAGAATTTGGAACAAGAAGTTATAAGATTATGATACCTCTTCTAAAAAAAATACCTACTATTTATTCAAGATCAGGTGAATGTTCAATTAATAATAGATGATAATTTTTTATTGGTGGTTAGACCTATACACAAATCTACAACCATTAACAATTGATGCATAATATTTAGATGAACTAGTGAATAGAAGTATTTTAAAAATAGGAGGAGAAGGTGGTGGAAAATAAATCAAATCTTATAAGTTTGGCAACACATAATGAAGCGACATCATTGACTAATAACATGTCATTTACTAACAAAGAATATCCCCAAGGGTGAAAATATATTTTGAATAGACATCACCCTTGGACCAAGAGTCACCTTTAATGCCATTAATGTCAAGGAGAATTTACATAGAAGAAGTAGAATAACCACTAGATATTCAAGAGACACTAGAAAGAGAGATTGGGGGAAATAACATAGAAACCTTGGGGACACCTTACTTTAACATTAGTTGGAAGATATAGATAATGATTGCAAAGAACAAGAAGAGATGAATACCTCAAGGAAGCTATCCATTTTTCGGAAGGACACTAATGAAGCTACAAAATATAACTTTATTCTAGAGAATCAATATGGAAAAGCCAAAACATAACTTGGGACAATATTGAAGTGTTTGATTTCAATGGTACCCTAGGAAGTGATGCCCCTTAAATGGTACTACAAAACATATCCCACAAATGATAAAGAATGGGATGTACTAAAACAATAATTTTTGGCCAATTTTGAATCCTCGAAACTACCTACTGAAGGGGTAAGTAATCTAAGGGAACTCACACAAAAAGAATAAGAAATGATTATAGAATTCGATAAGAGATTTAAAGAAACAATAAGGGGGTAAGAGGAACCCTTAACTGAAAAGAAAAAATAGAGTGGTTTATATCATGAGTTACATTAGAGATTATGATGGCCTTAGATGGGAGATACTTCAATATATATCCAAAATTGGTGACTTTGGCTTTCCAAATAGAAAACTAGTGTTGGAGGAAAATTGAGAAAGAAAAAGAAAACAAAGAGATAGAAATATTAAGATTGGAAGTTAAAAAATTAAGACTCGGATAGGAGATTATGGCAAAAAAAGAAACCACTCTAAACATACCCAACATATGGTATGCATATTATGCTAGAGAAGGTCATTTGTGGAATGAATGCCCAAAATAAATAGGAGAAAAGAAGGCGAATGTACTAAGTGCAGATCTAAAAGAACTTCCTAAAAGGATAAATTTAGTCTATTGTGGCATTTGTGAAGAATGTGATGAACATCAAATAGAATATTTCCCATCCCAACTATTTAGACTAAGAGAGGAACAAAACCAAGGAACTTGTAGTAAGGACAAATGAATGGCATGTGTGAAAGGATTGGAAAAAAGGCCACTTTATCTACAAGACCATGGATACAAGGTACCGAAGTGGTAGAAGCCAAGAAATATAAACTCCCTAAAAACTAATAAAATTAGGGGCAATATAGTGATAGAGGATAATTTAGAGGAGATAGAGGCTAAGGTAGAGAAAGAAGGAAAAAGACATGCTACTTTCTTCAACTATGAAACGTGGGATTACTTTGCTACCAAATCTTGGGGTGACAAGAAGAAACAATGTGGATTTTTTAAAATTATTGATCATGGTATTCAATTGTAATAAAGCACAAACATATTATAAAAACATAGCACCATAGTCCAAAATTGATGAATTATAAAACCTAAACTCATCTAAAGGATCAAGACTCTTGCGGAGAGTACCAAAAGAACCTAACTAGACAACAAGGAGATGTAAAAAAGTAGAACAGGTTGACTTTGAAACTACTAATACTAGCAACTCAAAAGAAGGATATTAAGTAAATATAAAACTAAAATATAATAAGAAGAATAAAGAATCAATTGGAAAAAGATAGGGGACTAATACAACAAATGAAATTTACACAACCACTAATGAAGAAACCACTACAAATGAACAAGAATAGAAAAAAATGTTACTAAAGATCTACACAAAGAAATAAAAATAAATAATTACTTTTCCGAACAAGAGGTGTTCATACTAAAGCAATTTATAAAAAAAACAAAAATATTCCAACCTCTTAGAGAAACTAAAACAATTCCAAAAATAATAGAACAAACATAAATCTAAACCACAATAAATAAGAATAATAGGGACAAATGAAAAGAAGTGCATAATGAGACCTGTCATGATTACTAATAGTATAAAATATAAGAAGCTCAAAAATTTAATGGTAGAATTAGGAGTTGACATAAATATGATCCCTAAAAGGGTATGGGAATAGTTAGGAAAACCCAAACTTGAACAAACACCTTATAATATTAGCTTAGTTGATGATACCAGTATGAAAACCTTAGGCACCTGAAGACACGTAGAAATAAGTGTTATGGGGTAAAGAACTATAAATTTTGAGATATTTGCAATAAAAAAGACTTTTGATTCCTTTAATGCACTACTTGGACTAAGATAGTTTGTTGACACAAAAAGGATTGTAGCCCTAGGGAAAGAAGAAATATATTTATAGATGAAGACAAAATAGTCCACATTCCCCTAGGAAAAATCTAGATGAATCTTATACAAAGGAATTAAATGCAAAGGAATATAATAACTTTGATAACAAAAATATTTATACAATATCAAAACTACCCACAAATGAAAATTTTGAGGAACCAAATTTAGAAGGATAATTAGAGATGGAGAACAATTCTTATAGCATATATAGTGAGGTTGTTTTGTGTCCATCAATGCAAGAAGATTAACCAAAACTACACTCCCAAAGAATTATTGCATTTAGAAGGATATTTATGATAAGGAGGACATCAGAGAATATTTTGCATGCTGCCACAAGTACCACAAATGCATGATCACAAGAAGCTTACAACATGGGAGATTATGAGAAACATATACCTAAAGATCTCATCAAATAAACTGCCTGTCACAAAAAATTTCTCATATTAAACTTCCTAAATATTTTGGCATAGGGACCTTTTATCTTATATTGCATAGATAGAATAAATTTACAATACTAAGGAGCTAAGGGTTCATCTATTACAACACACACTCATTTGCAATGTCGCAAGTTGGCGCAACACACATAAAGTTACAATTACCAAATGGGAGATATTTAAAATCGTAATTAAAACAAGATACTTACTAGAGGAAGGGGGATACATTGACATACCAAAATATGGTGGTGATATCTTTCTAGAAGACCATTTAAACATGTGTATACAATGATGCAAGGAAAGAAATGAATACGACATGAAAGACTATACATTTAGCCTACTAGACACTAACACTAGTTTCCCAAACTTACTACATAAATCAAGAAAGAAGAGGAGAGAGTAATAATTGGAGTGATCTTAAAATGGATTTCCTACGTACTTTTTTTCCTTTTACAATCAAGATAAGCAAATGCATACTGCACTACTTGATTATGGAAATAATCTTCAAATTGGACATAAACAATCAAGTAGTAGTACTGTAGCCTACCCTACAAACAAAAGGAATATGGAGATATATTGAATGGTTGGATAAGGAGAAAACTTTCAATGAAAGAATATGTTCCATAACTCAACAAGAAGATGATGAGAAACATAAAGTAGATATATAGGTGAATCAAGGGAAAAGGGAATTAGAATCTCCTACCAAATCTAGTAGCAATACTATACGAAACAAATTAAGCTTAGAGAGAAAATATTGCCAAGAAAAAATAGGGATTATTAAGATGAATAGGTAGTTGCACAAGTTGATTTTTTTATCAAACTTTAAAGAATTGTTCCCTCTAGAACATTCATATATTTAAAGGGGATAAAAGAAGTGGGTATAATGAATATACAACTAAAAGAGGGGGCCAAACCAATAATGAAAATAACTTATCGACTTAATCCAAACATGAAAAGGAAATTTAAAGTTGAACTAGATAAAATGCTTGAAGTAGGAATTATAAAACCAATAAAAGATACAGAATGGATAGTCTTATGTTCATACCAAAAAAATATAGGGGAAGTGAGAATATGTGTCAATTCCAAAGACTTGAATAAAGTTTACGTATATGATCCCTTTCCCACACCCTTTGTAGAGGAAAGCTTAGAATCAGTTGTCAGAAGAGAGATTTATTCATCTATTGATGGGTTCTTAGGCTATCACCAAGTTAAAATAAGGGAAGGGGACAAGCACCATATTTTCAATAGAATGGGGCTCATAAATGTATACAATGATGCAATTTTTTTTTTTAAATGCACCTACGGTATTGAAAAAAATCATAATAAATGCATTCAAGGATTTCATACATGAATTTTTGGAAGTGTGCTTGGTCCATTGGACAGTGTATAGATTGGTCAAAGACCATGGGCAAGTACTTAGGATTATATGTTAAATAGGTTCCAAAGTATGCAAATAGCACTAAACTTAAAGAAAAGTATATTTGTGGTACCCTATGGAACACTATTAGGGCACATAATTTGTAAAGAAGGATTGATGGTACTCTCCATGGGAGTTGCATTTGTTGAACACACAAAAGTATTGAGGGGGGTTGAATTAGTACTTAGTCAACTTCTTTATATTCATCAACAATTAACCAATTAAACCATGACAAGCAGAAGAACTCAAAAATATGCAACCATAAAACCAAATTTATGTGGAAAACCCTACAAGGGAAAAACCACGGTGAGCAAGCTTCTTGGATCTACTGTCCAAATCCAACCTCAAAAATAAAACAACTTTAACAATAGGTATTTATGGTCTTTAACCAAAGGAAGATCACTACTCCCTACTCAATACAACTTTCATAATAGAGGTTCACAACCTCAACATACAATTGGAATATTTAAATACATATGTTACCTTTGGTACATACATCTACTTCAATAAGCTATGTTTCCTAGAGCACAAGTTGCCTTCAAAAAAATTATCATTTACTAGCACATATTATTCTTTGTAGTTTAACATACATTCACTATTGATCTATCAAATTGATCTTCGACACATCTCATTATTAAAAGATATTTTATGGAAATCTATTTACACATTGTCTACTTAAAACATTCATAACACCCTCGCATTCCTTCTCAAAAACTTTTATCTTCTATTTATACCATCTGCAACCTTCAAAAGGTTCCACCATGTCAACTATAAACATGAAATAAAAAATATTTACAATCAAATCGGCTTCAAACACATTTGTAGAAGAAAGAAAACTTATGTGGTCCAAGCTAAAAGATATTCAAAACCTATTTTTTATGAAACACATCCTCAAAATTAGTGCACACATCTTAAACACTTGGTGCAAGCAACTCAACATGATAGTCGGACCAGCAAGTAAATAAATTGTCAAACATCAACTCCAAACCAAGGTGGTACTGAAAATACCAAGAAACATTATGTAGACCACTTCAAAAAACTGATATGGAATGTAACAATACTTTTGTGCACTCCTTTTGGGTGTGTGCACTAATCTATGACACAAAAATGGCTCTTAAGATGCCACTTGTTTTTTTTAAATCGGCAAAGTTTGATGTTCACGAGAAAATGAAGATAGTTACACTCAAAATTTGAAGATGCAACAAGAATAAGAGTTGAAGTCCTCTAAATCTACTTTCTAAGCTACAAATTTTGTTTTTAAATAATGAAGATTAAGGGTTTCAAAAAGGGGAGGCCCAAAACAAGTCTTGTTTTTATCAAACAAAATATCATAGCATTTGTGGGCCCCTCCCTGTTTAGTTAACTCTTTTTAGAATTTCAAAAATATGAATAGTAAGAAATTAGCTAACATCGTTTAGTTTATCCTCGTTCTTTCAACTAATTTTTTAATGAATATATAATATTTGATGAATTTTTGAAGTGGACACATCCTGAAAAGTTGAAATTTGAGCGTGCTCCCCCCTAAATGTTTTGAAAACTAATAAAAAAAATTACAATTATTGAATTCAATTTTCTTATTAGTTTTCCAAAAAATTAGGGGGGAGCACACTCAAATTTCAGCTTCACCCAAGGAATTGTAAGCTTCCTATTAGTTGGAGACCATCCTAAGCTTCACCCAAGGAATTGTAAAAGCAAGAATGAACAACCACTGGGGGAAGAGAAGTGTACCAAATGACCGAACTCACATGAATCTACACAACCATTGAATGGTAACAAGTTGTCATTTAATTCTTGGATAAAGCACTCGCTTGATTTGCAAGGGAGAGAATGGTGAATTGTTTTCATTTGTATAACAAATTAGTAGCAATGGAAGAAAGGTCTTTTGAAACATTTATCTCAATCTCACACTAGGTTCAAGAGTGTTTTATTTGCCAGTTGTCGGTTCACTATTGTTTAATTGTGTTGTGTTTGGTCCTAGTAGCCTCGTTGCAATTGTATTTTTGCTACTTTTGTAGATTTTGTTCTTTTTGTCATAAAGGACCTGGGACCCTAGTTTCCCTTCTTAATATATCAAAAAAAAAAATAGTAGCAAAACCTTTTTTTCTTATGAGTCTAGTAGTGTTCAAGTTTTTAGCTTGACTTGTAGAGAAAGAAAGGAGTATGTTTCCTCACTATGGGTGATCATGTACTTCTTGAAGGCAAGAAAAGCAAGAAGAAAGCGAGTATTATTCACTCAATATGGATAAGAATGACAAGCATGTCCATTTGAAGGTCAACAAGGGGCCTAAAAAAGAATATATGAGGTAATGGGTTGATTTTAATGTTAATATTTCTTGGTAGATTTACACATCCACTTGTATAAAGTGGGGATAAGGTCATTTACTTGTTGCATGAGGGTGCATAACTCTTAGGAAGATAAGTAAAATAAAAAACAAGGGAAACTTTATGAATTCATATTTTTTAGAGTAGTAAGCATATAAGCATTTGACAATATTGTTATTGCAATATGGAGCTTGTTCCACTTATTTGAAAAGGAAAGGGGGGGGAACTAATAGCAATTGTATGGAAAAGTGAGGGTAAACATAGTTGATTGATGGTATGAGGATACAAGATTTCCAACAAAATCATAAAATTGGTAACACAATACCACTACAAATATGTTTTGGGTGTTGTATGCATCTATATTTTATTTTCATGACAGTGTTGAAATAGCATGTAACTTGTGTTGGTAGCATGTAACTTGTGTTGGTGTTCCATATCTAATCATTAGTGGGTCTTATTTACATGTTAAGTTTTTTTCCTATAAGTCTTAGTTGTCTAGATAAGATCTTATCATATCTTATCTAGTTGGTTTTTATTTAATGCTTGTGTCCTAGGCCATTTAATATTGTTGAGGTAATTGTCTCATTGTACAAGATTAAGACACATGCCATGATCTTGTCTAATCTTATCTCACAACTTGCCTTTATAGGCAAGGCATCATATGTACATCATATATTCAATCTGACAATCTTTCATCTATAATCATAGCATGATATTTTTGTCATAATTTCTCTCTTGTGGAAGTTATTTTTGTCTTTCAGGTGATCCTAGGGTGTTGGGAGTTCACCATTAACTCCTACATGGTATTAGAGCTTTAGTGCTACAAACTTCTTCCAAGATCTAAGGGACCCAATTTGGCTTGAAGATTTTTTTGGGTGTGATTGGGGGTTTCAAGGACCTCACCATTGAATCCAGGAAATCAGAGAAAGTTAAGTTTGTCTTTCGTTTCATTAAATTTCATTACATTTTCTCAAATCTACAAAGGTTTCAAGTTGGGAAAAGGTTACCAAATCTGACAAGTAGCTGATTTTTCAAAGCACTCTAGGTCAAATTTGACCCTACCATCGTGTCCAAGAGGCCCAAAAACCCCAAAATTGATTCTCAAATCATGAAAATCTAAGCACTTGCCGCAAGCCCTCAAGAAAAATTTCCCCCCTTAGCATTGTATGGTCGACCAAACAATATGTACAATCATACAAACAAAAAACATACCATCACAGTCAAAATAGTCACAGGCGCAAAGAAAAAAAGTTGAGGTAAAAAAACTAATTTTTATTAAAACAATTGTTTCTTTTAAGTTTTTTTCAAGAATGTCTTTATTTTAAAAAAAAATATAAAAAAAAAATCATAGTACCCTGCAAGTTTGCAAGGTACTCAATGTACCACAAGGGCACCATGGCATCACTACAAGCCATGCCCTATAGCCACAAGCCCCGCTATCCTCAATCGGCCGAGAATTCAAACCAATGAATAATTGCAAAGATTTTGTCAATCACAACACAAATTCTACCAACCAGAAAACTAAATATTCCAAGATACCGTCGAAGATTCCATCGATGTCGCATGAAGCATATTCCTCCAGAATATTTTGGCTACCTGGAGAATATTCCAGTGTAACAGTCAGGCAACCATCAAATTTAACATTGTCAATTATTGACATTAACGCTACGTCAATAGCTCTTTAAAGAGTTTTTGCCCCCCTCTCCATTGATAGTTTTGTTTTGGCAGTCCAGCTCCATAGGTTCATAACTCAATCATCTAACCTTTTTGCAAGCAATTTTTTTATTTAGGGTAGAATTATGCGATCTTCGTAGTGGTGCAATTGGTTTTTTATTTTGGTGCTAGGTTTTTCCAAAAAATTGCAGATTCTCACAGATGATGCCGAGTTTTCATTTTGAGAACTTTTGGGGCTTCGTTCTTACTCCTACAATAACATTTTTGGATGGATTTTTTTGGAAGTACATAATTTTTCATATACTTTTCAGTGGCGCGATCATATTGATCCCATTTTATGTAAAAAAATTACTTTGATCTTGTGGCCAAATTTGTCATCTATATGCACTAAGATCAAGTCCACTTCACTATTTTTGGTAAGTGGTACCTGTAATCACACTAAGTGTCACAATCATATATTATTGAGTGGTTTCTTGATTGAGTAATTTGGGAGGTAGGGATAGGGGTTGGGATGGGGGAGATAGAAGAGGGGTAATCTTGCAATGGTTGATTGCTTTCTTTTTATATTGTGTGTTCTTGCAATGGGGAAATCTCGAATTGAACTTCTAACTCTATATAATTATGCTTCATGTGGAGAAAATCAATATGGAAATATCTCATGGGAAAGGGTTGTCTTGGCTATCTAAAGGAGGCATTCTTCAACCTATTGATGCTAAAGAATTGACAATATAGGAGCTTGATCGTGAGAAAACACTTGGATGCATGTGTTCATTAGTATCATTTGATTTACAATTTCATGTTGAATCATGCAAAACACCTAAAGAGGCTTGGGAGGCTTTTGAAAAATTGTATGGTAAAATTGATAAGATTAGGGGATATTAGATTGATAATTATTTGATGAATCTTGATCCTGAATGTTTTGATCGCATTCAAGACTACATCTCCAAGATCAAACAACCAATAACATAGCTAAAAGATTACAATATTGATAAATATTGATTCTAAAAGTGTTGTCAAAGCTTGGTCCTAAGTATTCAGTGTTTGTTTTTTAATTTCATACACGTCGACTTTCTATGGGAGCATCATATGTTGATCCTAAGTTTGATGACTTTGTAAATCTCCTAATCCAAGAGGAAGCGAAGTTAATGCATATGGGTCTAATCAATTCTTCTAAGTCCCAAGAATTGTCAGCTAGTGAGTCTAAGGTACAAAAAGAATTAGGGAATCTTCATAAGAAGCAAAAGAAGAAAAAGAACAAGCCACATGAAAAATCTAAATCATCTCCCTCTAAAGGAGAAGCCTACATACATGCATATTGCAAGAAAACTTGACATGATGAACATCAATTTTATTCAAAGCAGATTGATGAGTGGAAGCATCTTCTTAAGAAGAATCAAATCAACTTGCCTTCACCATCAAAGGGTTTATCTTCTTCTTCATCAAAGTTTGATTGACATAAAGGGCTTTCACTTGTAGTTGTGGATTTTGAGTCTGAGAGTATGTTCTCTTCATTTGAGTATTGCTCATCACTACACATCTTAATGACTAACAACCCATATATGTGTGTTTATGGGAAGGGATCCATTGACATGGAAGACAAAAGTATTTAATAATGTTCTTTTTGTGCCTTCATTGTCAACCAATATCCTTTATATCTATCAGATCACACATGGTGGAGTAGGCACGAGTGTTGAGTTCACACTAGATTATATCATAATTTGAGATTTGCATAGAGAGGTTGATCACCAATCTTGGGTCTACACCTCACATTTTTCTCCTAATGATTCAACAAAAGTTCACATTGAGGCATCTAGTGTGGACACTTTTGAAGAGATTCAGTATGGTCATTAGAATCTTGGTATTCTTTTTGAGGGTCAAGTGACATGTATTGATGTTCTATCTCCTTCATCTACTACTGTACTTGAGGATGCGTGTGATCCCATAGTTTTGGATCCTTGTGATTTAGTGCAAGACATACATCGTCTTCCAAAGATAGTTACCTGGGATGAGTACTTGACATACATTGTTGGTTTGTTTTGTCAATCTCACATTTCAGATTTGGGAGACATCATTGATTTCATTCATCTTATCTTTGATGGAGATGATCCTTCTTCAATTGTTGTGAGGCAACACTCTAACCCTCTTGTTCATTCTCTACACGATCATCCTTCGCAGTTTGACACAAGCGTGGATTCTTTTGGACAACATTTGGAGGAGGCTTCTTTGTCTTCAAAGAAGGTAACTTTGTCTTTGGATTATGTTCTGCAATCATTTCTAGGAGATTATGGATTATCATCTTCTATTGTGTGGCCTAGAATGTCTATTTGAAGCATGATGGATTTCGACATCGACATGGATACACATGGCATTCTTCAAAGATATCACATTCTTCTCGCATCTTCCTTTCAAGAATGAGAAGATATCCTACATACCATATTGGTCTTCTTCCTTCTAGATCATCTTCAACATTCAATGTCAAGCATCTACCATCATTGCAAGAGACTCAACATTGAGGGGGGTTGCACGATCTCTCTTCTTCTCTCTTATGGGAGGGTGTGGTGGAGAGGGGCGATTGTAGTTTTCTTCACATAGGATTGTGTCATTCGCATTGATCCTTTCAACTCTTTTAGAAGAGTTTTGTCCCACTAACATTTTTTCTTTTCTCCATTTGTGAGAGATTGCATTTGTACATGGGTACCTAACATGGCCTTCTAGCCAAGACCCATATTTGCATCATTTGCATAATAATTTACTCCCTAAGTTGCTTTTAGGGGGGGGTGTTGGTGTAAATAAGTGGTTTACCTATCTAATCATTGTCACATTTACATGTTAAGTTTACTTAGGTCCTAGGTGTTTTATCTAGAAATCTTAGTTGTCTAGATAAGATTTTATATTTTATCTAGTTGTTTTTTAATTTAGTGTTTGTGTCCTAAATCATTTAATATTGTTGAAATAATTGTCTCATTATACATGATTAAGACACATGTCATGATCTTGTCTAATTCTATCTCACAACTTGCCTTTATAAGGAATGCATCATATGTACATCATATATTCAATCTGACAATCTTGCATCCATAATCAAACATGATATTTTTGCCATTTCTCTCTTGTAGAAGTTATTTTTGTCTTGCAGCTGATCATGGGGTGTTGAGAGTTCACCATTAACTCCTATCAACTTTGTTTCATTTATATGATATAATAAGGGAGCTACTATTGTGCATATGGACAAGGGGGGCATTTAACTTATCATAGATGAGCATAGGAACAACTAAAAGCATCAAACAAATGGTATTATAATTGTAGCTTACAAAAATGTCACTATTGTAGCATGTGCATAGTTGTAGGATAAGAACTAATTTTTCAAATCAATTTTAGAGATTGTGATGATGTATGACCTTTATTGTACAATTATACCCTAGGAAGAACCATTAATAGCATTTCCTATTACAAGTAGTAATATCTTTTATGTCCTTAAAAAATAACCTTTATTGTAATATGGGTTATAATAGCAAGGATAGTCATTCCTAGCAGCAAGGTTATACATTACAGCATTAAGAGGCCAATGTTGTCACATGATTTCTAGTCCATGGAAATCACTATAACATGTTACATGTTAAAAAGCGTTAAAGAGTCATCAAAAAAGCGACTTTTTTGTGAAATCAATGGCTACCATAGATTTCATCATAGGAAGGACACATGTTGGATTTTTCTCATACATCTAGGTTTGAAGCATGGTAAGAACATCACTACATTTTTCCCTATAGCATTATTGGTGTCAAGCATCACTTCGGAGATGTAGAGGGATCTTGTACCAATTAAACACAAGAGACCTATACACATAGCACTACTACCTTGTGTCTTCCATCTCAAGGGATTTGAATGCAAAGAATCACCCAAAGGGGATATAAATGATGTTTTGTTCGAATAATTTGGGCATAGAAGTTTTAGAAATGGAGGTATAAGTTCTTCTATATTTTGAAAATAAGCTTGTAGGACCAAAACAGCCCTCTAAGAAGGGTGGTGTGATCCATATAGGATCTAGGAGGAAAGATAATTATTAGCTGAAGTCCTTTCTCAACAAGATTCAAGCTCTAAAATCAACCCCAACTCAAAAATGCAAAATCACCAACTTTTCAAATGGCAATTTTAAAACCGTTTGGGGGCAATGTCATAACCACCTTGTCAATTTCGTAGTCAATGCAATGAAAATGAAACCGCCAATATTTAGAAACAGGGAATTTTGTTCCAACATACGTAACAAGATATGTGAAATGCTCCAGTTGACCCTAACTCTCCAAAGCCAATGCAGGAGATCTCTCTAACACACATCTAAGTCTTATAGTGCTCCATAAGAAGACTGACAGCCCCAGACAAACGAGGAGGAGGAGAATTGATGTTGTAACAAGGAGGTTAAGAAAAGGTGGAAGTTAAGATATAGACTTGACAGAACTAATATGTTGTAGCTGTACTGTTTTTTTGAGCATTGCAGTATGACACAAGAGAATTTGCCACTACCATTTGGGCTTAGCTCCTTCCTTGGGGTTTCCAAAGATAAATGTTGTCATTATGTTGCATTTTTATTCATTTCAGTCCATTTCTGTTTACAACATGCACTTTTAATTCCTCCATTCTCTGTGTCATTTGCTAACAGTTAGTAGTACAGTAGTTTTAATTGTTTTCATGATTTCTACTTGAAATTAGAGGAGATTACAGATCAAATCTCCTTTCTCAGACACTTGTTCTCAATATTTTATAAGTTGGAAAATATTCCAACAGCCATAGTTGCTTTCAATTTTCTAGTCCTTTTGCTTTGGGAAGGATTTAAGAACACGCATCATCTTAAACCCTTACAATTAATTATTTATAGAGACAAACATGAAATTTCTGAAGCATTTTGATACAAGAAACCAAAAGGATACAGCAAATTTTGGCATTTATAATTTTTACTGGTCTTATTTTGGCTTTCAATTTTATAATATATGAAATTCAGAAATCTTCAATTATTTTCCTATAGAAAAAAGATGAGTATGGAGAAGCTTTCTCTACTTGAGAATACCTCATTTAACTTCCAAAAAGTTTGTGCAACCGAAGAGAACTTAACAGCAAGGCTCACCTTCAAGGAATTCTTTCTTTCTCGCAGCCCTACATGAAAATATAAAGCCTGCGTGATAGAGCCTCTTGAGGTTTTCCCGTGCATTTTTAGTATAATGAGGATTAGGAACCTAGCCGAAGATTAGGGGAATTATTTCTGACTTTCAGACTTCTTGCTGACCTAGATAGAATAATGCTGATGCTATACGCCCATATCGTGGAACATAACTGCAACAGTAGAAAACATGTTGGCCAAAAAAAAATGGAATGGAGGAGCAACAATGAAACACCACAACTCACAAGGAAACAGAGCAAAACAGAAATACTAAGATAAAGATCAAATTCAAATGGTATTGACCACGATAATAGAAAAAACTTAAATTTCTTTTACCAGTAGCCATCTTTTGCCTCTATGTTCTGCAAGGGCCATATTGTACATAATTACATCTGGCCCAAAGTTCCTGCTCTTCGAAAACCTGTAACTCAATGGACATCCATTCCAAGGCTGACATTTTATGAAATGTAAAATGATAGAACTGAGCCAACTCTACTCTCCTGTTCAATGTATTCGTGTATACGCTTGTATATACCATCAATTAAGAGCCAAACAATTTAGTAACACAGAAAAAGGACATGAAATATTTGCTGTCACTATTGCATGAATGAGTTCATACTATAGATATGACTTACTTTTTGTTTTACCTTATAGCAGAAGTGTTTACTTTTAAAATGTGATTTTTTTCGATTGAAGTCACATGAGACTTGGGTTTTTGAGGTATTGAAGATTGTACCCAGATGAAAGCTTTGCAGGTATTCACTATTTAGTACTGTGTCCTAATCTAATGGAGATATGTATTCCTAACCATGAAATACTGGCATGGGCGTACAAATAATGGATGTTATTCAATATCCTCGTCTGCAACAAAAGCAGATGCCTATTAATACATTAAGCTACCGATATAAGGTGGCAGCAAGAATTACCCAATAGTGATTGTTTCAGAATATGAGTTCCAAGATCTTAGTGGAACTGAAGAAATGAGTATGTCTCCAAGTGAACTCCTAAATGATGCAAATCATCTTGCATAGCAACAACAGCCATGTTAACCACCATCGTGAAAAAAAGGCACCCGCAGTGTAAAACCTTAGATATCCAGGACCTGACAGTTAACTAACTCAACAAAGCCAAAACTCTTATTCGCAATGGTCTTCCATCCGTCATCCTCAGATTCAGAGGCAGCCAATGAGCTACATGAGGGTGATGATGAAGAAGATATATATGTAGGATCACTTGTGTCAGCCTGCAAAACAGCAATGTCATCCTGGGAATTTTTGGTGATGACATGAAGCTTTCCCATAAAGCCAGCAAGTAGGTAAGGAGACTCTGAATCTGTGAAATCTAGTATAGGTACTTTTCTCAAAACAACTTTCCAGGTATCTCCCTGAGGATCGTACATCTTTATCTTACCACTGTCTAACGAACTAGAAGGATCCAATGCATACAAATCACCATTCACTACAACACTTAATTTGGTGCCTGCCTGCCTAGCTGGCCAGCCCTCTCCCATACCGTTTGGCATCTCCACCCAAGAATCGGAAGCAGGATCATACATTTCACCACCAACATCTACAAAGAAAGGCCAAGAATACAAGCTCTGCGGCACACACAGTTTCCCTCTGAAAGTTGTCATCCCAGTTGCAATTGGTTTGAGCATATCTGCCAAAAAGGCTGTCGGTAGAACTTGGGCTCGTGCAAATGGCATGCCAGAAATTTGCCTCCAGGTGTTTGTCGTTGGATCATAAACTTCTGCTGATTGAAGTGGAGTCAGCCCACCTCTGCCCCTATTCACTCCACCAACTGCATAAAGCTTGTTGTTCAAACTGGCTGTTTTGCAGTAAGCCCTTGCAGTGGTCATCGATGCAATTTCTGTCCATGCATTTATTCGAGGATCAAATCGCCATACACACCTCAAAGCACAAGCTCTTGAGAATCCTCCCAAAACATAAAGGCATCCATCAAGTGATCCTACAGCACAGCCACAAAAAGGTGTTCTATCCAAAGAATCCATTCGTCCAAGCCAATTCTTCACAAGGCCTGTTAGTCTGCTACTTGAATTTCCTAATGCATTCCACAAAGTCCATCCCAGACCTGTTTGATTAGATTCTTTCTCATGCACAATATCTGGCATTGGAGGCAAGCCCTGCCATTTGCCTGATGAGGGATCCAACGTATGCCATAAAAGCTTTTCTTCTTCGTCTTTCAACAAAATGTATAACCATTCCTCTGCCAAACCCATTTCTTTTCTTAACTTGAAAATTTCCGAGTCCCTTAGCACGTAATTCCATGTTTTGCAAACTATTTTCAAGCGGGAATAGCATCCACGGGGCACCCTGGCCAGAATTTGAATAGATAGCTCATCAGGAAGGCCAGAAATTATCCTTGGTCTCCCATCCAGATCAAAAGTGGATACCCTTTGTCTTTTATGACAATCAATTTGGGGTGTTGTTTGGTACTCCAAGCTCTGATTTCTAGCTGAACTCCAAATGGCACCCATAGCAACTTAACAACCTTCACTCTGAAACAGACAATGCCCTCGACAGATTAATAAAAACCTAGGCTAAATTGCATTATTATACCTACTCGAACCACTCTCTAAAATGCAGTTGTCCTTGCCTTCAAGTGAGGAATAGAAAACACTGCAGCCTGAACTCGATCAACTGGATTGATTGAAAGAAATTTCAATGATACTCTCCAAGAATATAGTTAAACAATCTGACTACATGAGAATGAAAATTCCACGTGCTTTATTCACACATTTTCTGGTCCTTCTTGATCATTTCACCACATTTAGAGAAATTTGAGAACCGAGATTAAAGAAATGCATGCTACACGAGATCTCAATAGAAAAGCTTCCTCAATTGTTAAGAACAAATATTCCTTGCTTAGGGAATTGCCCAGATGCAAGATAAGAAACAACAATCCTGTTTACCAGTATATCAACTGCCAAAACAATTATCCACCGAATAAGGTGGAAATCAAGAATGGACCAAAGCTTAGCAAGGAGAAACAATTTTTACTGTGCATTGTGTTGTTAAATACCAGAAATGTAGCAAACCCGTGACATCAGCAGCCTGTTCACAGAAGGAAAGAAAAATTAGCTATAAAAATCTCAATTCAGATACAATAGATTGGATCATTGACATTTTTATTGATAGTTGGCAAAGAAAATAAGCAAATCTTGATGGCTTCCAAGGAAAACAAGCAGATAGAACGAGAACAATTTCAAGCTATGTAACATGACCATGAGATAATAACAAGAGGCAAATCTTACCAGCTTGATTCCAATTAATCCCTGAACAATTCAACTCAAAACCTCCAAATTAATGATTTCTGCCACAAAATATGCAGAAACCTGAAAAAAAGCTGGCCTAATTAATCCCTGATCAATTCAACTCAAAACCTCCGAATTAATCATATCTGCCACAAAATAAACCTGAAAAAAAACTGACCTAACAAATTAAAAATAAAACTAATAAATCTCTAACAAAATTCAAAGAAGACAACCCAAAAAAATGGCCCACAAATTCACTATTCACAATTAAAAAAATGCAGAAGAGTTTATCTGAAGACTTGAAACAGACCATAAAAAGTGTAAAACGGTTTCTACCCCAGAAAAGTTTCTAGCACTTTTGACTGCTCACTCACTAAAGTATCCATATTTCCAACCTGAACCACATATACGAACAGGAAAAACTTTGTATTCTGCCAGTCTGCAGAAACCGGCTTAGAATGTTGTTCCTCTCAATTTCCAACACTTTACCCTAATGCCTATTCAAACAAAAAATTTCAACCCAATACCCCAAAATCCCTGCAATTTAAATCGCCAATGACTTCGAGACCTATGGACTCCCAATATTCTCCATTGAAAAAAAAAAACTAATGATGACCTCACAGAATCAACAGATCTGCAAGAAATCCACAGACATTCAATTTCAGTGTTTACATTAAACACAAACTATCAAAGTCTCTCATCCATAAAATATAATTAAATTTGCAATGGCTTTTAATCTTTTCCCTGACGATGGAGCCAGTAGAAAGACCCCAAAAATGGGAACCTAAACAAACTCTCTAGTTGAACTCAGAATGTTATTTGTAAATTACAGTATTTGTAAGTTACTTCTAATTTTTAATTAAAGAAATGCAAAACGATTTTTTTCCAAGAAACCTTTGAATTCTTCCGATTTTTTAAATAAATACCAGAAAAACAAACATTTCCTTGAAAACCTTCAAATTCTTCCAATTATCTAAATAAATAACAGGAAAACAAATTCTCCCACAGAAACCTACAATCCTTGAAAACTTCCCCCAGTTTTAACATGAATAGTAGGAAAACAAATTCTGCCTACAAGAAACATAGAAACTTTAAATTCCTCCTATTTTTACAAAATAACAGGAAAACTAATTGTACCCTACACACCTTTAAATGCTTCCCCTCTTGACATCTACCGCAGTATAGTAAACAATCTACCGCAACGAATCACACGTTAAAAAACCCAATTGCAACTCGAAAGACTTCCTATTCCGTCAGTGTACCGAGATCCTCTTAAATTTTTATCAGTTTCATTAAATTTACCTAAATACCTGATAAGGAAACGTCTTCTCTCGCAATACCCTCAAAACCCATCTGCGTCCATCACTAAAAAAGACCCCAAACCCCTAATTCTCCATGCAAAGCCACTCCAAAACAATTTTCACTCGCAAATAAATCAAAAACATGCAAAATTGTAGCAAAAACCATACATTCAACGCAGTTTCCAATTAATACAGAAAATTTATGCAAAACCCTTCGAATTTCTTGTACCTGGCAAAATTATCCGCTGTTTTTCGCCGGAAAACGATCAAAACCCATAAAATCCAACGGCGCTGTTACTCCAGCTCCATCATTTGCAACCCTTAGCTCGATCCACCAATAGATTTGCTAATGCAAGACCTGTAGATATGTTTTCCTAGTGCATGTATTCTTCTGGTTTGCATGTTGCGATGACGTGGAATATCCCGGGCTTTGTATTTTTATACTTTGTACTCACGAATTTGTTCTTTTGCTTGCAGTTCTACTTTAGACGTCGGGCGCACCAAGGAAACAGTTGGCCTATAATATCGGGTTAATTGTATGCGTGGCAGCGTTATAGTGATTTGCGCCTTCATAATTTAAGTCGTGCACACGAGGGCGGCAAGAGCTGACAGTAACCTCCATGAACAAGACTAGAATCACATTCCCGAAATTGCCTCCCAGAGGGAACTTCCTTCATATTATGCTTACCCCAGGTTTTCTAAAGAGCATCTTCTTATTGTCTTAATGGGAAAAGGAAGGCAAGGTATTTTTACTACTTGCCTTTTAAGGCAAATATTTATTTAATAGGTAAATAGTATTTGGATTTAACATATTTTTAGATTTGTTTCTGTGAGCTTTTTCCTTTTTCAACGTTTTAGATGAAACTTCATAATCTATCATCAACAAAAAATTGTCAATTATATTTTTTTATGATTAAAATTTATATTTGTCTTAGTCAATGTAGATACCTATGCATCTTTTTAAAATTATTTTTCTATAACTGAAATATATTTTTTATGATTAGAATTTATATTTATCTTGATTAATGTAGATATTCACGAGTTTTAATCAAAAATATCTTTAACTTTGTTTTTCTATAAGTAAAATATTTATCTTTATATCAAATAAAAAGTTATAAAAAACCATATCATAGAAAAAGATATGCACCCTTACATAATATTTATATTTATAATATTAACACTTATCAATTTAATTGTCAATAGTGACATGGTATGATGGTTAAATTGTTGCGGTGTTGTTCTTGCAATCAAGGTTCAAACCCTATTGTGGTGTAATTGTTGAATGTTTAAATTGGGGATGAGGTTCACGGATTCTAAAAAGCATTTACCCCTTAAAATAACTAAGTTATCAATTGAGCTTATTTTTTTAATTTTATATTATAATTATTTGTTTTTATAATTTATATTTATTGTTCTAAATAATATTTGGTTTATATTAATAAATTTATCATATACATGTAATATTAATATATATTATTCAATTTATTATATTGTTATACATTTTTATTATGTATATATTAAATTTCATAATAATCAATTTTAATTATTATTATTTTAATAGTTAAATAGCTGCTAAGGGGCAGCAACCTGATTATTGATCATCAAAAAAGAACATTATCAAGATACAAGTTTGCCCTCACACACCAAAAACTAGTTTACCCTTGACTATAGACTTGCTAGTAGCCCCCATTTCCTTGGGAGATTTTACATTACATCTTACACCCTTTCACCACATTTAGAGTGAGAGCGGATGTGCATGTTAAATTTCACCTCATTCTTCTTCCTTTTCCTCTGCACCTTTGTCTAATGTTCCTCTGGTGTGCCACCGCCCACTTCCTCTTCTTCACCTTTGATTATTTGGCCTCCCCTTGAAGACATTATTTTTGAGTTTTTATTCTCACAATCTTCATGAGGAGATTCTACCGAGGCCACAAGATCTACAAGATTTCCTTCTTGGGCCCAATTTCTTTTCTTTGGGGCAACAATGGGGGTTTTACCAGGTGAAGGAGCATCACTAGTATTAGTGCTATTCACCACTACAAAGGATGTAATCGCTACCTTTGGAGTGAATTGGGATTTGGTTAGTGGAGCCATGCCTGTGACAATATCATCAACTTTTGGTGGCACATCTGGTGCCTTACCTTAATGACCATCCTTTTCTACCAAGTAATGATGGGGGCAACTTCTTTCCACCAAGTAGCATGGATTACATGCCAACATTTTGAGTAGTGTGCAACCATATGATCAGTGTTGAAATATCGATGACAACGAAATGGTAAACCTTCATAGTCGAGCAATTGACTCTATTCCATACCTGTAATTTTCAGGAGGACATTCGTAGGGAGATCTTTGGTGATGTTTATCTCCACTAAAATGCGAACATAGGTGGTGTGCAAAAAAATTAAGGAGCTCTCATCCACCCCCAAAAACTTCCCCAATGAACTACCAATGGCCTCAAAACAAGATTCACACCAAAACTGAAGAGGGAGATTCGACAACCTTACCCAAACTAGAACCATGTCAAAGGATTTTATAAGAGGGTTGAAGGAGGGATGCTAGGGTTTCAACATTAATAAATGATGGTCCTTCCAACTCCATTGATATTCACATAAAACTATATTTCGATCCTTCACATTATCGAAAACCACCACAAAAAACCCCCTTGCGATGGGGTAAATCTCTACATCTTCCTCCAAAATAGGTTTCCAGGTTTCTACAATCCAATCATGCAACTCTGCAAGGCTTGGCCAAAACCCTCAAAATCTACCAACTAGTCCTTATCTTGCAAAATAAGTTATATTTTCAGCCACTTCATTAGCAATATCCCCCTCGAAGGACACCATTGAGGATGAGATTGTGAGGATGAGGTTGTGCAATAGATTGCCCTAGGAACCTGCAACTCTCCATGATCGGTCACCCCTCCCCGGAACCCCCACCTGGCCATTGGTCATCCCCCATTTCCTCTACAGAGACTGAGGTCGAATAGTCCTATCATCGGCCTATCTCTAAATTCTTCGTGAAGATGTAGGCCTGTCATTAGGGCATAAGGCCAGTTGATTCTACTCCTTATCCTACCCATGGTTCATCATTTCTCACCCTCCCACCACAATCGAGTATGATCGGCCAAAATTTGCAGCAATTGATGAATGAGGATAATGTCGCCACTCTTCATTTAGACCTGAAAAGGTTTGCGCAAAAGCTCCAGAGGATGCCTTAGCGATGCCAATCAACGAAAGAGGCATCACCAAAAAAATATCATATTCCAATTAATTAATTTTAATTATTAATTATTATTTTATATAATATAATTGTTATATGTTAATAAATTTATTCTATATTTAATATTTATATGATATTATTTTATATAAATATTAATTATATATTATTTACTTTATTATATAGATATGTTTCTATTTATATATTAAATTAGTCAATAATTAATTTAAATTTATTTATTCATTATTATTCTTAATTTTTCACTTTTATAATTTTATAATTATTTTTTAAATATGTTATAAAATATTATATTATTTGTATTATTTTTTAATTTAATTTGTATCTATAAATTATTTGTACTCATAATTATTAAATATTTAATTATATTAAATAATGATAATGTTATTAATATTTTTAATTTTATGTATATAATTTTTAAATATTTAAATTATATAAATTTTAAAATAAAGAACAACATAAAATATTTATTACACTGAAGGCGTGTCCTATTTGAGAATAGGGGATTGAGTTTGTCAATCAACATGTGCGCTATTGGAGAGGGGAGGGAATACGGTTGAACCGTGCAATGATGATTAACTGTGAAAAACATAAAAATTTGGTTATAACAGAATATTAAAAAATAACAAAATTAAAATATTATAATTAACAAAATTGTAGGATCTTGTGACATGAAAATAGGAATGCATTTAGTTTAACTATCAAAATGTACCTATAATATAGTATAATATAATAAAAATATAATATAATATAATATAATAATAATATAATATAATATAATATAATATAATAAAAATATATATAATATACATAATATAATAATAATAAATAAATAATAAAATTAATATAATAACATTAGTATAATAATAAAACAATAATTTAATAATTTAATACTACAGTTAATCATATTTTATTAATAATATAATAAAATATGATTAATTGTAGTATTAAATTATTAAATTAATATAATATAATATAGTATAATATAATAATAATATAATATAGTATAATATAATAAAAATATAATATAATAATAATAAGTGCAGCGTGTGTACTGCTGCTTGGGTTTCGTGTATCTGCCATGTCATGAAGAAAAGCTTTTATAGGAAGTCGCAGGGAAGAAAGAGTCACAGAGCTGCTTCGAGCTAAAATTTTCAGTAAGGAAAAATGGAGTCTAGATTCGGGGTAAACTGCATCTATTCGAATGAGACACTCCAAACATAATGTAGGAGGATATTCTCAGTGGGCTCCCCGTCGGTGATAGAAGCAATAGAAACGATTACCCTAGAGATCCTGCAAGAGGGAAACCACTGGTGCGACGAAAGAATTTATGAGGTAGTTCTTTGTCTGTTGTTAGATATTACAAGCGCCAGAGAAATACTGGTGGTGAAACTGGCTGGTTTTGTCTCGGCAATAAACATCCAAGCAGTGGTGAACGCACTCTTGGAGCTGCCTCTGGACAGTCTGGTGAGCTACCTAAAGTACAGCTTCGAGGGTTTCGGGGCGGAGGAGGAAGCAAACGAAGAGGAGGCCGAAGCAGGTGAGGAAGGTACGAGCAGCTCTCAAATCTAGACCGAGTACCTGAGCAACTTCTTCGGCAATGCCTGGGAGGTGTACCAGATAGGCATTATTAATAATGATCTGGACGCATTCACTAGGTTCATCCAGAACGACGACTGGTTCAACAAGCGGAGAATGAAGCATGTAGTAAGATTGGGCTACGCTTGGCAATTGTTTATAACTATGTAATGGCTTAAATACACGAATTACTACCATCCGATAGGGACATCGTCCAACACCAGGTGGACAATCTACAGGCATATATTGCCAATTTGCAAATGCGGTAAGGTTCTACAGTCCATCGTTCGAAGGGTATACCACTGGCATCCATGGCCATTATGTAAATTTGGTTGTCGGATATCTTTGTACTTAGCATCTGTCGATAACAATGTAGAAAGTTAATGCCATTTTGATATTTAATATAAGAGGAAGCTATCCCCACTATAGCACTTAACTACAAAAAAAAAATATAATAATAATATAATAATAATAAATATATAATATAATTAATATAATATAACATAATAACATTAGTATAATAATAAAACAACAATTTAATAATTTAATACTATAATTAATCATATTTTATTAATAATATAATATTAAGGATAAATATAATTTACTAAGTATAATATTTCAAAAATCATATAATAAGAATAATAATATTATAATAATAATAATAATAAGAATAATAGAATAATAATATAATAGTAATATCAAAGTAATAATACAATATTATAAATAATATAATAATTTAAATATTAATAATATATTATTAATATTAATAGTCATGTATTAATACAAATATAGCACTATAATAGCAAATATATAAAAAAAATCATAATATAATAATATTATTATATTATAAAAAATATATAACAATAATACTATAATACTAACAATATATAATACCTAATCCAATCATTTATTAATATAATAATAATGTAACATAATACAAACTTGATATATTAATAAAATAATAATAAAAACTAAATTAAATATTAAATATGCGTGTCCTATTTGAGAATAGGGGGTTGAGTTTGTCAATTGACGATGTGTGTTGCTCGAGAGGGGAGGGAATATGATTGAACCGTGCATAGCCGTCGATGATGATTAATTGTGAAAAACATAGAAATTTGGTTATAACGGAATGAATATTAAAAAAAATAACAATGTACCTATAATATAGTATAATATAATAAAAATATAATATAATATAATAATAATATAATATAATATAATAGTAATATAATATAATATAATAATAATAATATAATATAATATAGTATAATATAATAAAAATATAATATAATAATAATATAATATACATAATATAATAATAATAAATATATAATATAATTAATATAATATGACATAATAACATTAGTATAATAATAAAACTATAATTTAATACTTTAATAATTTAATACTACAATTAATCATATTTTATTAATAATATAATATTAAGGATAAATATAATTTACTAAGTATAATATTTCAAAAATCATATAATAAGAATAATATTATTATAATAATAAGAATAATAGAATATTATAATAGTAGAATAATATAATAGTAATATCAAAGTAATAATATAATATTATAAATAATATAATAATTTAAATATTAATAATATATTATTAATATTAATAGTAATGTATTAATACAAATATAGCACTATAATAGTAAATATATAACAAAAAAATCATAATATAATAATATTATTATATTATAAAAATATATAACAATAATAATATAATACTAACAATATATAATACCTAATCCAATTATTTATTAATATAATAATAATGTAACATAATACAAACTTGATATATTAATAAAATAATAATAATATAATAGTAAATGTATAAAAATATATGTTGATTGTTCATTAAATAATTTAAAATATATGTTGATTGTTCATTATATAATTACATATATTAAATTTTTACAAAAGTATATAAAAAATTTAAATAAAATATAATTTAAAATTTAAAATATCAATTATATGAATTTTTTTATTTTATTTTAATTATTTAATTTAATATATGTTGATTGTTTATAATTTGATATATAATTTTTAACATAAACAATAAATTATGAAAAAAATAAAATGTTAAGTAAAAAGTGATATAAAATATTTTGGAAAAAACTATGTTGATTGTTAATTATATATAAGTATAATATCAATAGTTATATTAATTTTTATTGTTACAATTTTGAATACATGTGTTTTAGTATATTTAATGATCCATTTAAACACAAAATATATAATTAAGTCAAGATAGTTAATATGTTAATTTTTTCCATTTGAAAACATGGTGATTACATATATTTTTGGTGGGTTAACAAGTATTCTCTTGTAAAAATGTAAATAAAATTAGAAAAATGAAAATAGTTGTAAATAAAAGTCAATTAATATTATAATTAGGTTATTTTATCACTCTTAGGTTATCTTATTTACTTAAGAGTTATTTTACTTTTTACTATTTAAGGATTATTTTATTTTATTTATAATATAGGTGGCTAAAGATATGTCTCGGCGTACATTACATATATTTTTTAAATATGGATATGCTAGTTAATTATCTACTCAAAAAAATCAAATGTTAATCATTTATGTATAAATTATTTATATTCATATAATTATTATATTAATAATAACTTAATCAATATTGTTTACATATGTAATTTTTAAACTTTTAAACTATATAGATAAAATAAAAGGTAACTTAAATACCTTACACCTATGGCCCTCTTCCCTACCCCTCCTCACACAAATATATACAACATATATGATTGTTTTATTTATTTGATTTATTTTTTTATTTTCACTTCTTTAATATTTCTTTAAATATATAATATATATAATTTTGTATACATTTGTTAAAATTATTTTATTTTATTTATAATTTTTTTTTTAATTGAAGAGTTAATTAATTAATTACAACAATCAATATTTGTTTATCTTTAATCGATTACTATCAATTATATTGTTAATATTCATAAATCAACTAATCAATCTACACTGACACTCTACTAATGAATCACTTAGTCATCAATATTTAATAAATATTTATTATAAAAAATAAACTCAACTTCAACTACACTAGGGTCTTAATATCAAACTCCAAATCAACAAATCAATCTATGAAGTCTCTTTACAACAAGAGATGCATTAGGTTTTGCCCATTGTGGGGTGTGCTTGGTTGTTTTAAACATTTAGTTAATAGAAGTAGATAGGGGTGTAATGTGATTGCTTGTTGTTGTAGAATGTTATTATTATAGTTGATTAATGTTTCAAAAATAAATAAAAAATATTCATTTGGGGGTGTGCTTGTTGTTTTAAACATTTAGTTAATAGAAGCAACTAGGAGTATAATGTAATTGTTTGTTGTTGTATAATGTTATGATTATAGTTGATTAATGTTGCAAAAATAAAAAATAAAGATTCATATGGGTGTGCTTGGTTGTTTTAAACATTTAGTTAATAGAAGTAGGTAGGGGTGTAATATGATTGTTTTTTGTTTTATAATGTTATTACTATAGTTAATTAATATTGCAAAAATTAAAATATTCAATTATAAAATATATATTATTATAATAATTCTATATTTGTACTTATGTGATAATGTGATATTTATGTAATTTTTGCCTTGCTAAATTATATTATTACATGTATATTTTTTAAAATCTCTACCTTAATATGTAGATTTTATTGAAATATTAATTGTAGATAGATAAATTTTACTTTGATATTTATTATAGATAGATAAATTTTGTTGTGATATTTAATACACGCTCTAAAGAGTGTACTCACATTTATTTAATAAGCTTTGAAAATCTTACCAATTATTAAATAAAATATGTAAAATACTACCTCCAATCAACAATGTCATTATATTATGATGTATGTAATAGTGCTCATGTCATTCAAGTCATTAATAGGTTTGAAATTTGATTCAATGAATTAAATGTATTGCATTGCACATAATTTACAAGAAAAATAAAAGAGAAATCCTAATTTTTGCACTAAGAGTTGACAACATGAACCAAAAAAAAAAAAGATAAAGGATATTTTAACAATTTTAGAAATAGAAAATTAAAAATAGACTATATAAAATTGTTGGTCAAGTTTTTAATTCTAGATGTTCATTGGTTGAACTATCGGTTAAAAAAATTGGATGCAATGAATACATTAGTATTTGTGGGGCAGAACTAAAAAATCACAATAAAATTATCATGCATACAACTTGAAAGAATCTATTGATTTCAAACTATTATTCAGTCTTCACTTGAAGTAGTATGTCATAACTCATCTATCATGTAGCCAACAAATACTATTATTATAATACTACAAAGACAACTATTGACACTTGTTTATATAGATTATGTTGTGGGACTATTTCATATTTTTATCATGCCAAAAGTATATTACTAAAACATGCATTAAAAGAGAAGGTTTCACATAATGACATGATATTAAAATAAAATATTATTAACAACAAAATTTAGTATTGTAATAAAATTTATTTTGTGTTAGAATTTTTAAATAAATAATAGGAAAACATTTTTTCCACACACATACCAACCACATCTATTACAAAGAGGAGAGAAAAAATTAAGAAAAGAGGTTAAAATATTTTTTATGTGCTAAACATGCATTTTAAGACTACTATATAGTGGAGAGATAAAAGTGGCTTTATTTAAATATTAAATAAGAATTTAATAAAAATTTAAACATTCACAAGTAGAGTAAATAGAGTAATAAAAATTATTGAGAATTTTGTCAATGTTGTTATTCTAATGTAATAATAATTAGTTTTAAGTTTTTGATATTGAATCTTGGTTGATAATTCTATTTTTGATGTGTTCGTGATGTATTTTTTGTCTACTAATATGATTATATGCACCAAATAGAACACACAAGTTATTTTTTTATGGTTGTGCTTGAGCAAGCTATCAAGGGTTTCTTGGTATCTAAGAAGAAAGACCTAAGTATGGACCTCAAAAGACATGTAGGATAAATCCTAAGAATAAGGACTCTCTTAAGACCTTGTTTGATTAAGAGATGGTTTTCTCTGTAAATATATTTAAATGATCATGTAATTTTTTGTGAATTGTTATAATATTGCCTAAGAGACTTGTTTGATGATGTTTATTTATTTATCAAGTTTCAAACATATATGCTTGAATATTATTGAATTAATAATGTATGGGGGCAATTCAAAAGTAGGGATAATTATGATAGATTTTCAAAATAATCTCACAAAATTTATTAGGTGGTCAATGTGTTAGGATAGAAAATACAAGGACCTTGAAATTTTATTAAAATATAGTTCAATGTGTTTAAGGCTACCCCAATGATGGACAATGAATGAATGATATTTGATAATCATTTTGAACATTTGAGGAATGCTTAATTATTTATGGTATATTCTTAGAGTGTTTCCAATGTTTCATCATGTTTAAGTGATGCAAAAATGTTTTCATATAGGTTATCATATTCAAATATGACATTGTATGGTACTATTCAGTCTCAAAATCACTGATCCACTTCTTAGAATAAAATTTAACTCATAAAGCCAAGATTTTCAACATATGAGAAAAACTACTCATCAACATTACTATGGAGGACTCTAAGCTAACTCAATAAGAGTGGGTTTTATCTTCTACACTTTAAGCTCATCTTAAACTCAAGAGGTTGTTCCCAGGGGTGTACCTTAGCAAGAATAGGAATCACTCATGATAGACAAAATCAAACTACATGATAGCTATACCCAACTTGTCTACCCAACCCCTAATATTGTCATTGCACTAAGAAAACTAGTTATCTTTAACCCCTATGTAGTTGGTCCATAACACCTTGGAAATTAATCCAAGGTGGGGATGAGTTCCATGATTCATATAAAAAAAATTCCCACTCCATGTAAATAATGATATCGTGCACTCACAAATTGGAATTGAAAATAAGTAATTTTATGGATTTTGTTTAAATATGGATGAACTAGAACACATGTAAGAGATGAATGCCTACTCCAAGGTGGTAAAGTGACAATTAGCAAAGAGAAATGTAAAGAGAAAAGTGGGAAATTTAAGAAGATGTACTTATTTGGAGCATCAACAAATATCATTCATAACCCTATCTACTTAGTTATCTATCATTGAACTATTTGAATTCATATGCAACCATTCAAAAGAGCTATCACTACACATGCAATAGATTTAGAATTATGACAAATTCCTCTAATGATGATAACATTCACAGTAGAAAATGTGTTGAATAAAACATTCCATAATGGTCCATTTGTTGGAACATGTTTGTCATTGTGCCAAAAGATCAACCTGTTAACGCTTGATACAAATGTCAAAGATAAACAGATCCACAAGAGGCGGTTAGTCCATGTCTTTAATCCAAAGGGAGGCACTAGTGATTAGTCCAACAATCCCTCCCTCAATGTCACCTGAGGGGATTTGAACATGAAACCACAGATCTGATACCATTTGGTGGAACACATTTATCGTTGCATCAAAATATCAACCTGCTAATGCCTGATACAAACACCAAAGATAAACGGATCCACAAGAGGTGGTTAGTCCATTTCTTGAATTTGAAGGGAGACATTGGTGATTAGTCCAACAAAAAGAATTGAATTTCCACACACAAAAATGGAGACATAAAGCTGGAAAATGATATCACATCAGTTTAGTAATAATATGAAAAACCCTCTACCCTCCTGTAACTATCTCTACAACTAAATTTCTATAAATTTTCCCCTTTGAATATTCTTTTTATTTTCTCTACCTCTATCATATAATCATAAAAATAGAAGAAGAATGCCCTCTAAAAACATTATCTAGTGAAAACCTTAAACCACACCATTATAGCGACACTTAGATCCATAGTCCAAGTTGATTCCATCCCAAAATGATTGCTTCAATTTTAAATGGGATGAGCTACAATAACTTCATGTGGTTCTAAAGTGGTTCCATGAATGTTGGTAGGTAGAAACAAGGGTTGGCATGCAATAATGGTGTGTAGTAGGTCAAAATTCATGCTCAAAAAATTTATTGCCCAAATGCATTCATGAGATCACCCAACAAGCAATGGTTCTTGAAATATTGCATTAACAAAACCTAATTTGGTAGATGAGTAGGTGAAACGCAAATGTAGAGCCAAAAGGACAAAAAATTAGATGCTCAAATGTCATCGAAGCCTTCTACACACTAAAATGAATTTTTGTGGGCTTTTGAAGTCCATCTAAAACTTTTGTGAAACATCTAAGTTTATTTGACACATATTTGATTCACTAACACATTTTTACATCCTCTTCTCTTTTTCTTTTGGCCTTTGTAGTAAGTTGACCCTCATCAAGATGTAGGTTACCAACTCCAATATGCATGTAAGATGAGAATTGAACCCCTTTGAAAAATCTTATCAATAGTAGGAAGAAAGTCTAGTCTAATATGGACCTAACAAAAATTCAGACCCTTTGCAAATATATCTGGATGCCATTGATATCCCTACAAAAACACTTGTGTGGAATATTGGCTCCTATAGAACACAAGCAAGAAGTTGACATCTATCGGGTTCCTTGTGGAAACTTTATTTTCAAGTGAACATCACCTTATGGAAAAAAATCTAGTTCACTTGGATTTATTCACAAATATTTCCCTTGGATTTATCGGCCTTCAAATATTTCATGGGGTCAAGAAGTTCCATCTAATCCATGTGTGTCAAAGACCTACAACTGAATTGTACTAATGGTCCATGAAATGGTTCACTCACCCTTTATGGAGGTTTAGCCTCCAACTACACCATGCAAAAAAATCCATTAGAACTAGATGAAAAACTTAGGAGTAGAATTTTAGATGAAAGGAAAAATTCCACAAAAGGAAGGCAACATCATGAGGGGTGGATACGAGAAGATGGACTCCATCTGCCCACAAAACTAAATTTAGTTTATTCTTGGTCTTAACTATATTAGTGGGGAAATTATTGACAAGTGAACATGCAAAAAAAACATTAGCATCTAAATCCAAAATAGTTCACATGGAAATTCCCACAAAACTAAATGGACATATTTTTTACAAATAAAAAAAATCCAAGTGAACTAGATAAATATTGAAAAGTGTAGTTCACTTGGGCATCAGGATCCCACAAGACATACTTAACCAATTTTCCAAATTTTTAACCTTTTGTAGAAAAACTTAATCAAACTGCACTTGTGGGAAGATAGGTCTAAGTTGCACTTAGGCTAGATGGAAGGAAAAAATCTATAGGCATAACTTTCACCCCTTAGTGAATTTCACTAAACTACAAAAAGGCAACTATACCCATTTTCCATATGCTTTCCAAATATACCTAAAAATTTGGTTAAAAACCACCCATGAAAGATATCTCAAATTAGTTATAAACTTCAATAAATAAAGGGGGCCTCTTAGGTATACAAAAGGGGAAAGGACTCAAGAAAAATATAACAAAAAATTGAGTCCCAAAAATGGCTTTGGTTGGGGACATGTTCCTCTTGTAGTCATTGTGAGAACCTAGATCTCTAGGAAGACCAAAAAAATTGATAATTTCATCAAAACACCATATTGATTGATCAAAGCTAGAATCAATACAACTAAAAAACACAATAAAAATATGGAAGATATATCATTCAACTTGTAGACATGAAAAATTGATCGACACACTTGATCCTAATTACTAACATTGTTTCATCCTAAAATCATACTCTCGGCTTATCATCACTCTTTATCCATTAATTAAATAAATTATTATTTATCTAATTAAGTCATTCTCCCTTGTTGATTAAATTAATCAATTTAATTTAATTAACCATCATATCTCTATTTAATTAAATGATTCATTTTATTTAAATTAAAACTCTAAAGTCCTCTTATTAAATTGAATAAATTAAAACCTTATTTAATTTAATCTAACATTGTCCCCTTTAGTTAAATAAATCAAAAAAATAAAATTAAACCCCTCCTCTCAATTTGATTTAAATCAATGCATAAATTTTAAGCCTAAATTGTCACATCTCCTAATTTCTCATTACATTAATTAATCTTTGATTAGTTTAATCTTAAATCATGTCCCATCCTCTAGATTTTACCACTTGCACATGAAAATAGATTTAATTCATTTATTAAATCTCTATTTTCTCTCAACATGGCATAAAAGGAGAACATTCCCTCAAATTTGAATTCAAATCCAAGTGGACTTAGTCCTTCTAACAATGCTTTTATTTCACCTTACAAGTCCTTTTGCCCTAAGCCAAGTGGCCATAACTCCATTTTCTTCCCTCTCCAACAAGTCATTTCACTAATTTCAAATTCCACCTAATATCATTTATTGGCACTTTCATCAAAATGTGCACAACCTTCACCCATTCACATGTTGACAAGTGGCACTTGGCCATTGGATGTTTAATGATCCCACATTTCTCAAATCTTTCTCATTCTTCCAATTTGAAATCAATAAATTTGAAACTCTTCCTCTCATTCATCATCCACAATCCAAGCAAGTCTGCTATACTTCATTTCATCCACAATTTGAATGCAAAGTTATTATCTTCACATTAGAGCAATTTTATATCATTTCTTGAGCATTTTCCATCACCATAGCTAGGTTATTGCAGGTTTTCTTAAGGGGTTCATCATTGTTCCTCACCATCAAGTGGATCAAATAATCAAAGCTTACAAAGGAGTTGGGAAAGGGCCAATTTCTACACATAATTGGCACCAATTCCCCCATGGGATTGATAGTTTTTTCATTAAAATAGGATTCATTTACTTTCATTTGTATTATTCTTTATTTTCTTCCTATGTCAATGTTTCAATCTAATTTCATGGGGAATCCTTGTTCTTACTTGCATTTCGATCTAATAATGTGCTTGTTTGCCATGTTTGTGTAGGTATAAGGATTGGGGTTCACACAACTTAACATAAAAAAATGAAACTATATTACTTACAAGAATTAATGTTTCAGATGTTGTCCATGCATGACAAATTCCATAAATTCTCCTTCTAAATCCATGAGATGGTCTACATAAATTCATACCTCTTAGCTACTCCATAAGTTCCAAGCCATAAGGGGCCAGATTTTCCTTGCCTTCCCTTATTCTCAGATTTAGTATTTCATAGTAAAACCAAATCACCAACCTAGAACTCCCTTGGTGGCACCTTCTTATTATGAAGATTATTCATGATCTACTTACTTCAAACACTCTTTTGAGATGATCTTCGTTGCTCATCCAACTCAATCAATTTCATGACCTTGAGGGAAATAACATCATATTGATCATCATCCATGTCCTATAATAGTTGATGCATAGGTAGCCTTAAAATAATAGGAATATTAGCTTCCATTCCATATATTATCTCAAATGGGTTGTATCTAATATCTTCTTTGATAATGACTATTAACCCATAAATCATACTTGATCTTGTCATCTCATATTTTCTTATTTTGATCTAGGGTTATTTTGACAATCTTCATCAAGCTCTCATTAATGGACTTAGCTTGTCCATTACTCTATGGGTGGTAAGGGGAAGAGTGTACCAAGTCAATACCAAATCTAAAACACATATCTTACAATTCCTTTGACCTAAAGTACATATCATTATCAAAAATAATCTTATTTGAAACTCTAAACCTAGTTATAATATTGATGATAAAAAATTTAATCACCACCTTGGATGTTTTACTATGAGTTGGGATAGCCTCAACCCACTTAGTAAAGTAATTTGTGGCTACCAAAATCCACTTATACCAACTATTGGAATTTTCTTGTATCTCTTCAATAAAATCAATCCCCCATTACTAAAAAGGTGCCTTAACTGATGAAGGCAACAAAGGGAATGCATCAACGAACTTCAGGTTACTTGAAAATTATTGACAAGCATCACACTTTTTTATCATCTTTGCAATATATCCTTGAAAAATATGGACCACCAAAAACCCACTCTCATGATTTTATATGTAGTGGCCTTGGCCTTGAAATGTCCACCACACACACCATGGTGACATTCCTTTATTACTTCATTAGCCTGCTTATTATCCAAGCATTTTGAGAAAAAATCCTTCATGATTCCTCCACATCAACTCACTTTGAATCAAAAAATACCTTTGTGACCATAGCTTGAGGGTTCTTATTTTGTTCTCAGCCATGGAGGATAGACAATTCATATTTACTAGATAAAAAATAATGTCCTTGTACTATGGATCATCACACAAAAAAATGGAACAACAACATCAACATTTACATTATTTATTTATGTTGCCTCCAAGTTGAAGTTAGCCATCAACTTGGCCAGGCCTTGTCCTCTAACAAGCTTAGTATTCTATATATTTATGTCATACTCCTAGATACTATTTATCCAATGACACCATTTTCTTGAGGCTTCTTTCTACATGAAGATATCATTAATAGCTAGGTGTGGCACATATGCAATTATTTTTGCACCCACGACATATGACCTAAAATTCTCTAGAGCTCTAACTAAAGTATAATCATGATTTTTCATTGTCAAATACATCAATTTAGTTGCTTGCAACAATTTATTGAAGAATGATATTGTGTCACTAAAAAGTGTAGCCTTGACACTTTTCACTCATTTGGGCCCTTTCTTGTGGTTTTTGTCCTAGTTTTGATTAGATTCTATGGTGTCTTGCACAGGTGTTGTGAAAGTGTTGTAACAAATTTCCTCACTTTTCTAGGCCCCTTTCATCATAATTCACCTAAATAACCCCTTTTTCAAGCCTTAGTCTAAAGTGTTATAAGGTGTTGTAACTAACCCTCACACTTTTCTAGGCTTGTCATCACCAAATCAACCCTTTCTTATGCTGTAATGACCCCTTAATGCACTTATAGGTCCAACTTTAGTTTTTTCGAAAGACAATCCTGACAAACATCAATAATCACCTCTTAATCCCCAAAAACCAATCAAAATTTCCTAGGTGGACTAAGTCGCCACCTTGGGTGACTTAGTCCCATGTGGCATAAAAATCAAATTCAATTCAAAATTCTTGCAAGATTTTGTCTTCTAAACCCTAAGGTCGGAATGTGTTGTATTATTTTCATAAAATTAGGACACAATATGTATAAATAAATGGTTTTCCCCTAATTTTCTTCTCAATCACTCATCTCTCCTTCTTCTCAAGCAAGCTAGGGTTCAAGTATTCCATGTCGTCAATGCATCTTTTCTGAGGCATTCAAGGGTTGATTGTTGTAGCAACTTAAGATCTCTCATTGTAGAAAGGTAATAACTCCATTGTTTCATGTTCATACTTCATTACATTTTCTATTCATTTTGGTTTAGTTACCTAAAAGGGGTTTGATCAAGGCAAACCCCCATGCCCTAACAATCAACATTTCTTCTTCCTTTTTTGTGTGTTTGTAGATTTAGGTACTCTAAGGGTTTGAAGATCATTGAAGATAAGGTTGAAGACTTTTTGAAGACCTCTCCTTGCTTGCAAAGTCCAAACATCTATAAAAATTCACTTTTAGGTCCAAGAATCAGAGTTTCAGAAGCAGACACCTGTGAAGAATTGAAGTGCAGACCAAGGGCTTCCATTTCCACTCCCTGATTTTTAGAAATTTAGAAGTGGACTAAGTCACCAACTATAGCAACTTAGTCCCACTGAACCTTCCTTTTAGTGGTTTTTGCATATTCAGACACCCATTTGGTAGAAACAAGCTTTGGACCAGTTTTTCCAGATCTGGGACTAAGTCACCCAAATGGGCACAAGTGTCCCAGTCAGCTTCTACAATAATTTCATCAGGATTCTAGACCTCCATCTCATCCCTTCTTCAAATTATAGGTGCACTCCTTCTATTCTCCCTCTTATCTTGCTTCATATTGCATTTCAATCTATCTCTTTGGATATCATGATGTGTCTTTAAGAAAGTTGCATTTTCTAAGTGTTTATTATCTTTTATCAATTTCTAGCATTTAGATCATTGCTCTTAGACACATTCACACACACACACACATCAATCACCTTCACATCAATCTTTGAATGTAACATATAGCATTTTTGTATCCCTCTTTATCCTTTTAGGTGAACAACCCTAAAAGTGTTAGAGACCCTAAGTGGGTACCAAAATCTATGATGCATTTTGGTGAACTCGATGTTCCTACACCCCTTTTTCTACTTTGGAGTCCATCATTGTCTTAGAATTAGTTTGTGTTGCATGTTGCATTCATTAAGTTACATTCTAGGGTTTCAAATTTTTGCATTAGTGAAAGTGTATATAACTTGCATTATTGCATCTCAAATCATTGTCAATCATCTAAAATCTGCACCTACCTTTCCTCTTCTAATCATACAACATCAAAACCATCAAAACCTAATTGAAAATTTCTGGAAATTTTGAAAAAACCCTAATTGGGACTAATTCGCCATTCTCGGCGAATTAGTCCTTGTCCAAATTTTTAGCTATCTATACAACATCTGAAACCTCATCTATGTGTTTTCTTAAGCTCCTAGTATCATATACTATAAGTCTGGAAAGTTTTGGGAACATTGGTTTTATGCTTAAGTGAGCTCAAAATCATCAATTTAGGGTTGTCATTCTTGAAATAATTTCATCATTAACTTTGCAAATGCTCAAATTTCTACAATTTTGCATCACATTAATAAAAAGTACTTTTCACTTTTTCATATACTATGTTTTTCTTCATAAAACTTTGCATAAGTTTCATAAAAGTGCTTTTCATTCTTGCATGTACATTATTTACATTCTTAAAGCTTAGCATATATTGGATAAAAATGTTTTGTATTTTTGCATATACATTGTTTATATTGTTGAAACATTGCATGAAATGGTTACATGTGGGTGATCCCACAATACTGGTTTACAATTTTTGGGCAAACTGGACACTGAATTGAATTTTTTTAACTAAATCTTGACTTTCGGGCTCCTATAGCGGCTAAACCATGAGGAATTTGAAGATGATTCAAACTAGTGATTTGTGACATTTTGTCTATAGATTCTAAGTATATTTTTTTCAAAAAATTTGGAATCAGATTGCACTTTTTTTTCCATCTCCTTCAAAAACTAGCTTTTATCAGTAAACATCATTTTAAGGACTGATGCTCATCGTATACAACATAATTTATTTTGTATAAAGGATAAAATTCTATTTTTTTCGAATTTAGATTTGTAACTACGATATCTAATGAGTTCATTTGGTTTGATAGTGTTCTATTAAATATTTTTTCTTTAATCAAGTTTTGAAGTCAAACCAATTACAATTCAAACATAGGTGGACTATATACAACATAATGTACTGAAATTCATTTTTTTTAATGGATCAAGGACATCAATACCCAGCCTGAACATATTTTTCAAAAATTTATTTTGATAATCTACTATTTTTCCACATGTGCAGAACAGACAGCTTGATTTTGAGTGAAAAACCTATGTTTAATAAAACTAAAACAACAAATACATAATAAAACCAAAGCATATTAAAATTATAGTCGTTGGATAGCTTGTTTTGAGGACTACCTGATTCCAGTTGGGTTTGTTCGCTATTTTCATCTTCAACCTGAGCTCTGAAGTGCAAAAAACTTGTTTTTTTTTTGTGACAGAGAGTAGGAATCAAGGAAAAGGGGGGTTTGAGCGAACCCCCTTTCAAAAAGGGGTTTTCATATGGTTTTTTGTCTCCATGGTCTATACTTGCATTAAATGGGTTCGCTCGAACCTAGGTTTGAGTGAACCCTCTTTTGGTTCGTTCAAACCCCAAGAACAAAAAAAATTGGCATGGGGTCATTTTTTGCAAGTTTTCCTTCCTCATTTGAATTGTAAACCACTTTTGTGGGTTTACCTATGTATTTTTCATTTTTGTTCAAATAATTCTAGTAGCTTACAAATCCAAACATGCTAAGAAAACTTTCCTATCCTCTCCCTATGAGAGTGTTTTAGTGAATAAAGATGCAACTTTGGGCATACCTAACGATCATATTTATTCTCCTAATATCTCTCCTCTTGGTGACGAAGATATTTTTTTAGAAGACCAATCAATGAGAGTTATGAGAATCCTAGTTTTTTCTCTCCTCTTACCTCTCTCAATGAACAAGACAAGACAAACATAGCTAATCATGACAATAACATTTGTTTTTCTCCTAGTTGTGAAGATGATACTTTGCTATTAGAAAACATAATTAGTGAAGGTAATGATAATATTAGTTTTTCCCCTTCACCTAAAGAAACCCTTCCTTTGAACAACAATTCAATCATTGATCATTCCCCTACTTGTGATGAATCTATTTTAGAAGAACCAACCTTTGATTGTCAAGATAAGTTGTTTTGTAGTTCTCCTAAAACCCTTCCTCCTAGGGAGGATATCATGATACATAATAAGGATAACAATAACAATAATAATATTGTATCCTTAGAAGAAAATAAAGAGATGGCATTAGCCTCTCCTTTGCTCAAGGATGTTAATATTATTCAACCTCAACTCATCCTTTCCCCCTCACACAAACCTCAACCCCCAAACAAACCCGAACTCATCCTCTACCCACCTAAAAATAATGTGTCATAACAATTGAGTCATAATACCATTGCTCACACACATTACACAAGAAACAATCCACACCCACCTCAACCCACCTCAACATCCTTACCTTTTGTCTAATCCCATCTTACCCACTGCCCCTCGCTTAAATTCACTTCTTAGGGAGTATGATATTGTTGACCAACTAAGAAATAATCTTGCCAAAATATCATTATGGGATCTCATTTGAGCCTCCCATCACTATCACAACATGATGCAAAATTCCCTACAACAAGTTCCTATCCCTCATAATATGCAACCAAATGACATAGCAACTATTATTCACAAAATCAATGTTGATATTGTTTTTTGACAAAGTGAGCTCCCTCCTTTGGAAGTACAAAAAAAAATGAATATTTTGTAATAATCTCTCAATACAACATAAACGGGATCAAGATAACTCTTGTAGATATCGATTATGCGCTTAATGTGTGTAGTGTGTGCCTTCTAGATAGGCTTGGCATTGATCGATCAAACATCAAACCTAATTATTTATCTATCAGGGGATTCGAAAATATCACAAAGCAACCACTCGGTGTGATCACTATACCTCTTACAGTTGGACTGGCCACATTGGAAACAAAAATCCATGTTATGCCCCATGAAGTTTCATATAAGGGCATGTGTAGGATCATGATGGGCCAAAAAGTGGCAATAGGAAAAAGTAGCATTTTTCACTCGCCAAAAAACACAGAAATCTCGAGTTGACTTTATTTTGGGTTGGGTGTCAATACATTGCTCCATAGCAATGCCCAAGCCTAAGTTTTACAAATCGGGTATTCGATTTGGGGTTGCGCAATATTTGAAAACATTTAAAAATGTATTGTGGCAGTAAAATTTTGGTGCCACACATAGACCCAAGAGTAATTAGGAGGTGTAGGGTGGACAAGAGATAGAGAGAGAGAGTGGGGAATGGAGAGAGAGAGAGAGAGAGATAATTAGGAGGGGGAAGGGAGAGGGGAAGAGGGGAAGAGGGGAAGAAGGGGAGAGAGAGAGGGAGAGAGAATTAGAGGGGGAAGGAGAGGGAATAGAAGGGGAGAGAGAGAGAGGAGAGAGAGAATTAGGAGGGGGAAGGGAGAGGGGTAGAGAGAGAGAGAGATAATTAGAGAGGGGAGAGGGAGAGGGAGAGAGAGGAGGGAAGAGATAATATTTAAATATTTTATATATTAGTAATATTAATTACTTATATAATATTTTATATATTAACTTAAAGTAAAACAAATCGGATATCTGATTTGGGTCAGCTAATATAAAGCCAAAAAAGGTCATTTTAAAGTCATTCAAACCGGATAGGGGAAGAGGGGAAGAAGGGGAGAGAAGAGAGAGGGGGGGGAGGGAGAGGGAAGAAGGGAGAGAGGGAGAGAGAATCAGAGATGGGAAGGAGGGAAGAGGGAAGAGGGAAAAGAAGAGGGAGAGAGAGAGAGAGAGAGAGTTAGGGAGGAGGAAGAGGGGAAGAAGGGAAGAAGGAGAGAGAGAGAGAGAGAGAGAGAGAGAGAGAGAGAGAGAGAGAGAGAGAGAGAGAGAGAGAGACATGAGAGATATATAGAGAGAGCTGAAGAGGGAAGAATGGGAGGAGAGAGAGGAGAGAGAAACACAGGAGGGAAGGGAGAGGGGAAGAGGGGAAGAAGGGGAGAGAGAGGGAGAGAGAATTAGGAGGGGGAAGGGAGAGGGGAAGATAGGAAGAAGGGATAGAGAGAGAGAGAGAGAATTAGGAGGGAGAAGGGAGAGGGGAAGAGTGGAAGAAGGGGAGAGAGATGGTGAGAGGGAGAGATAGAGAGAGAGAGATAGAGAGAGGGAAAGATAGAGGGAAAGGGAGAGATAGAGAGAGATAATTAGGAGGGGGAAGAGGGGAAGAAGGAGAGAGAGAGAGAGAGAGAGAGAGAGAGAGAGAGAGAGAGAGAGAGAGAGAGAGAGAGAGAGAGAGAGAGAGAAATATAAGAGATGCAAAGGAAAGGAGAGAGAGGGAAAAGAGAAAGAGAGAGCACTTAGAGGGGTTACAGGAGGGAAGGAGAGAGAGAGGAGAGAATTAGGAGGGGGAAGGGAGAGGGGAAGAGGGGGAGAGGGGGAGAGAGAGGGAGAGAGGGAGAGATGGAGGGTGGGAAGGAGAGAGAGAGAGAGAGAGAGAGAGAGAGAGAATTAGGGGGGAAGGGAGAGGGGAAAAGGGGAGGAGGAGAGAGAATATTTAAATATTTAATATATTAGTAATATTAATTAGTTATATAATATTTTATATATTAACTTAATATATATATATATAAATATTTATACATTAACTAGAATATATAAATAATATTTAAATATTATACATAATAGTATAATATATTATATATTATACATAATTTTGTAAGAGATTATCATAAATTATAAATTATATATTGAATTATAAACTATATTGTATATTCTCAACTAGATATATTAAAATAAACTATAAATTGTTTATTGCAATTTTTTAAATCATATATTAAAAACTATATTAGATTTTTTTAAATTATATATAAAAAAATTTGGATATTTGATATGTCTGACACAAAACCTACTACCTATGGATTAGCCTCGGATTTGCTTCAGAATTTGGCTAGGACATGCCAATCCTAAGAAGTCAACACAAAAACATTACCTTGCTTTTCTAGACTTCGCCCATGTGGCTGATGACTTTGTTTTTACCCTAAATTGATGAAACGAAAAGGGTTTTTAAAGGAGATTCTCAGCTTTCTACCAATATAAATTATTCTTTACTTTGAATTTAATAAATAATTATTATTCATTTTCTATTTGAATTACGACTAAAGTCCTGATTGATAGGCTGATTGAAAAACATCTATATCTTTCAAACCGTATCACATTTTTTGAATTCAAAATATGTGTCACATTCTATGCTTTGCATACTATAGGATTAAAAAAAAAATGAATTTCATGAAGTTTTGACCAAGTTAATGTGGTCAGACATACGAGTTTTTTATATTTTTTTTAAGTTGTAATAAAAAATTCATAATTAATTATTTACTTGGAAAAAAATATATATATATATGCATCACATTGGGACATGAGTCCTCTAATTATATATTAAATCTTATTAAAAAATATTATCATTTTATAGTGGTTAGGGTGGTCAGACAGACACCTACTTCTTATTTTTTCCCTGAAATTTAAATACTATTGCATTGAAATTTCAAATTTTCACCAAATAGATTTTTTTTTTTTAAATATATCTAGTAGTTTAGAAACTAAATTCAATTTTCTACAAATTCTTTTCTTACATATTTTCGAAATAATATAGATAAGTTATTCAAATTTTTACGTCAAGTTGCCTAACTCTAATTTTTCTGAATTTTCATTGCCACTTAAGGGCCTATTTTTTCCATGATGATCCTGCACATACCCATAATCTTCTCTTAGATAGGTCATGGATTCATGCAATCAATGGCATGCCTTCCACACTTCATCGTAAGATGAAGTACATCTGCAATAACAAAGTGTACACACTTGAAGCTAGTTGTGAACCTAATAGCTGCTTAAACAATAAGAAATCCAAAGAGAATCACTTCAACACCTTAACACCAACCACCCAAGTAGAACTTGCACAACAAAAAAATCAAGAAAAACATATTGAGAAAATAACAAAGCTCTTAGATGATGATTGGGGTTCCTTAGAATTCACACCTCCTTTACTAGGAGAATCCAAGATCACACACAAAGACTCTGAAAAGGGAAATGCAATCTTTTCAACACAAGAGTCGACCGATCCTTCGAAAGAATCCACTCAACAACTTTAGACAAAGAAGCCAGCAACAAACAACCACCCGATCCAAAAGAAATGAAAAAGATTTATGGAAAAGGTTATGAGCTTATGAAATAACTTGGCTATAGTGAAAAAGGATGTGGTGCTAACGAACAAGGTATCTACAACCCTATCGAGCCTCACACACAAACAACTAATCATGGTCTTGGTTATTGTCCTTTAATCGAAATCACCAAACCTTCATCCAACATCAACACTATCCCACATCACCCTTCTAATCCAACCTTAGAAAGTGATCCTTTCCAATAATTGAAACCAGCAAAGGACTCTTTGCGTAATTCCAATGCCATCTTGCAAAACACTATTGCTTTGGATTTTACACACTCCTCCAAAGGAGCGTATAAAATCTCACAATCTATAGCACCTTGTGTCAGTATGACATCCTATACTAAGCAAGACACTTCTTTGTTACAAACTAAAGGAGCACCTTCTACCTTCGATCAAGAGGGTATCTTGTTGAGACTCCTCCAAGATCACTTGATCTCTCTTCCTCCCATAACTCAAAATAAATGTTCCAACAAACATTCCTTTTGTGTCTACCACCAAGTTCATGGTCATTCTACTAGTGCATGTAAGGCCCTAAGTAGTAAAATCCTACATCTTAAGGAGCTTGGTGCTCTCCCTTATGTGGGTACACCTCATTCCTCTAATCGATACTAATTTTCACTCTACCTTGCATCTCATCAATCCTTTCACCTCACTCTTGTCCTGCAATAAGTGGGGGGCAAGGGGTTAGTTTGCCTTGTCCTCGTATGTCACTTGTTGTATCTTTTGGCTAGTTTTTAACCTTTCATGAACATATAAGAGCAAGCTTGGGATGTATACAACATGTCTTAAGTTGACTCACATGTGACATACTCCCCTTTTTCATGATGAAGCTTATCGAAAAAATATGACTTGGTATAGGGATTTTCGAAAAAGCTCTCATGTCTTCTTCTTCTTCTTCTTTTACTTTAAAGAAATTTCTCACAGTAATGGTGTTAGCAACCGCTTTAAAGTGGGGGCATACATCGAAAACCACATTTTATTGTGTGATTTTATTTTTCATGTGATTCCCTCTCTTAGAAACATTAGGTACAATGTTTCCCATGATGACACATTGCATAAACTAAGCAAAATCCCTTTGAAACATTTCAAATATCATTTCAAAATTCATTTTCTTTAGTGGTGCCTAATTAAAGTTATCAAGAGGTATAACTTTGATATGGTTTGAGTAGGAAACCCAAGCAGCACAACTTTCCCCATAGCCACCTATGTGTGTGTGAGTACATACCAGCCATGAGTGTATGTTTCTCACCTTTTGGGCCTTCTCACCCGGCGGACAACCAAGATTTTCATTTCCCTAGAGTGAGTACACATCTTCATTTTGGACAAACAACCTAGATCTGATCCACAACTAGCTAGACAAATGGTTGAAGCTTGATCCAACCCTTTTCCTTTCATTCTTCTCCTTGTTATAATTCTTGTCATTGCATGATCATGTATCTTGTTTTACTACAAAACATTCACCCTTGAATTTGTCTTCTTGCACTGATGTCTACTTGACTTCGGATCTTGAACCCTAGGGGCTTATATGTCTCCTTCTTCATTCTCATTATTCACCATTCACACCACTTGGCTACTTTAGTGTGATTTTTAATAAATTCCATCCTCTCACTAAATTGGGGGCTAAATATGTCGCCAAAACATGTAGCCTTGACACTTTTCACTCATTTGGGCCCTTTCTTGTGGTTTTTGGCCTAGTTTTGCTTAGATTCTATGGTGTCTTGCAAAGGTGTTGTGAAGTGTTGTAACACATTTTCTCACTTTTCTAGGCCCCTTTCATCATAATTCACTTAAATAACCCCTTTCCAATCCTATCTAAAGTGTTGTAAAGTTTTGTAACTAACCCTCACACTTTTCTAGGCTTTTCATTACCAAATCAACCCTTTCTTATGCTATAATGACCCCTTAATGCACTTATAGGTCCAACTTTAATGTTTTTTGGAAGACAATCCCGAAAAAAAAAATAATCACCTCTTAATCCATAATAACTAATCAAAATTTCCCTGGTGGACTAAGTCACCACCTTGGGCGACTTAGTCCCATGTGGCATAAAAATCAAATTTAATTCAAAATTCTTGCGGGATTTTGTCTTCTAAACCCTAAGTTTAGCTTGTGTTGTGTTATCTTCAGGAAATTAGGGCACAACATGTATAAATAAAGGGTTTTCCCCTCATTTTCACCCTAATTCTACATCTTCTACACCTCATTTTCTTCTCAATCACCCATCTCTCCTTCTCAAGCAAGCTAGGGTTTGGGCATTCCAAGTCATCAAGACATCTTTTCTGAGGCATTCAAGGTTTGATTGTTGCAACAACTCAAGATATCTCATTGTGGTGCAACAACTTAAGATATCTCATTGTAGTGAGGTTCTAACTCCATTGTTTCATGTTCATACTTCATTACATTTTCTATTTATTTTGGTTTAGTTACCTAAAAGGTGTTTGACAAAGGCAAACCCTCATGCCCTAACAATCAACATTTCTTCTTCCTTCTTTGTGTGTTTGCAGATTTAGGTACTCTAATGGTTTACAAATCATTGAAGATGAGGTTGAAGACTTGTTGAACACCTCTCCTTGCTTTCAAATTCCAAACATATACAAAAAGTCACTTTCAAGTCCGAGAATTAGAGTTTCAAAAGCAGATACCTATGAAGAACCGAACTGCAGACCAAGGGCTTCCATTTCCACTCCCTGATTTTTAGAAATTTAGAAGTTGGTGGCTTAGTCCCACTGAACCTTCCTTTCAGTGATTTTTTCATATTCAGACACCCATTTGGTAGAAATGGGCTCTAGACCAGTTTTTCCAGATCTGGAACTAAGTCACCCAGATTGGCACAAGTGTCCTAGTCGGCTTCTACAAAAATTTCATTAGGATTCAAGACCTCCATCTCATCCCTTCTTCAGATTCTAGGTGCACTCATTTTATTCTCCCTCTTATCTTGCTTCATATTGTATTTCAATCTATCTCTTTGCATATCATGATGTGTCTTGAAGCAAGTTGCATTTTCTAAGTGTTTATTATCTTTTATCAATTTCCAACATTTAGATCATTGCACTTAGACACATTCACACACACACACACATCAATCACCTTCACATCAATATTTGAATGTAACATATAGCATTTTGGTATCCCTCTCTATCATTTTAGGTGAAAAACCCTAGAACTGTTAGAGACCCTAAGTGGGTACCAAAATCTATGATACAGATACCAATTATTTATACCCATTTTTGTTCTTTTACAATAGCACAACAATAGTATAAAATGAAGCAAAACAAAACAAGTGAATAGGCTTAGATTAATCTAGGATTACTAGTGTAGGGTCACCCTGAGACACCTTTCTACACTTTGGGTTTTGTTTTGTTTTGCATTGGTTTGATTTATGTAAATAATTTCATTTGAGACCATTAAAGTCATTCTAGGTCCATCTTGGGTCATTAGGTGCAATGTAGGAAAAAGATGTAAAAGTTGCTAAATTGTTGTCAATATTTTAATGACAACTTTTGCATATTTGTTAAAAACCAGTTGTGATCAGTTGGAGGCCTAGAAATGGTTTTAAAAGCATAAATAGGTGTTTTAAACATGAAACCAAAGGTTGGCAGGAGTTTGAATAAAGAAAAATTCAATTTTGCACTCTAAAAATTATGTTTTTCTTACAAAACTGACTATTATTTCACATTGTACAGATTTTTACTTGTTGGTATGGATGAGAAGATGATTGAGAAAGTTGTTGAGGTTCATCACCTTTTCAATAATTTTTGTTTGACTCAAATCCATTGAGTTTTGAGAGAGATACACATATTTTTGTGAAAATCACTCTAAACCTTGCCTAGGGTTTTAAAAATGCAAAAGAAATGCCATAACTCGAGTTTCCACTATAAGTGTGAAATAGTGAATAAGCACAAAAGACACTTCTTAATACGACATTATATCAATAGACAAGTTAAATGAATCAATTCAAAGGAATTATCTATCAAAAGCGTCATATTGCTCTCTATCCTCAAAGATTTATTAAATCCTGATTGCTCTTAGATTGTTTAAGCAAATAAGACTGTTAAAATGACAATTCAAAGAATGAGATGATGCTAATGCAATACTAAATGATAAACAATGTAAACTAGCATATATGAAACAGATAATTGTAGCTACAAGAGGCATCCATTGTTGAAAATTTGATTACTTGATGCTTGAATTCCTGCAGAGTAAGAGTGCATAAACTTGATTATCTGGATCCTTTTCTTGGTTCAATGAGGCTTTATTTATAGATTTCCTAGTTGTAGAAATGCACAGGGAAAGCTTTGAGAGGCTTGGATTCAATCTGGAGGATTGAATGGTGAGAGATGGAGGAGATTGAGAGAAAAATGGAGATTGTCTCTACCCATGAAAACACCAGGCAAGAGAAGAGGAAGGATTGATGGAGGAGGATTGAGAGATCAAATTCCAAATATGTCTCCAATTTGTCTCCAAAACTTCCCATGAAGTTTCAAAGCATTAATTGTGACAAATTTAGACATAGGAAATCTAATTCATTTTTGAGGAAATGTAGATTGGAATATTCCTTATGCTCTAATTCAAATATTTTGATTTATTTAAATTAGGAAAAGGGAGATAAATAATTTAATAAAACAAACTATAGGATAGTTGTTTATTAAATTAAACAGAGGAATATGGAAATTAATAAATAAATTGTTTTGTCTTTATTTAATTAATTTGAGATCAATGTGATAAATTGAAATAGGGATGTAATAATTAAATCGAACAAAGTATTTAATTTTGTTTATTTAATTAAGATGAATTTAAATGTGAACTATATTAAATAAATATTTCTATTTATTCAATAGTAGAGGAAATTTGGATAATTAATCAAATAATTTGTATTTAATTAATCGGATGCTCCAGACCAATTTTAGGTGTATACATTTTGCCCCTCTTCAAAGTGATGTGTTTATGCGTTGCTTCGAAGAAAATTTTGCTGCTACTGTCAGGATCGATGATTTTTTTTTTTTTAAATCCGTATGCCCTAGACATGCCCCAGACATTGATTTTCAGATAATTGATGATAATATGCCCCCTCGAGAGATAAATTAATGATTTGATGATTTTTAGAATTTTTCAAAAGAATTGATTTTCTGATGATTGGATGATAATACAATGATAAAATAATTTATCTCCCGACAAATGATGAAGAAATAGAGCCCTCAGATGAATTTTAATTAATTTCGTGTATAAAATTAATCAAAATATAATTAAATCCACCAAAAATACCTTTTCAAAATTTATAAATAGTGCAAAAGGTCATTTTCAAAGTCATTTGTGTTTTTTGAATTCAAAAAAACCTTTGTGATAGAAACTTTTCTGCCAGCTGGAGCAAGATGCCTATCCCCTTCCACACTCACTGATTTGAACACATTCGACGCCACCGATGGTCGGTCACATATGGACCTCTGGTATGTACCCCTTGACCTCCTCGTAATTTGCACATTTTTGCTTTTTATGCTTTTTAGCCGTTAGGTGTGTCTAGGTCAATTTAGCGCTTTCAAGCCGTGTTGTAGTGCTTCCAGTAGGTAGTTTAGCGCTTTGAGTTTTAGCGTTTGCATTAAAAACTCTAGCGCTTCCATAAGGTAATGTAGCGCTTTCATTGATGTAGCGCTTAGGAGTTAAACTTTAGCGCTTTGACACCGAATTTTCTCACTTTGAGACTTCTAGTGCTTTGATTTGGTGAATGAGTGCTTTCATGATCTGTTCTAGCGCTTCTGGTAAAGTGGTGCTTTGACGGACTGTTGTGGTGTTTTGAGATTTTTAGCACTTCGGACGCCTGATGTAGCACTTTGGAGTGCCGATGTAGCGCTTCGGATTTTTAGCGCTTTGGGAGCCTGTTTTAGCGCTTCCATGTCAGAATTAAATATTTTGAATTTTTAAAGCTTGATTGTGTCAATTCTGATCATGTCCATTCTTTGGATTGGTATGATCAACAATCCAAATTCCTAATGTTGGAGTTTGATGATTTAAATAAGATTTTCTCTCATGATAGGCGAGAAGAAGTCTTATTTGTGATGATCCTCATGATAGGCGAGGAAATGATTCAATATCCGTTAAATCTCATGATAGGTGAGATTAAATATTGCTTGATGAACCTCATGATAGGTGAGGTTTTTTGATGATCGCCCATGAATTTTGATCGAAAAATTGATACCAAATTTTTGGAATAGACTTGATAGTAGAATGACTTTTGATTTCTTGACATAGTTCACTGATAGTAGATTTTTCATTTGTGATGATAGGAGCGTTTAGGTACTCTCCAGATGCGAGAGAGATTTCCATGGATGATAGACTTGATTCCTCATCTGACACCAAATGAGCTTCAGGTGATAGGCCAATGTGGCCTTACTAGCTTGCTCGATATGCCCCAAATTAGGATTAATCAGGGTTTGTTGACTGCATTGGCTGAGAGGTGGCATAGTGACCACAACACCTTTCACCTACCCACTGGAGAGATGACGGTCACACCTGAGGATGTGTGGAAGATATTACGAATTTCATTCATGGGGGAGATTGTCACTTATGATTCCCATGGGTCCAGCAGCAGAGATGCTCTCCGTAGAGTTTTTCAAGATCAAGACATTGAGGGTCTGAGTGTTCGATGGCGGAGGATCGTTGATTCATACGCGACACTACCTGTAGTATTAGCTGGATTCATTGGAGGTTTCCTTTGCCCTAATCATAGGTCAAAGGGATTCCTCGTTGGTTGGGGTAGGACACTAGAGAGCATGATGGTACATGGTACCAGATATGCGTGGGGGATGTGCATGCTAGCACATCTTTACCATGATCTTCATTCAGTTGTGTACCTAGGTGCACATAGTTTATCAACAGGGATAACCCTATTACAGGTGTGGGCTTGGGAGCATTTTGCTATTTGTCGGCCATTTCCAGTTGCAAACAGACTAGCCAACAGACCGTATGTTTTTAGATATCAAGGTCGGTTGACACAGGCCCGGATGGGCAAGTTAGAGTATTGGAGACGGGTATTTGATGACACTGAGATAGTTACTTGGCGCCCAAACCTTGACTGTGAGGAGTGGGATGAGGATGGTACAATGTTGGGGTTCCTTTGTGATTCCATGTATTTGATTGGTCGGACCCCATTTGTATTGGAGAGATTTTTGCTTCGTCAGGTATATAGACAGTATGGCATTGTTCAGTGCATGCCATAGGGAGTAGCCCATTATGCACGACGACGAATGGATATTCCTAATTGGAGTCCCACACTGTCCTATGATGCTATAGTAAAGGGATATAGGACATTACAACCATCTCCCAAGGACATGCAAAGGGATATTGCAGAGGCACCCATTACAGAGGAGTATGCAGCATTTTTGGCTTTGGTTCCACATCCTCGCATTACCATTCTCGATGAGCCAGTACCACTACCGATAGAGGAGGATGTGGCAGAGGATGTTGTCGAGGGTGAGGGTGATATCCCAATAGATGATAGCTCAGAGAGTGAGAGTGAGGATAGCAGCAGCAGGGGTGACAATGATGGTGGTAGTGGAGGGGATAGAGGAGTAGGGCCAGCCATCAGTAGTGCTCCCTCATCCAGCAGGCCTCGCAAGAGGCAAGCAGTGACCGTGCCAGCAGTGGATCAGTAGAGATGGATAGCAGGTCTCCAGGCATAGGTTCAGACACTGTAGGGACAGTTGGTACAGGCTCAAGGTGCATTTATTCAGACTCAGGCTCAGATGCAGGCACAGGCTCATGCTCAAGCTTTAGCATAGGTGCAGGGGTAGTTGGCCACGGTATAGACATAGGTGGCCACTTTGACAGTTGAGAGAGACAGTGCACAACAGATTGCCAAGAGGGCATAAGAGACAGTGGAGACTCTCCAGAGAGTGGCCGATGGCACCTCCATAGGTGATTACATGAGAGTGGTTATGTGGGTAGGTCGAGAGGTAGAGTTCTACAGGGGCCGATATCATGATGCAATTCCAGCTGAGCGGAGAGTGAGTTACGCTCCATCGAGATCTGGATGGACACACACACGGACAGTGAGTAAGAGGGTTACATAGCCTCCACGCAGAGATCCCAGAGATCCCGGTTCGTCCAGGGGTGGTGGTGGTACAGGTCCTGTTAGGCCTGCACACTCTAGCAGTAGCAGATTATAGAGGCTATTGTGATCCTTATTGAGGTATATTATGATGTACCTCATTGTTGATGATGTATTTTTATGTCCAACTTCATTGTATACTTGACATTTGTGATATATATATGAGATGCATTTGATGTGATATGATGGTTTATGATTTCTATGTGATGATGTAATGAATGATTTTTTATTTCAATGCCATGATGTAATGATAAATGCATGTGTAGAATATATGATATGATGTATGAATTTCTAAATGTGATGATGTATATGAATGTGATCAGAATGTATAAATGGATGGATAAATGTTTTTATTTATTTTTAAATGTGATGATGATAAATGATGATCTTATGATGGATGGTAAACGTATGGATGGTAAATAATGTATGCATATGATGTTGGGTAGATGATAATGTAATGAATGTTTTATGGTAAAAATGAACCTGGTGTACTGATGGTAGAATTCATGATGTATGATAAAATGTATGAATGATGAAATGATGATGCAATGATGATGCTATACGTTTTTGATGATTTTTAGATTTATGTCAAGTATACTCAGTCTCTTTTGTAGATTTAGATAATCATTGAGTGGAATCCTTTATGCAACAAATACTCGATAGATAATGAATCATGATGAATGCAATCTAATTTTAACATGCAACTATATGCAAAACAATTGTCATTTTAACAATACTTTTGTGATTTTTTTGTCATCAATGAGCTTTTATTGGATGTTGAAAGTGAGTACAAGCGTTAATGATTTGGTTAGACCAATAATGACCTGAGTACTTCTTTCATGATTTTTGATATTGCAAGTGAACACAAGCATCGAGGTATAATTGAACCGAGATGACCTGAGCATTCATTGTGTAAATAGGTGGTGATTAATCATTTGAATGTGTGAATTCTGAATGTCATCGGTGATACATTTGCATAACACATCCCCCGACAATTCATACATTTAAATGATTGACATACAGACAACAGTTAATAAAACATATTTCTTTTTCCTTGTATCTCTAGTTCAATACATCATTGAGTTACTCCAAAGAAATGATAATAATAATAAAAAATGCAATTTATCCATTTGTTACTTAGCGTGTTTCAATCATTATTCAAATTTTTAGATCATCCATCCTGATTTTGACATGTTTTTGGATTTTCAAGATTATGAAGAAAGACCTAACCTACTAACCTATCTTAGGGGCTCTCGGGGGCTAATCAAAGATTAGCCTTGCCTACGTTACAAGACGCAGAGACCACGTAGTTCGACTGACACAAACCTATGTTTTTCGGATTTTGCATTTTCAAACTTAATTTTTTTTTTAATTATTTTTGACATGTTTTTGGATTTTCGGTAAGATATGGATGTTTGAGAATTTCCTGATGATGATTGATGTTGCACATTGATCTTTTGTTTCCTGCCATGCGGTTGTTTTCCCTTTGGTGAAATCGATGTGTTGTTGCCCCTAGCGATATCCAAATTTTGCCCCCAAGCTTTGGAGTGAGACTTGACTATATGAAATGATATTGATACGGATGCAATGATGGAAAGATGACTAACATGATATGGAACGGTACTGACTACCAGATGAATGATCTCGATATTACCAAGATAGATCGAAAAGTTGATCATGGAATCACATACGATGCCTGTTTCCAGGTTTTCACCATATGCTTTGATTACACTCTTTGTTTTTGTATATTTTTCTCATTTTTCTCTTTCTTTTTTTTCTTTTTGTAATTTCTATTTTTATTTTTATTTTTGCGTTACCAAGATGCTTGTTTGCCAGGTTTTCATCAAGGAAACTATTTCAAAAGTTTAACCCGTGCATTAGGAGAGTTAAGTATAGAACCTTCTGAGATGGATACTATTGATAGGTTCATCAAATAGATCCCCTTCTGACATTGATAGCTAATATGCCCCTGATCCATATACTGATATGACAACAAAAGGACCAAGCTAGTTAGGCTCAAATTTCCCTTTCTTTTCCCTATCCTACTGATTTCTAGGGTTTTATTTTAGTACTAAATCACCAACCTGAAAGACCCTTGGTTTGACTCTGTGGTTGTAACTCCTTGACATTCTCTGTTGATAAGTTGTTAGATGATTAACAGCTTGTTGGCGACGTTCATCTAACAATTCTAGTTCCTGTAGCCTAGATACCCTATAGTCTTCATCTGAAATTATTCCTCTGAGTGATAGATGAAGAGATGGAATTTCAACTTCAATGGGAAAAATAGCCTTTGATCCATATACCAAAGCATATGGTGTTTCTCCTATTGGTGTTCTGATACTTGTTCTATAGGCCCATAGTGCAGGATTGAGTTGAACATGCCAATCACGTCCAACATCGTTAACCGTCTTTTTGAGAATTTTGAGTATGGTTTTGTTTGAGGCCTCTGCTTGGCCATTCCCTTGAGGATAGTACGGTGTTGAAAAATGATGTTGGATATGAAACTTTTCGCATAACTCTTGGACATCTTGATTCTTGAACGGTCATCCATTATCAGTGATAATGGATTGAGGGATTCCATACCGACAGATGATGTAGTTCAAGATGAAAGAGGAAATTTGCTTCCCTGTGATGGTAGTAAGAGGTACTGCCTCTATCCATTTTGTAAAATACTCTGTAGCCGTGATAATGAACTTGTGTCCTTTAGATGAAGATGGATTTATTTTTCCTACCAGATCGAGGCCCCATTGACAAAAAGGCCTTGTTGATGTAAAAGGATGCAATTCTTGTGTTGGTGCATGAATAAGATTGTTGTGAATTTGAAATTTTTGATATTTCTTGACAAACTAATATGATTCTTTCTCCATGCAAGGCCAATAATATCCCAAACGGAGGAGTTTCTTGGCTAGGGTTATCCCACTCGAATGAGTGCCACAAATACCCTTGTGAACCTCTAGTAGGGCCATTTTAGATTCGTCGTATTCTAGACATCGGAGTAAAGTACCATCAAGACCTCGATGGTAAAGTATGTTTGTGATTAAGGTATGTCATTCGGATTGGCGGATAAAGTTTCATTTTTGATTCCTAGAAAGGTCAGGAGGAAGGATATCATCTTTCAGATAAGCATAGGTCTTTTCATAAATGGAGGTTTCAATGGATTCTAGATGGCAGATAGTAGCGGTTTTTGGATTATTATGGGAAGGACATGATACCTGTTCCACCATAAACTCATAACAAACATGCTTATGAGGCAATTGTAGTAATGAAGCGATTGTGGCCATAGCATCCGCAGCTTTGTTCTCAGCCCTTGGAATTTGATCAAACTTGATACTGACAAAGAATTGTTTCAGAGCCTCGATGTGTTGCTTGTAGGGCATCAAATTTTCATCCTTTGTTTGATACTCATCATTTACTTGATAAATGACTAGTTGAGAATCTCCATATACCTGCAAATTCGTGATCGTCCATTGAATTGCTATTTTGACCTCGATGATTAATGCTTCATATTCCGCCACATTATTTGTACACTGGAACATTAGTCTATATGATTTAGGAATAGTGTGTCCTTGGGGAGATATGAACAAAATCCCTACTCCTGATCCGCATTGTGTGTATGATCCATCAAAATACAATACCCATTGCTAGGGCATTACTGTGAGAATGTCTGCATCTAGAAACTCCATTGTCATTGGTCAATCATCTGGTAGACAAGCTTCATCCAATTGTTCAATGATTTCCTGACCCTTGATGGCTTTTCTTTCCACATATTGAATGTCAAATTCACTTAATAGCATGACCCACTTTGCTAGTCTACCTGTTAAGGCAACTTTACTGAGTAGATATTTTAATGGGTCAATTTTTCCTATTAAACTGATTGTATGGGTCAACATATAATGTCTCAGTTGTTGAGTAGCAAATACCACTACCAAGCAGGACTTCTTTATGAAAGTGTAGTTTATTTCATACCCATTTAATGTCCTACTGATATAGTAGATGGCATGTTCTTTTCCTGCATAATCCTCTTGTGCTAATAGTGCCCCCAAAGACATATATGTCGTGGCAATGTACAATAGCAAAGGTCTTCCTTTTGTTGGTGGCATGAGAATTGGTGGTGACATGAGATACTGTTTAATTTGATTGAATGTTATTTCACAGCCTTCGTCCCATTTGAAAATTATATTTTTATGCAAGAGGTGATTAAAAGGATGACTTTTGTCTGCCAGCTGTGAGATGAATTTTCTAATCGATTGGAACCTTCCCTATAATGATCTGAGTTGACTGATATTTTTAGGAGGTGGCATCTCCATTATTTCTTTGAATTTTGCAGGATCCACTTCAATGCCCTTTGCTGACATAATGTACCCCAGTAGTTTTGCTGATGTGACCCCAAAGACACACTTCTTGGGGTTCAACCTGACATTAAATTTCTCCAACTGTGTGAAGATTTTATCTAGGATATGCAGATATCCTTCCCTTCCATTAGATTTTTCCAAGATGTCATCCACATAATCCTCCATATAGGTGTGCATCATATCATGGAAGATTGTCGTCATTGCTCTTTGATAAGTTGCTCTTGCGCCTATAAACCTAACGGCATGACGTTCCAACAGAAAGTTCCCCATGGACATGTAAAAGTCATCTTTTCCTGATCTTTTGGAGCTATTTTTATTTGATTGTATCTGGAGAAACTGTCCATGATTGACAACATGGCATGCCCTACCGTCAAGTCCACAATGATGTGGATATTTCGTAGTGGAAAATCATCCTTCAAGCATGCTTTATTGAGATCCCTGAAATCTGTACATACCTTGATGCCATTGTTGGGTTTTGAAATAGGTACAAGATTTGATATCCATTCGGCGTAGTCTATAGACCATATGAATCCAGCATCCAACAATTTCTTCAACTCTGTTTTGACCATTAATGCTATGTGGGGATGCATTTTTCTCAACTTTTGCTTGACAGGCTTGATTCCTGCTAGCAAAGATAAATGATGCATGAGCAAATTTGGATCTAAGCCTGGCATATCAAAATATGACCAAGCGAAGTTGATGCTTTTCTCTTTAAAGAATTTGATAAAATCTTGTCTTTCTTTATCTGTCATGGACTCAGCCAGATGCAGGATTTTTGCCTTGTCTACAGTACCAATGTTCACAGACTGTGTTGGTTCCACCAGGACTGATGATCATTCATGATAGTGTTCTGGAAGAGTGTCAAATCTTCCATCCTTCAGTGCCTCAAAGAGGTTTTCACTGTTAGATGCGTTCTTTATTTTTTCTTTTTCGAGATCTAATACTGTCATAGAATGGTTTTCACCATTAGATCTATTTTCCCTGTTTTCAATTTTGCAACTGGAAGATTTGACACTCTCCTACCGAGTTGCTTTGTTATGAGTATTATGAACAAAACTTGTATCAGGTTCGGTATGACATAGGAAATTTATGATAGCATCATCATCTACAAATCTTGGCACAGTTAAGGGTTCAATAGGTTCCCAGTTAATTAGTTCAGGATGGATTAGAGGCATGAGATTATCAGAGTCATTCAAAGTGATGGATGCAAGGGTTTGGATGGCCATCTCATCAATGTTGTTTAATGGGATATCGAGGTCCATGATGATACTTTCTTCAAAATCGTCTAGTTCACTCGAGGTCTGATCATCCCCAATTGAATCATCGATATTTAGTGACCTCGCCACGAATGGTCTAGACCCAGAACCTTGTCCCTCCTCCCGCTTAGGTGTATATTTTTGTACCACATCAATTTGTATGTCAGTACAAGATACATCAGAGCCTAGGTCCCACTCATATTCATTTGAGTCTGTTTCAGAACTATCTCTTAGCTGAAGGATTCTTTCAATAGCCTTTCTTGTCATCTCTTGTTTGTCCTCGTCAGAGTATCCTAATCCCGAATTCTCTTTTGATTGGAGAGTGAGGGGTTGAATAGGCTCTGTGAATCCTTCCTTTCTCAATTCGACAGGTCCTTGTCCTTCATATCCCATTTTTTCTAAAATTGCTTTTCCTTTTCCATATTTGTCGATGTTGACGTTGGTATTTTTGACACTGGAATTTGATGTAGACGGTTTCTCATCCTTATAGAGCCAATCCAAGATTTCTTTATTGTTTGTTTCATCTACTATGGTACCCTTTTTGACAAACCTTTCTTGAAGAACTGTAGTTGGTAATGATGTTTGAGGTTTTATCATAGATGGTTGACCATATATCTTAAGAGATGGCAATAACTATGTTAGGTTAAGCGATTGCTCCATAGAATATGTTCCCATTCCTTTGTCAGTCAATTGGACTTGTTTTTGAAATTTTTGTAATAAAGAAGGTTGCTGATCCTGATTCTCTGTTGAGTGAGTTTCAACATGACTTGTTTCTTTTTCTTTACCCTTTTTCTCAACCCACTTGGTGGTAATGCTTGGACGTTGTTCTTCATTGGACGATCTTGAACTAGATGCTTCCCTATAGGTTTCTTGGGAGTTTCTAATTGTATCACAATGTTGAGGATGATTGTAATTAGTAGATATAGTCACCTCCTGTCCATTTATTGGGAACTTCAAACATTGATGATATGTTGAAGGTACAACCTGCATTTCATGGATCCATGGGTGTCCTAAGAGAATATTGTATGTTAACTCTTTTTCCAACACTTGACATGCTATATGCTTCATCATTGGCCCCACTTGAATGGGTAACACAATCAATCCTTTAGACTATCTTTCTTCTTCATCATATGCTTTGATAGTCATTTTCCATCGAGCATCAATAGTGTCATCTGAATATCCTAATGCACGGGTTAACTTGAGAGTGCAAATGTTTAGACCAGCTCCCCCATCTATTAGGACTCTCTTGACATGGTGATTGTGGATTAGGACTTCGATATGCAATGTGGTATTATGGGGATGGTTTAGTGATACATCATCCTGTTCAGAGAATGATAAACAATGCGGTGTAGTCAGGTTTCCTACCATAGCTTGAAATTGGGAAACATCCAGATTCTTTGGTACCGTAGTTGCAACCAATGCTTGTTCTAGAACTTCTTTATGAGATGGTGAAATTTTAAGAAGTTCTAGTATTGATATTTGTGTAGGGATGTTTTGCAGTTGATCGACAATGTTATAGTGAGATGGAGGTGGAACTGCATGTGTGGATCCAATTCCTTTCAACATTACCTTGGATTGCCCCCTAGTCATAACATTTGCTGGTTGATGTTCTTGACTATCTCTAATTTTTAAGACGTTGATTTGATTGTCAGAGTTTTGTATGATTGGAAGCAAGTCCAAAGGGGTAATGATGTTGATTTTGGGTTCACTAATGTCATGATTGCGCTCTACTTCAGATAAACAAAGGATTGTTTCGTCATAGATATGACTGACATTTTTACCTTTGTTGGAGGATGATGATGCTCCTTTGTCATAGTTTGGCAAAGGGTCCTTGAAAGCTGAATAATCATTGTTGTTTTGGGGTGTTTCCACATATGCTTTATTGTTGTCGATCAAGTCTTGTATTGCGTGTTTCAACTCCATACAGTCGTTGGTTTTATGACCTTTGTTACTATGAAAGTTGCAATACTCTGCATCATTCCACCATGGTGGTTTGAATTTTGGATCCCAAAATCGAGCTTCTCGTGAAATGAGAAGGCCACTAGCAACTAACTCTTTCATTGTCGATTCTATTGATTGACGTAAAGGTGTGAACCTTCATCGATTTGATGGTCTCTGATATGGTAGCATTTTTACTTTCTCGTTGTTTTGCATGGCATTTGACTTGAATTTTTGGTCACTGTTTTGATTGTTTGAAGAAGATGCAGTCAAGTTAAAAACTAGTTTGACATTTTTTGAATCTCTTGTTGTTTCATTTGTGTTGTGATTCTTTTTCCAAATTTTTGGTTTATCATTGCTTGAGTGCTGATTGGATTAGCTATTTGTTTTATCATTGTAATGTTTGATAACTCACCTTTTCACTAATGCTTCTTCAATTTTGAGACCGTTTTCTATTACCTTTTCAAATGTTGGAGGACATTGCAATTCTAGCCTATACCTCATTTCTTCTGTCAAGTTTTCAATGAATAATTCCATCTTTTCTCCCTCTGGAATAGATCGAGGATACCTAGCGAATAGTCATCGCCATCTTTGGAGAAAAGACAAGAACGTTTCTCCTTTGTTTTGCTTTAAGTTGTAAAGATCCTTGATAGTAACATCATGTTGGATGTTGAATGAATATTGAGAAATAAACTTGTTAACAAGTTCCTCAAATGTTTTGATACCTGGTTGTAGTTTCAAAAACCACTCCATACATGCACCTCCCAAACTTCTTGGGAATAACCTCATCAAGTAAGTCTCCTCTTGAGAAAATTCAAGGCTCATCGTTTTAAATTCCCGGATATGATCTATCGGATTCGTTCTTCCATTGTACTTGTCGTACTTTGGGAATTCGCAGTGTCTTGGAAAAGGTAGCAGACCAACTATTGCGTCAAAAGGATAAGGACAAATGCCCTATATCACATATCTTTTGGTACTCCCTTTCGTCATATCCTGTATTTGTTGTTGTAACAATTGCATTTGTGATGTTAAAGCAACAACTGGATCTATTGTTTATGTTGGTCACGGTATTTCAGTTTCATTTGTTTTAGGTGCTTCTTTTAGAGGATTGACATCGAAATCTTTGGGAAGTTTGGCACCTGATTCAGCCAACATTAAAAGATACTTCTCCATATCTTGTTCTAAAATCTTTTCCATAAATATATGGAACTTGGGATCTTGTTGAGTAACCTGAATATCCTCTGGAGTGATTTTGTTTTTATCGTTAATGTTCAGATTGTTCCAAATATTTTCCTCTACCATTGCTTGGGATTTTAAAATTTCATGTGCTAAGAGTCTCTATTTTTGGGACCTAGTGAAGATTGGCATACAAAATTTAACCCTTTCTTCCGAAATGTTGATCTTATTTGCTAGAAAATGTCAATTTGAACTTTTAACAAAGTCGAATAAGATGACTGATCTTATTGATTTGACTATGTTAAAAATTTGATTACTATACTTGGTTTCGTGATAAAGGATGATAGTATCCTAATGATGAAACTTCAGTGTAGTAATTGATTGTGTATTTGATTTTGACACTTGTGATTTGCAAGATCTTGTTTCAGTTGATAAGATTGGAAGTTTGTATAAACCTATCTCTTTTCAGTATTTAGACAGTGATTCTAATGAGAAGAAAATTGTTTTCTGGTAAAAATTGTATAAAACTAACAGACTGACTGACTGGTAAGATTTTTGAACTCTCTATTTTAGAAGTGCTAAAATAGAGTACAGAGGTGCTATTTCACAGAAGCACTAGAACAGAGTCCTGAAGCATTGAAACAGATGTCAGAAGCGTTATTTTACCAGAAGCGCTGAAACAGTGCATGAAAGCACTACTTGACAGAAGCACTAAAACAGTACCCAGAAGCATTGTAAAATTTGATGGAAGCGTTGTTTTGATAGAAGCGCTGAAACAAAGACTGTAAGCGCTAAAATAGTGCCCGAAAGTGCTATTTCATAGAAGCGCTAAAACAGAGACCAGAAGCGTTGAAACAAGTTTTTCCAGAGCTTCTAAAAACATGAATTTAAAGACTCTGTACTGTAAAATTTGATCTGGCCTTGTGGCATACTGTATCATGGACTGTGGAAGAAAAGCACGATGTATGCGTTGACTGTGATTGTGAAACTGAGTGAGATCTCTTCTTTGGAAGAAGGCTCGTGAAAAGAGGGGTTCTATTGTGAAATCTAAAGTGAGACCCCTAGCGAAATCGTGATACCTATGGATGAATGTTCTATGTCGTAACAAGAGTTTCCGATTTTGATATAGAAAACGTTGTCTTCTCAATTTATAGCCGTCAGGTTTCTTGGGTTTTGATATTTTGATTTTCCTTTTGAGAAATGTGGTGGACTTCCACTTTCTAAGCATGGAGTTTTTCTGATCTAACTTGACTTTGTTGTTTTTAGGATGATCCTTAATCTGATTTTAATGATTCTTTGTGAAAACACAGAAAGCAATTTTGAATAATTGTTTTTAAAACCGAAAAGATCGTGTATGTTCAAAAATCACGAATGATCTTTATTGATTTTGACAGGTTGTTTTGACAATTGTAAACAAATCAAATAGACTCACACTTAAGGACAAGTAGGTCATCATTATACTCACAGCCCACATCTTGAATTACGTTGACTCACACAGCAGTGTCACCCCCTAGAGGGTGCTCGTGTTTTTGTCGTTGCCAGGCGCATACTCAAAGTGACGGAAGTGGATACCGAATCCCTTGAGCAAGTAGTCCTTGGTAATTATATGGTGAGTGTCTTGGGGGTAGATTCTTCCCTCCCCTTGCACTATGAGTATGACAATGTATGGATACTGACTTGGCGAGAAACTACTCTATGGTTCGTAGATAGGGTTCCGTTCGGTGTGGCAAATAGATAAAATCCCTCAGGAGACCTCCCAATCTTTAGAACAAAGATTTTGGGGATGGTTATCTTGCCTACTACCGTCAAGTTAGACTTTCATCAACAACTTGCATTTTTATTATAGTGGGTTGGAAAACCTGGCTTTGGTTGTTCCCACTTAGGTCGTTCCCGTAGGGTGAGTACTTTTTCCCACTATGGCAAGGTTGCTAAAGGATTTAATAAAGCGTAAATGACATGAAGTAAAAGTGAATCTGACACTTTGGTCACCTAGTTAAGGGGAGAGCATAAGCCTAATCACTACAAGCACAACATATAGACTTGTTTTGTTTTTTTTTTAAAACCCAAAAAGAAATTTTCTAATCTATGTGAAGGTGTTGCTTCACAAAAATCATGATGTTCTTTTTAACTTCTACTATAAGAATGTGATGACTACCCTAGGATTGATAGATTTGCTTTAAGAAAAACAAGAAAGTGACTATCCTAGGATTGATCAATTTTAGAAACTTTGAAGTGACTATCCTAGATTGATCAATTTTAGAAAACTTTGAAGTGACTATCCTAGATTGATCAATTTTTAGAAAGCTTTGAAGTGACTATCCTAGATTGATATGTTTTAGTCCAACTGTGAAAAAAATTAAAATCTAGCCACGGTCATGTCAGATCCAGATTGATTTTTACAAAAGCGCTGGAATATTGCACCGAAGCGCTAAAACAGTTACCTGAAGCGCTAAAACCCGAAAGCACTGAAACAGGGTACCGAAGCGTCGAAGTTTGCCATGGAAGCGCTAAATTACTTGAGGTGCTAAAACAGTGACCAGAAGCACCAAAGTTGAAAGCGCTGAAATAGGGACCGAAAGCGCTAAAACTTTTAACGGAAGCTCTAAAAGAAAACATGATGTAAACCTGCGTGACACTTTCCAGAAAAATTTATAATTTTGATAAAATTGGGGTTAATGCCCCATGGTGGGCGCCAAATTGCAAGTGTGAAATAGTGAATAAGCACACAAGACACTTCTTATTACGAAATTATATCAATAGACAAGTTAAATGAATCAATTCAAAGGAATTATCTATCAAAAGCATCATATTGCTCTCTATCCTCAAAGATTTATTAAATCCTGATTGCTCTCAGATTGTTTAAGCAAATAAGACTGTTAAAATGACAATTCAAAGAATGAGATGATGCTAATGCAATACTAAATGATAAACAATGTAAACTAGCATATATGAAACAGATAATTGTAGCTACAAGAGGCATCCATTGTTGAAAATTTGATTGCTTGATGCTTGAATTCCTGCAGAGTAAGAGTGCATAAACTTGATTATCTGGATCCTTTTCTTGGTTCAATGAGGCTTTATTTATAGATTTCCTAGTTGTAGAAATGCACAGGGAAAGCTTTGAGAGGCTTGGATTCAATCTGGAGGATTGAATGGTGAGAGATGGAGGAGATTGAGAGAAAAATGGAGATTGTCTCTACCCATGAAAACACCAGGCAAGAGAAGAGGAAGGATTGATGGAGGAGGATTGAGAGATCAAATTCCAAATATGTCTCCAATTTGTCTCCAAAACTTCCCATGAAGTTTCAAAGCATTAATTGTGACAAATTTAGACATAGGAAATCTAATTCATTTTTGAGGAAATGTAGATTGGAATATTCCTTATGCTCTAATTCAAATATTTTGATTTATTTAAATTAGGAAAAGGGAGATAAATAATTTAATAAAACAAACTATAGGATAGTTGTTTATTAAATTAAACAGAGGAATATGGAAATTAATAAATAAATTGTTTTGTCTTTATTTAATTAATTTGAGATCAATGTGATAAATTGAAATAGGGATGTAATAATTAAATTGAACAAAGTATTTAATTTTGTTTATTTAATTAAGATGAATTTAAATGTGAACTATATTAAATAAATATTTCTATTTATTCAATAGTAGAGGAAATTTGGATAATTAATCAAATAATTTGTATTTAATTAATCAGATGCTCCAGACCAATTTTAGGTGTATACATCCACCATGGAAAAATGCTGCAAATTGGTGGAAAATTCTATCTTGTACATCCCTACAATTTTTGGAATCATTCCATGAATTTGTGAAGGAGATCTCTTTGATAGAAATTTTTGATTTGCAGTGAAATAGTCATCACACACCACTCCAACCTAGGATTTGATAAATCCATGCATTGTTTGATGTTGTTTAGGTATAGAAAATTATTCCATGTTATTCAAATCCTGTGTAGACCAAAGGTTTCATAGGATCATTTTTTCTTATGTTGGTTGAGTAGTAGTGCAACATTTATGCCTTGTGTTAATAAAACATAATGCTGATTTGTACCTTGGAATGTTATATCATGGAAATTTGAGACTAAAAAGGGTTGACAATCATCTTGATATGTTTTTTAATAATATGAGAAAACCCCAGGTTTGTGCTCATGTTGTTCCATCATTTTTTTTGTGCTATTGGCCATGTGACTATGTTTCCAAAGTTGACAAGACCACCAAATGCCTAGTGACTATTTGGAGAGATTGGTTGGTTCAAGAATTTTTGTGAGTTTTCAAATGTGTTGGAAAGTATTAAAACATTGTTGCTCCACTGGTTCATGTTGTTTTACCCTTGTTGATGAGTTTCCTTCTTTGGATTCCCACTAGGATATATTGTCAATGGTGAGAAGGTGTACTAAGATAATTGTTGGCCTAGATCTCAATGAACCTTTGTAAGAAGTGTATGTGAGAGACAACCTATTTTTGATAGGGTCTTCCCCTGCTCTACATCAAATTGGTATCAGATCCAATAAAGAAAAAATTTAGTGAATTAAAGACAAGTAAAAATGCCCCCAAGAGTGAATCTATTTGCTAGAGAGGTGAAGGAGATAAAGGAGAACTTTGCAAGAGAGATGATAGAGATGAAGGCCCTCTTTGAAGCTAGACATACAATAGTTGAGACCAATCAGAGAAGAGGTGTGATCATAGGAGATTTGAGTGATCAAGAAGAAGAAACAAATGACCACAATCCATAACAAGAGGAACCCCATGAAGAAAGAGATGTTGAAGAGTTGAGGTTGGAGAGATTACTGAAAGCGGTCAGAGGTGAAGGTTCCAAAGTGAAAATGGAACTCCCAATTTATTCAAGTAGTCTAAATAACAAGGAAATTCTTGATTGGATTGGAGAAATAGATCAATAATTTGAATTTGAAGATGTGCTAGAGGAACAACGAGTGAAGTTGGCAAGAAAAAAATTGAAGGGCCATGCATCCCTTTGGTGGGACTATGTGCAAGAAGAGAGAAGGAAGAAAGGAAATGCAAAGATCACATCTTGGGACAGAATGGTTGCAAAGTTAAAAGGTAAATTTCTACCTAGTGATTATGCCATTTAATTGTATAGGCAGCTAAAAAAATTGAAAAAAAAATACATGGATGTAAAGACCTATACTAAAGAATTCTACAAGTTGAGTATTAGATTAGGCCATATGGAAGAGTATGTTGATAAGGTTGCAAGGTATTTGAATGGACTTTTGGGGGTGAAAGGAGGAATCAAGTTGCACAAGGTGAAGATGTTGAAAGTGTGAATTCCCCACCACAAGTTGAAGAACCAAAATTTGGAGAGTTTTTGCTGATGAGAATAAACCTAGTCAAAATTCCCATGGAGAAGGAACCACCACAAAGAAATCCACTCTTCAGGACTACATGAAAATTCCAAGGTAAATGTTGTAAAGTTGTCATTGATTCTGGTATTACTAACAATTTTGTTTTTGTTGAAATTGTAGAGAAGTTAAAGTTGAAAACATTACCTCATGGAACTACATACAAAGTTTCTTGGTTAAACAAAGGGTAGCAAGTGTTAGTGAATGAGAAAATTTGGGTAGAATTCCACATAGGGGGATACAAGGACAAAGTGTTGTGTGACATCATTCCCATGGATTTTTTCCATATGATGCTAGGAAGACCATGGCAATATGGTAAGAAGGCAATCCATGATGGTAGGAAAAACACCTATGTCATAGAGAAGGATGGGGTCCCTTACACTTTGACACCTTTGAAAGAAGATGATCAAGAACCTCAAGTGGGATGTAGTGTGATGGTGTTAGGAGAGAAAGAGTTCATCAAGACCATGGAAGAGGAGGAAATGGGCCTTGAAAACATAGACAAACCTAAATTTGTTGTGATAGCAAAAAATATGGATTATTTTCCTTTGGAGATCCAATTTTTTCTCAAGGAAAATGTTGATGTAGTAGTGGATGACATTCCCAAGAGAGGTCTTAGTCCTCATGTAGATTTGCTAGAATGGGAAGACATATTTTAATTTAGTTGAAGATGCTAAGTATTTGCAATTGGCATATGAGGATGCAACCCGTGTTACTTTTGATTTTCTTAAGTAGTTTGGTGGTTACAATTCAATACAAGATGGTGTTAAGAGGCTCAATCCCAAGTTGGAGCTTCAATCTTTTATCTTGTATACTGATATGAACAAGGAAGAGGAGAGTTCCTTTCATTGTGCATATTCCTTGGAGAAGGCAACACTAAACATTGTAGATTTGGGAGACAACAAGAGGAGACAAAATGCTCTCATTATGATTGCACAAATGAGTAATACTATCTCAATTATAGAACTCCAACTAGTGGATAAGAGAATTGATGTAGCAATATTGCAAGGGATAGTCAGAGGTGCAAATCATGTAGTAGGTTCAAGGAAACCTAAGGTCAGAATGAAGCAAGGTTTAGAGAAAAGGATTGCTAAAATTCCTTTAGACAATTCTGAAGATGAATGTAATCCATGGTTTTCTAAGCATAGTTATGGAAGAGAATAAAATTATGTTGGTGAATCATTTTTAGAACCTAAATTTATAAAGGTTCAAGAGCATGGTCTACAAGCACACACACATGGAGCCATTCCTGATTGGGATCTCAGATGCAAGCAAAGGGTAGATGGAAAAAGAGGAGAAGTTGATTTCAAGATGGGAGATTTTGTTTCTGATTTATACCCCTATAAAGGTGATATCATTGTAGGTGGTAGGGAAGATTTACAATCATTCTCAAACATCCCCAAGAATTTTTCCACTATTGTAGTCCTCCATTCAAGGGGACCTTGAATCATTTCTCTATGGGGGGTATGGTGCAGGGGCACCCTAAGACACCTTGCTACACTTTGGGGTTTTTTTTTGTTTTGTGTCAGTTTTATTTATGTAAATAAGGTCATTTGAGACCATTATAAGTCATTCTAGGTCCATCTTGGGTCATTAGGTGTAATGTAGGAAAAATATGTAAAAGTTGCTAAATTATTGTCAATGTTGTAATGACAACTTTTGTATATTTTTTAAATATCAATTGTGGATTGGTTGGAGGCCTGGAAATGGTTGTAAACATGAAACCAAATATTGGCAGGAGTTTGAATAAAGAAAACTTCAATTTTGCACTCTAAAAACTATGTTTTTCTTATAAAACTGACTATTCTTTCACACTATATGGATTTCCACTTACCGATATAGACGTAAAGTTGATTGGGAAAGTTGTTGGGGTTCATCAACTTTTAAATTCTTTTTTCTTGACTCAAATTCATTGAGTTTTGAGAGAGATACAAGCATTTTTGTGAAAACCGCTCTAAACCCTACCTAAGGTTTCAAACTTGCAAAAAAATGCCATAACTCGAGTTCCCACCATGAGAAAATGTTGCAAATTGGTGGGAAATTTTGTCTTGGCATCATCTACATCCCTACAAGTTTTTGAATCATTTCATGCACATGTGAAGGAGATCTCTTTGAAAAAAATTCTGATTTGCAGTGAAATAGTCATCACACACCCCTCCAACCTAGGGTTTGATAAATCTGTGCATTTTTTTATGTTGTCTAGGTATAGAACATTATTCCATGTTATTTGGAGCTTGTGTAGACCAAAGGTGCCATAGGATCAGTTATTCTTATGTTGGTTGAGTAATAGTGCAACATGTATGCCTTGTGTCAATAAAACATAATGTTGATTTGTGCCTTGGAATGTTATACCATGGAAATATGAGCCCAAAAAGGGTTGAGAATCATCTTGATATGTTTTTTAATAATATGAGACAACCCCAGGTCTATTCTCATGATGTTCCGTCCTTTTTTTGATCTATTGGCCATGTGACTATGTTGCCAAAGTTGACAAGAGCACCAAATGCCTAGTGAATGTTTGGAGAGATTGGTTGGTTCAAGAATGTTTATGGGCTATCAAATGTGTTGGAGAGTATTAAAAAATTTCTGCCCCATTGGTTCATGTTGGTCTACCCTTGTTGATGAGTTTCCTTCTTTGGATGCCCACTAGGCTAGATTGTCAATGGTGACAAGGTGTACTAAGATAATTGTTGGCCTACATCTTAATGAACCTTTGTAAGAAGTGTGTGTGAGAGAGACAACCAGGTTTTATTAAGGTCTTCCCCTGCTCTGCATCAATTACCAATATAGGGCCTCATAGATTTCTTGCTTGATATCCCTTAATGCTTTGGTTGGTTATGCACTCCATTCAATTGTCTATCCCTTCTTGAACATCTTTGATATGGCTTTATTTTTCTTAGTGAAGTTAGGAAAAATCTCCTAACAAAGTTGATCTATCCAAAGAAGGACTGAATTTATTTGACAAACTTGGGTTGAGGGATACTGCTGATAGCCTTAAATTTTTTGAGGTCAATTATTATCCCATCTATTGACACAGTATGTCCTAGAGTCTTACCCTCCTCAACACCAAACCTACACTTTTTGGGGTTTAAAGAGATCCATACTCTATACATCTTTTAAAAATTTAACTCGAGGTGCTTATAATGTTCACCTCTCTCCTTTGAAAATGCAGTCAAGTCATCTTGATATGCCACCATGATCCAATCAATAAGACCAGCAAAATCCATTTCCATTTCTCTCTAAAAAATTGAACTTACATTCTTCAAACCAAATGGTATCCTGACATACACATATGTGCCCCATGGATTAGTGAATGCCATCTTATATTGTTTTGACTCTTTCACAACTACCATGTTGTATCCTAAAAACCTATCCATTATAGACATTAATTATGATCCTATAACTTGTTGCAATAATCGATCCATACTTGGAAGGGGTTAATTATCCTTGAGTGATTTAAGGTTGAGGTTCCTAAATTAAACACACAATTATATATCCCAATTATTTTTTCTTATTGGGACAAGGTTAGACACCCACTCAAAATGTATAAAATATTTGATAATTCATCTTCCTTAATTTTTATCAACTGCATTTGGGGAGCTAAGGTGGGATCGATAGGTCTTTATTTTTGTTAAATACACAAGAAAATTGAGAAGGGGGTGAATCAATTGTACATTAAAACATCAAAACCCTCATTAGCATTTAGATCCACATCAACTTTGTTAGCCTTTAATTTGTTAGAATGATTTAGCATAAATGAAAATAACATAAACTAAAATAGATCAAGACCATGCACAATAGAACACCATATTTACGTGGAAAACCCAAGAAGGGAAAAAAATGATGAGGATTATCTCACAATATAAATTAATTGCAACACCAAATACAATAGGCTCGTTGTTGGAGTGCTCACTACCCAAAAGAAAGAAGGGCTCACTGCTAGATTACAAAAAAAAAAAAAAGATTGTTACAACAAGAAATTCATCTCAATGCAACAAAAAATTACACCACAACATCACCAACATATTTGCAACCTTTCTGAATATTGTAGACACCTTTTGCTCACTGCTTCTAGCAGTCTAACTCATTAAAGCTCTCACTACACTTCACAAATTCATACTTCACACCTCTGCAATTTGCATCACACTCACTACACACCAATCCTTCATCAACACAACACTCATTATACCTTCTTCAACCTTGAAAACATTCTCCAAGGTCCGTTATACACCTCAACTATGCAAATTAAAATTAGGTCGGCACCAAAACACTCCTATAGTGGAAAGGAATAAAGGTATACCACATCACACCTTAACTCTGACCTAAATCCATTCATACATGCCACGCCACGCTTCCACAATTATCAAAGCAAATTTGTAATTAGTGTAAACACCCAAGGTCAGTCGAACTTGTGTAAACACCATCAAACATTTGAATAAATGCTTCCTTTGATCCAAAGATGACTTGTGGATAACAAATATCACTTGAACATAATCTAGAATATTCCAAAAACACCCTAAAATCCAACAAATTCCTTTGCAACAACTTTCCCTTGAAGAATGTACACACCCAACACACTCAAATAATTTTCCACACACTACAACTCAAGAAATCAACTTGGAAAGCACCAAACCACAAACAATTTCAACTAAAAGTAGATATGAACCTTATTAACATGCATCCAAAACTGCAAGACTAGAACACAAACTGTGGAGAAATCTGGAGCAAAACCATTTCTCCCAAACACCACTACAATACACAGTTCACACACTGGTGAGCACAAATTTCTTTGTACAATTATCTAGACTAATAAACTCTGAATATAACACGTATGAACACCTCTAAGAAAAATATTTGAACTGCACAAGCATATCTTCAACATGGAAGAAATGCGGAGCAAAACCAGAACACCACTCTATATGCCAAAACACCTCTGCAACACAATGTTTCCTCTTTTATGAAAATTTTCTCAAAAGCACTTGGAAACCAAGAACCAAAAACATATTCTCATCATATGGAACATCTCCTCATCACAACCAAACCAACTACAACATAGTATCTCAACCATATACATGCTTATCAAAGCAACACTAGAGGTTGACACTAGTAACACTTACTAATGACAACATAATGAAGCATCGCCACAACTTCTCAACCATCACCAATTGACATATATGACAACACCAAATAATCATACTTGCAAAAGTCTCCCCCTTTGTCATTGATGGCAAAAAATTATGTGAAATAACACCAAAAACATATATAACAACTCTGATCACCAACATACTACTCCATACCAACTCTTTTCCTTTCTGCCCCTTTCATCATACTCTCCTTGTTCATTCTACTCTTTCCTTTTTTACATTATTCTCTCCCCCCCTTTGACATCAATGGAAAAGGGAAACACATTTGCATGTATTTCCCCATTTGACATCAATCATACTTGTACCTACTCACCATTGCTCTGTAGCATCTTTTCCTTTTTATTGTTCTACATACTCCCGTTTAGGAGCACACAACAAACTGTACCAACCAACAACCACTACACATATCCTTTGACACAACTGAAAAATGAAAACACCAACCTGCACTATCACTTACTCCACTTGACTACAACAACCAACAACGTCACAATCTACTACCCCTAAGTTGTAGCCTCCAACATATGTCCAGAACAATGAATGAATCTTGAGATCCACTAGAATAATGCATATCCTTATGCATATAGTGCAAAGAAGGAGGGGTAATAACCCCTAACTTCTCTCAAGGATGCTCAAAAGTATCCTTAGGAAGAGCCTTAGTAAATATATCAACAACCTGATCCTTTGTAGGCAACATACTCTAGCTTCACCTCATTCTCTACAACCTTCTCTCTCAAAAAGTGATATTAGATTGAGATATGTTTGTCCTTGAGTGCATCACTAGATTCTTTGAAATGTTAATAGCACTTGTATTGTCACAGAAGATATAAATTTCTTCATCATATACCACTTTGATATCCTTCAAGGTTTTCCTCATCCACAACACCTATGTGCAACAAGCTGTTGCTGCAATATATTTTGCCTTTATAGCAAATAAAGACACTAAATATTACTTCTTTCTTGGCTAGGATACCAATCTGCATCCAAGAAATAATGCACCATCACTTGTACTTTTCTTATCATCCACACAACCTGTCCAATCTACATTTGTATAAGTAATCAGAGAGAAATTAATATCCTTTGGATACCATAAACCATTTTTCCTAGAGTACCTTTCAAGTATTTGAATATCCTCTTTATTGTTCCAACATGTGACTCTCTAGGATCTTGAAATCTAGCCACAATACAAATTGCATGCATGATATCTGGTCTATTAGTAGTTAGGTATAGAAATCCTCCAATAATTAACATATACTTACTCTAATTAGCCTTAAGAGATTCATCATTCTTGCTCATCTTGCAACTAGTAACCATAGGAGTACATACCAGTTTAGAATCTTCCATTCCAAACTTCTTCAACATTTCTCTGACATACTTTGATTGTAAAATGAATATTCCTTTCTCTATTTGATTGATTTGTAGTTGAAGGAATAAATTCATCTCCTCGAACATAGAAATCTCAGACTCTTTATGCATCTCTTCTGTAAATCTCTCACACATAGCTTCATTTCCTCTAAAGATTATATCATCAGCATATATAACCACAATCAAATTTTTATCCTTTTCAAATTTGAAATAAATATAAATATCTATGGTACCTTTATTGAATCCTTGTTGTAACAAGTACCTATCCAACCTTGCATACCAAGCTCTGGGAGCTTGGTTCATTCCATAAAGTGTGTTCTTCAATCTATAGACCATATTCGGTTTGTCTGATAACTAAAATCCTTCCAATTGTTCAATATATACTTCTTCCAATTCACCATTCAAGAAAGCAAACTTTACATCCATTTGATAAACTTTGAAATCTTTATGTGTTAAAAAATCCAAAAACATTCTAATTGCTTCCATTCTTGCCACCGGAGAAAGTTTCTCCTCAAAATCTATTCCTTCTACTTGTGAGTAGCCCTTACACAAGCCTTACCTTGTTTCTTACTACTTCTCCATTCTCATTTAGTTTGTTTCGGAATACCCACTTAGTTTCAATTGCATTCTTGTTTTTTGGTCTTGGGACAAGTTCCCAAGTCTAATTTTCCTCAATCTACATTAGTTATTCTTCCATTTCCTTGATCAAATACTCATCCTTGCATGTTTCAATCACTATTTTAGGTTTAACTTTAGAATGTAAACATAGTTATACGTGTTCTTCTATCATTGCATCTTTTCTTCTTGTCAACACACCTTTTCTTTTATCACCAATGAAATGATCTTCAAAATGATTTTTTTGCACATGCTTAGGAGTCTTAGGGATCCTTCCTAGAGCTTCTTTCTCCTTACCTTCATCTCTATTATTTTCTCTACATAAATAACCATGTGATTCATATCCATCTATCACCACTGAGTTCTTTTGTATTTTTTCATCCACTTTGACACTTGAAATCTCAAAAACCTTCTTCAACCTCTTATTGTAGCACTGTTAAGATTTGCTTCTTGTAGAATATCCAAGATAACTTCATCATATCTTGTATCAAACTTTCCTAAGTTCTCTTCATCTCTTATGATATAGAACTTGCTTCAAAACACTCTAAAGTATTTTACAGTAGGGATCCTTCCATACCACAACTCATAGGCAGTATTTTTACTTTTTTCTCTTGCTTGAACTTTGTTAAGTATGTAGACTATAGTATGAATTGCTTCTCTCCAGTACACTTCCAATAGGTTTTCTTCTTTCATCATGGTTCTTGCAGCTTCTTGAATAGTCCTATTCTTTCTTTCAACCACTCCATTTTGTTGAGGGGTCCTAGGGTCAGATAAATGCCTCTTTATTTCATGATTCTCATATAAATTGTTGAGGTCATTGGAGGTGAATTCTCCACCTTTGTTAGACCTCAAACATTTTATTTTCGTATCCATTTCATTCTCAACCATAACTTTGAATGCTTTAAACTTATCTAGAGCTTTTTATTTTTCTTTGAGAAAAGTAACCCAAGTCATTCTAGAGTAATCATCAATCAATAGCATGAAATACTTGTCATCTTGAAATCTTCTTTCTTTGGTAGGACCACAAAGATCTATATACACCTGCTCCAACAATCTAGTAGTAGATTGTTCTTTGACTTTGAAACTTCTTGCTTGCTTCACAATCTAACATTATGTGTAAATAGAATTGATGGGCTTTGTAATCTTTGGCAGATATCTCATAGCTTGAACTGAATTGATCCTCACCAGGCTATCAAAATTGATGTGACACATTCTTCTATGCCATAGCCAAATTTCATTAATTTGAGTCATAAAGAAATGACCATAAACCCCTTTAAGCTGATAAAAATTTCCATCTATCCTTCTAGTAGCAACCATAGTTCCAAAGCCTTTTTGATCTCACATCCATCATCCTAAAACATAATATTATATCCTTTACTACAAATTTTTCCAACACTCAAGAGGTTATGCCTTAAACCCTTAACATAAAGAACATCATTTGTATTATGCTTGCCATAAAAAGTGGTAGAACCTTTTCCACATATCTTAGCAGATGTATCATCACCTAACTTAACTAGACCTCCATCATATTTCTCAAGTTTAACAAACTTACTTTTATCACCGGTCATATGATTTGAGCATCCAATATCAAAGATCCAGTGTTTTTCTCCTCTCTAGCATGAAAAAAAGTCACCATAGTTCCTTCAACTTTGTGACCTACTTCGGGAGCATTTTTCTTCATACATGACTCAGAGTTAGTAGTTAGATTCAACATTTATAGCCATGAATGTTAAAGCATTCAATATACTCATCATCTCCATAGTCAAATTCATCATCAGATATACTACATCATCTTCTCTAACATAATAACTTTTCTTAATTGTTTTACCTTTGTTCTCCTCATTCTTGTCATTCAAAGCTTTGTTTGGACATCTTGAGGCATAATGACCTATCTTTCCACAACTAAATTTTTTTAAAGGTAACTTACCTCTATACATTCCAGTACCCTTTTGCATTCTCCTCACAAAGTTTGCTTCTACATCATCAAGATCTTTCTTATCTAATTCTTCAGTCTTTTTTTATTTTCCAACCTTAAAATTAGTCTCATCTTTTGCATTACTTAGACAAAAATCTCTCATCTCAAAAGTAGATACAACACCATACAACTGATCTCTAGTATATTTGCTTAAATCTTGAGCTTCCTCAATAGAATAAACTTTATGACTATAAGCTTTAGGAAGAGTTCTCAGTACCTTATTTACCACTTCTTATTCAAGCTTTCTACCAAGACCTCTGATGGAGTTAACAGTCTCATCCACCTTATGCATGTAGCTTGTAATTTTTTCATCTTCTGACATCCACATGTTCTCAAATATGATCTTTATATTTTGCATCTTAGCTTGCTTGACCTTATCATCTCCTTCATAAATGCTTTCCAAATTTTTCCAGATCTCTTTAGCAATTTTTAGATTCATAGCTTTCACAAGTTCAATATTAGAAAGACAACTTAAAAGAGTTTAAGGTTTTCTTTACCATTTTTTTAATAGGCCTTGATCTCATCATCAGTACTCGGTCCATTTTTAGGCATAGTGTATCCAGTCACAATAGACTTCCAAACTCCATATCCAAGGGATACGAGAAAACCTTCCATCCTTGTCTTCCAAAATGCATAATTTGATCCGTCAAATAAAGGAGCATTTCTCTTGTGCATCATCCCAGATCTACCTCAAGCGGTTAAGCTTTCTTCCAATGAACCTTGCTCTGATACCAATTGTTGAATGCACAAGACAGTTGAGAGGGGGGTGAATCAATTGTATATTAAAACATCAAAACCCTCATTAAAATTTTGATCCGCATCAACTTTGTTAGCCTTTAATATGCTAGAATGATTTAGCATGAAGGAAAATAATAGAAATTGAAACACATCAACACCATGTACAATAGAACATAGATTTATGTGGAAAACCCAAGAAGGGAAAAACTATAGTGAGGATTAGCTCACAATATAAAATAATTGAAACACAAAATACAATAGGCTCAGTGCCCAAAATAAAGAAGGGCTCACTGCCAGATTATAGAAAAGAAGAAAATAATATTGTTATAATGTGAAATCCATCTCAATGCAACAAAAAATTCCACCACAACATCACTAGCACATTTGTAGCCTTTCTAAAGATTGTATACACCTTTTCCTCACTACTTCAAGTATTCTAACTCATTAAAGCATGCATTGTGCTTCACTAATTCACACTTCACACCTCTACAATTCACATCACACTCACTACACACCAATCCTTCATCAACACAAAACTTATCTATACCTTTTTCAACCTTGAAAACATTCTCCAAGTTCATCTATGCACCTCAACTGTGTAAATTTAAATTAGGTCAACACCAAAACATTCCCATGGTGGAAAGGAATGAATTTAGACCACATCACACCTTAAATTAGTTCTAAATCCATTCATACACGCCACACCACACTTCCACAATCATCGAAACAAGTCTACAATTAGTGTAAACACCCAAGGTCAGTTGAACTTGTGTAAACACCATCAAACATTTAAATACATGCTTCCTTTAATCCAAAGACAACTTGTGGACAACAAATATCACTTGAACATAATCTAGAATATTCCACAAATGCCTTGAAATCCAACAAATTCCTTCACAACAACTTTCCCCTAGAGAGTGTACACACCCAACACACTCAAATAATCTTCCACAACCTGTAACTTAAGAAAGTGACTTGTGAAGCACCAAACCATGAATAATTTTAACGAAAAGTAGATATGAACCTTATCAACACACATCCAAAACCATAAGACAAGAACACAATCTGTGGAGAAATTTAGAGAAAAATGTTTCTCCCAAACACCACTACAATACATAGTTCACACACTGGTGAACACAACTTTCCATGTACAACGATCCAAACTAAGAAACTTTGGATATAAAACCTATTGGTGCAGGAGCACCCACAAGTTACCTTAGGTTGCCTAGATAGTCTTGACTTGGAAATTTGTTTAGGACTAACCTAGCAAACTTTTCATGTTCCTTTATGTTTTTGCCTTTGTGGCATTTGGGATCAGGTGTTGAATTGTTGAAGGTCATGTTGACCATTGGACAGGTTTGAGGTTTTGGCTACAAGGAAGGCTTAAGACCTTTTTAGGTGTTAGTTTTTCTAATTTTGCAAATAAGGCTTAAGGGAAGCCACAAGTGGCCAAGGAGTAGTTAAGACCAAGCCTAACTATTTTAGAGACCCTATTTAAGGGTGACCTCGACATGGAAGTGGGGTTGGAAGCATTTACATTGTTTGGAGTTTTTGAATTCAAGGAAAACAGTGTTCTTAGTGTGAATTTTTGTTTTTGTCTCAAAGTAGAGCTTTAATGGATTGAGTTTGATTGAGTAGTGTAAGTAGGATGTAGTGTACTTTTTGGTTAAGCACTGTGTGGTAGTGGATTAGTTTATTAGTTCAAATTCAAGCACTGTGGTAGATAGTTGTTTCCTTTCATTTGCTGATCTGACAGGTTGTTAGTAGAAAATGGAGGTTTAGATCACATTCCCACTGTACATAACATATGGCACCTTGGGAATTGTGACTATACTCCATGCTTTTACATAGTGTAGGGTTAGGAGGTCTTGACAGTTTTGAAAGCACCATGGAAGTCTTCTTTTAGGCGAGCCAAGAAGTGTCCGGCTAGGGAAGACAAGAAGTGCAGAGCACTTGATTTGTAGGGGTGTCCATTCCCTGTCAAATCACGGTGTGGAGAGGGTAGGTATGAACCTTTCCATGGCCTAGCATGGAGGAGGAAGCTTCACCAATCCATTTGGTGAGAGAACAACTTGACAGTCTGTTGTGTGGTCAAGAAAACCTAAGCAAAAGGCCTAATTTGCCAAAATGAAGGTTCAGGTTGTGTATGGTCAGTTGAGGATTAAGACCCATAGAATCTTTGAGGAATTGGCATAAGGACCAAGAACCCCAAGGGAAGATTCTGAGTTCTTTGGGAAACTTTGGAGATCCAACCTATTTTCTTAGAGAAGGAGGCCTAATTGGGGCTCCTAGGCTAGTAGCCTTTTTAACCCTAAATGAGGGTTTGGTGGAAGCAATGAGAAGATGGAGTTAAGTGGACCTCTAAGAGCTATAATGGGATGGAAATAACCTATGAGAAACACCTCCACACCCTTGCAAATCTAGGCTCTAGGTTTGGAGTATTGTAGCCTTTAAAGTGGATTAAGGGCTAGGTGAGAGTTGCAAGATTGCACCAAGGTGGACTTGGTAGGAAGAACTATGGTGATAGGTGGGTTGGCAAGGAGAACCAGGGGATCCTAGGTTAGTAGAGATCCTATAGGTTGCAAGGGGTGGGAAAAGATACCCTAGAGATCTTGCAAGCAAGACCTAGAGCATGAATCAGTGATTGATTCACCCAACCTCCCTATCACCTATGAACACCTCTGAGCAACATATCTCAACTACACAAATAGATGTTCAACATAGAATAGATATGGAGCAAAACCAGAACACCACTCTATATGCCAAAACACCTCTACAACACACTATTTCCTCTTTTATTCAAATTTTCTCAAAAGAATTTGGAAAGCAAGCACAACAAAAATAGTCTCATTATCTGGAACACCTCCTCATCACAACCAAATAAATTGCAACATAGCAACTCAACCATACACATTCTTATCAAAGAAACACTAGAGGTTGAAACTAGTAATACTTATTAATGACAACATAATGAAGCATCATCACAACTTCTCAACCATCACTAGTTGACATCAATGACAACACAAACATAAGCTTGTTGAAATCAATGACAACACTAGCTACTCATACTTGCAACAGTTTCTACCTAAATGTTTTAGCATCAATATGAAGTGAGATTGCATGCTAAAATAAATCCTCCCTATAAGCCTTTAACTCATCATAAGAAAATACAAAAAAAAAAATCAAATTTATGCAGTAGGGATATTAGCATTTTCTTCTCATGAGGTTTTAGTTTCTTATTGACATAAACCATCTTAGGGTTTTTAATTGTTCTCAAATTCACTCCTTCAATATCATCTTCATGAGTTGACTTTTTTCCTATAGTAGTCTTCAATGTCAAACATCTTCTCTAAGGAAACCAATACTTTGGGAATAGTATTCATTTTAATTTGTACTATCTCATTCCTAAAAAATATTTCTTTTATATGTCCTCTATCTCAAACATTGGCTTCCTATCAATGAGTTGACTATCAAACTCATCCATACTATTCAAGAACTTATAAAAAAATAATAGTCATCAAATACCTTCCAACTACATATGTTATTTGGTATTGTAGGTCTTACTAAGAATTTAATGCTTTTCTACAACAAAGGAAGATCTTCATTCAAAATGTGCCTTCATGTTGCATTAGAAAGAGTATCAGCCACCAAGTTCTCACTTCTATCTATCCATTCAATGCTAATGGTGTCAAAAAAATTTATCTTGTCCCAAACAACATTCTTGTACATTTTGAGTTTTCTCTTTTTAGCTGCATATGTTGTTGCACTATAAGCTCAGAATATCCATGGATTTTCATACATATAACACCATTTTTTGAGTTATATTCAATCCCAATAATAGGGCCTCATATTAAATAATATTATTAGCAATCACACCTTACTATGTGCAATAGGTACGTTGAAGATGTGTGGAAGGTTAATTAGGATAAATTCTAGTCTATTTTGTGCATACATTCATGCAGTACATGAGGTCAATTAGTAGGCCATTTATAAAATGATGTTGTTTGTGCAAAAAATGTCTCAATAAAGAAGTTATAGCTTCAAATCAACTATGCATCCACTTACAAGGATAAACATGATTGAAATAAAACCTCAGAATCAGGAAGATAATGAAGCTTCATTACCAACAAGCTCATGTTATGTTTGAAATATGGAGAGAGGGAGAGAGAGAGATAGGGAGAGATAGGGATAGAAATATGGAGGCATAGGGTGGAAGAGTGAGAGAGAGTGATAAGGAGGTAGAGATAGAGATAGAGATAGAGATAGAGATAGAGATAGAGATAGAGATAGAGATAGAGGTAGAGGTAGAGGTAGAGGTAGAGGTAGAGATGGAGATGGAGATGGAGATGGAGATGGAGATGGAGATGGAGATGAATAGAAGGAGAATGAGAGATAAGAGAGAGAGGAGAGAGGGATAGATAGAGATGGAAGAGATAAATATATAGAGAGGGATAGAGAGGGAGATAGATGGATGGATAGAGAGAGGGAGGGAGACATGTCTAGATATAAACGGGGGGAGAGGAAAATAGAGGTGGAGATGAAGATAGAGTGAGAGGAAGAGGGAGACAAATAAATATAAGAGAAATACAAAGAGAGATAGGGAGATAGAGAGATATAGAGGGAGAGGGAGAGGGAGAGATAAAGAGATATAGATGGTGAGATAGAGTGATAGAGAGATAGAGGTATAAGGAGATATAGAGAAAGGAGAGGGAGAGGGAGAGAAAAAGAGATAGATAAACAAAGAGAACTAGAGATGGGTAAATAGAGATGGAGATAGGGAGAGAGAAATAGGGGAGATAAAGAAAGGGATAAAGAAGTAGGTGGAGATAGAGATATATGGGAAGAGAAAGAGGATAAGAGAGAGAAAGAGAGGGATAGAGATATGTGAGAAGAGAAAGGGAGAGAGAGGTAGATATAGAGAGATATAGAGGGATAGGGAGGGAGGGAGGGAGGGAGATAAATGGAGAGAGATAAGTAGAGAGGTGAGATAGAGAAGAGGAGGAGAGAGGGAGAGAGATAGGTTGAAGAGGGAGAGAGAGAAGATAAGGAGAGAGGGAGAGAGGGAGAGAAAGAATAGAGGGAGAGAGGGAGATGAATACGTAGAGAGGGAGAGGAAGAGAGAAGAAGTTGGGGGAGATAGGGAGTGACAAAAATAGTGGGATGTATAGAGAGAGAGGGAGGGAGAGAAACAAAAAGAAATAGGTAGAGGAGGAGAGATAGATAAGAGAGGGAGAGAGGGAGAGAGATAGGTTGAAAAGGGAGAGAGAGAAGAGAGTGAGAGAGGGAGAGAAAGAAGAGGGGGGAGAGAGGGAGAGGGAGAGAGAAGAATATGGGGGAGAGAGGGAAAGATAGATCAATAGATAGAGAGGGGGAGAGGGAGTGAGAAGAATATGGGGGAGAGAGGGAGAGATAGATCAATAGATAGAGAGGGGGAGAGGGAGTGGGAGATATAGAGAGATAAAAAGTGATAGGGATAGATATATCAATCACCCTCCAGGCTATATCTCTATCTATTCATCTTTATCTCTCTATCTCTATACCTCTCACTATCTATTTTTCTTCCTCTCCATTTGTATGTTTCTCATTATCTCCCTCTCTCTATATATATTTTATTCCCTCTATTTATCTTTATCTCCCTGTCTCTTTATATGACTTTATCTCTATTTATGTCTCTCCTCTTCTCTCTTTCTCTTTTCCTTTATCTATTTTTCTCTATCTCTCTCCCTCTTTGTTCCTCTATATATCTACCTATCTCTCTCTATATATCTCTCTCTCTCTCTCTCTCTCTCTCTCTCTCTCTCTCTCTCTCTCTCTCTCTCTCTCTCTCTCTCTCTCTAGCTTTGTTTCTCTCTTTTCTCCTTTTTTCTCCCTATCCATCTTTTTATCCCTTTATTTCTATATTTTTTCATCTATCTTTATCCATCTTCGTCTCTTTCTCCTCCTTTGTCTCATTTTTCTCCCTCTCTCTTGCTCTCTTTCTCTTTTTTCTCTCTCAACCTAACTATATCTTATCTCTATCTCCCTCTCCCTCTTCATTTATTTTCTCTTCCTCTCTTTCAATCTCTCTCTCGCTATATATATTTATCTAAATTTGTCTTTCTATCATTCTCTATCTTTTGATTTTCTATTTTTTTAATAGCTAATAAGCTACATATAGTGTGAGATTTGAGTCTAAAACAAGTCTCACACCTGCAAAGCATTATTGATTCATTGGAAAACAAGTTTCAGCTGCCATTTAATGGTAAACCAACTATCGCTTAATGGTAAAATCCTCCAAAATATTAGGTAAAAGCTTCAAAATTTTGCTTATCACATAAAATCTAGATAAATATTGATTGGACAATTGGATTGGAACATTTTATTTCCATTTGCAATATTTTTTGTCAATTCAATGAAAACTTCTTTTTTCATTTGCATTGCTTTATGTTTTAAATATTGAAATGAGAGAAAAATCAAGATTTTTTTCAAATCACAAATCTATAAATCACATTCAACTGCAAAACTATTATATTGAATTGTATTTAAAATACCAATATTCTCGTATAAAACAAGTTAGGGGAATATAACTACCAAAACCAAATTCTTATTTATTAAATTAACAATAGCTTGTTAATTTGTTTATTTAACTATATGTAAGTACTAAATTTCTAACACCCCCCCTTAGTACTAACATAGAGGAAATCTATAAATTAGTACACATATTCTTCATCAATCTGATGTGGAACTTCTTCATCACTTGAAGTGTGGTCTTGTCCTTCAATCATCAAAGCGTTATCCTACAACTTTCCATCAAGAAGATCCTGTACTCTTTGTTTGCAATTCAATACTACATGCCCTATCTTTTTACAATAGAAACATGTGCCACTTGTATGTTTTAACTTTTTCATATGTTTGGATTTTTTGTAAGAAGAACTAGCTTTGTTTTGTGCATTCAATGCAATTTCTTCTTCTAAAACATGTTTTTTTCTTTCATCAAGTAGTGTGGATATAATACTTTCTAGACTTGGATTCATTTTGCTTAAGGTGAATGCTTTGTGAGACATACTATTTGACACACTATTTAAAAGTATGTCTTTAGCATCATTTTCCTTTATTTCTTCATTTATACCAGCCAATTGATTGATGAAGGAACAAATTCTATTGATGTGAGACAGTACATCTCCACCTTATTCCATTTTCAAACCATACAACTTTTGTTTTATAGTTATTTCTGCACTATCAACTTTTCATCCAAACAAAGTATTTAATGTTTCCCAAATATCCTTAGAAGATTTTTTAAAATCTACATGATGAAAATAAGGTTTAGATAAACCAATACCGGTTATAACCAATGATTTCTTATCTTTTACCTTCCATTTTTTAAGTTCATCTGCATTTGTAGGCTTTGGCACTGTACCATCAACAATTTCCCAGAGATCTATTTCAATTAACACTAATTGTATTTGAATTTGCCAATTGTGAAAATCATTTCAATCAAACTTTTCATAAGGGCTTAATTTATCCATTATGTGTTGAAGAATTTGTGTCCTTAAAATAATATTTATATCTTCAAAAATTCTCCACACTTTTATTTTTCAAAAATAGAAAGAAAAACTCATAACAACACCCCTCTTTGTAAAAAACTTTGACAAAAATTTCAAACAAAAAAAATACCTCTGAAACCTGTTACACTCCTTTCCCTCTATGGGTGTATCTGTATACAAACATACCTCGCCTCTTCTATATTATACGAAGAGCTCTTTGAATGCTAATCTAGTAGATTCCTAACATCATAGAGAGCATTGTTGGCATTGTAGTGAGTCCATATGTATAAATTTAATGTTGAAGCAAGAGTCACCAAGATGATGTATGGCACTAACAAATATGCAACCACCGCATCAACATACCAAAAAAGATATATGGTTGCAACAATAGCAAACCACAATAGCACAATATCAACAAATGCAACACCCAGACTATGTAGGCTAAAAACCAGAAGGAACTTTACGTAGAGGAATCAAATATAATATTACTTGGAGCACCACTAGTAATAAAGGACAGAATAATCCCAGATATAGTGTGCTTTATATTTTTTGAATCATTGCAAAATATACAAAATAGATTTGTTGAAAAATCTTTAGAGACTTTATGCAAATGCAGTTGTAGGTGTAATTTTGAATCAAGTGGGTGTAGCCCATTTAACTTTCCCTATTTAAAAAAAAAAAATTGAGATGAAAACAATGAACAAAATGAAGGTTTTAAATTATGGAAAGAATTCAAACACAATGGAGAGAAAAAGAAGGAATGTAGATGAATTATGGATAAAAGGATTTTGCACATGGTCTACATTTCTCACCTATTGAAAAATGCAAGAATGGAAGAAAACAATAGTAGTTGCGCGTGGTCCTCATTGTAGTACCATTGTAAACACCACTTTGGATGAAGACAAACGAATGGAAGGAGATCAGACAGAGGTCCAGGAAGAAACCTACTCTGATACCATATTGAAATGAGAGAAAAATCAAGATTTCTCTCAAATCACAAATTTGTCAATCACATTCAACTACAAAATTGTTACATTGAATTGTCCTTAAAATGATAATATTCTCGTATAAAACAAGTTACGAGAATATAACTACCAAAAACAAATTTTCATATATTAAATTAACAATAGCTTGTTAATTTATTTATTTAACTATATGTAAGTACTAAATTTCTAACATTAAATCTATAAGCAAATATTTCATAATCAAATAATACTTAATTTCTTTAAAAAAATCTAGATTTGTCTAATTTTTTCATTCGATTATTTAGCACTTATTATTAATTGTTTAATCTAGCCACATGTAACTAGAATTTGAACCTCCTTTTGGTGCAAGTGCTAGTATATATACCTCTCTCTATACATAATTGTCTCCCCCTCTATCTCTTTATTTTTCCTAATTGGTGTGCCTATAACACACTCCTCGTTCGGACTAGGGACCCCCTCTTTCCTTTTTGGCCTTCACCGGGTCGTTTTCACCTTTGCCTCATTTTGCAAGCCCCATTTATGAGCTTAAATTGGTCACATGTAGTAAATTTACCAATTTCCAATTGACCAAATTCATCACCCCTAGAATTTGCTAAGTCATTTGCCTCTGTAGGTTTGGGCCTACGGGATTCCCTTAGTTGTTTTCCCCTTTGTCCTCCACGCTTCACGGGCCCACAGTTGTGGATCTCCCTTTACAGGTTGATTTCATTGTCTCGTTGCTAACATGTGGCTAACTCCAACAGTCTACCCGCATTGCGAGGTCCATAGTTTCCTTTGCCACTTGGGTCTCCATCGATGGTCGCACCTAATCGAGTTTTCACAAACCCACCAACCTGACCTATCATCATATTGGGCATTTAACACACACCATTAATGACATTTTGCATATAAATAGAAGTGTTGACCAGTCATTTTCACCCTTAAATTTTTGAATTTCAAGAGTGAACTAGGAGCACCAGCCCACACAAGATCCTATTGTGAATTCAAGCCAATTTTTCATCGAATCCTCGCTCCATTTTCCAGTAAACTACGTTTAAAATTTTAAAGGGGTGTTTTCTCTAGTTAGGGTTTTGAAAAAATTTAAATCTTGGGAATCAAACCTTAAAACACCTAGAAACCTTCACAATCCTTGGTCCCATGTGAAAAAATTTCTCCCAACATTCGAAAAATTCCCCAAGATCGGTTCAAACTACACCCTCACGATCATGCGGAATCCCATCCCGCCTTCACTGTTCTTCATGTGGTGGATGAAACCTTGTGGGCTGCACTATCTCTCTAACCATTTTTAATAGATTTGAAATCTCAGAAAATGATTAAGTTCTTGGTCCTATGTGGAAAATCCTGTGCGGGATTTTTCTTGTGGATGACCCTGACCCCATTGTCATTACCTTAAGGCCAGAGCATCGCATCACCCCGTAGTGTGGACTTTGCATCCTTTGTTTCCCACTCCATTTTCAAAAATCCAGGGAAGGAACTAAGTTTGGGCCTCACTAGGTACAAACCTATGTGACCCATCGACTGTGGGTTACTATTAATCAATCACCGCTATCTAGCATCCTAGTGCAGCAATTGCCCACACTATGGGGCCTGCTTCTATCACTGCTGCCAGGTGGCTAAAATTTGCTAGGTCCTAAATTATTGCGGGTTGTTGCATGCAACTCGCCATCCTTTGATCAATGTTTCCTAATGGCGAAGCCACCCTATCTTCCCACAATGCGGACTTTGCTCCCTTCGTTGTCTTCCCATCTTTGAGAGTCTGCTGAGCTAAAATGCTAAGTCTAAAGCCACATGCAAGCTGACCTCTATGGGTGGCCATATGCAGATGGCCCCTACCTCATTGTCATTTTTTAACTGCCAAGTGACTGCATCATCCCATGTGGTGGGTTCTGCAGGAGTGGCTTCCCTTTGCTCTTTTAAAGTTTGATAACGCTAAAACTTAAGTCTAGGAGCTCAATGCGGATCATTGCCTATGGATCGTTGCTTGTGGATTGTCGTCCCTCCAAGGTTGTTCCTTAATAGAAAACATCTCAAAATGGCTCGATGGTTTCCTCCCACCTTTTCCAAAGTGATCAAACCTCAAGACACAACATTAAGCATCTAAGCTGCCCACGGGTCCCATAATGTGGAACTCTGCATGTGGGTGGCCATCTCTCGAATACTGCTCTTTAATGGCTAAACTTCAAATAGTGATCTACCTCATGGTACATGCATGCCCTGAACCCACAAGTACACCCAAGCATAATTGAGGGACATCAAGTGCCTCATTTCTCAATGCCACACGTCCCTAATCACTTCAAAAGAAATCTAATCATCAACCATGTGGAAGCCTCACTACAGGCAGCTATCTGCAAATCTTTGTGGCCTTAGAGTCATTTCTCACTATCTTCCTCCTAATGACTTCTAGCCTTGGGAAACCCACATCCCTAGGCCCGCATTTGCCTAATTGATCCAAATGAACTCTAAATGTTAAACAATAATGAATTTTATGATCTTTTAATGATGTAGAAATGGATCTAATGCTTGATTTGTAGAATTTGATTGATGCTTGCTTTGATTTATATGTGAATGCACTTATTGTATCCTTTGCATGCAGGATTTATGGAACTTGTTGCAGGTCCATTAAGGAGGTCCATTGAGAAAACTAACAAAGGAAAGAAGCATGGTCGGACTCCAAGAGGAAAAGAAGAAAAGGATGAAATGAAGTATCAATTCCATGGAGTGGAGCGTACCTCCAAGATCTCCTCTACCTGGGACTCCGTATTAGACACAAACTTAGGGCACGTAGACATTGATGAGTTTAGACAAAGGGTGATTGTCAACCCTACCATAGGGAATGCCCAGAAGATCAAGGAAAGTAGCCTTTCCAAGGTTGTTGGCTTTCCTCCTGCCTTGGTTGCTCTAGAATTGGTCATGGCCACCGAGAAGCTTACCACTCCAACAAAAAAATCATTGATCATGATGGGAGGGTACTGGTAGATTTTTTAGCTAAATCTATTGGCTGCACATTCCACATCCCCATGTTTGACACAATGGAGGAGGTAACGAAAGAGTATGCTAAAAAAATGTGGAAAGGTGACCCCATCACCTACAAAAGGATAATCAACCAACAATGATTAAAGGATAAGAGGGGTAGTGCCAACAAGGTACACCAAGAGCTATTCATGAGTGATTTCTTCAAAGAATACCTCGATTTGGTCACTTTATGAGGTAGAGTAATGGGCCTATCGACTATTGCTTTCTTTGAAGAATGGATGTTTTACTTTGTTGAGGAGATCATCTGAGGGGAGGCCAAGTTCCACTGGGCAAAAATGATTAGTGACAACTTGCACAATCAGCTCATGGCCATCAAGAAAACCTCCTAGTTTCATATGACCTCATATCTGCTATACCTCCTTGTGGAGAAGTTCCCATATAAAGGAATTTTTAGTGCAAGACAATTAGGAATAAAGAAAGGAGAATGTAAAGTCTATGACTAGTATCTCTACTTGCAGTATATAAATTTCAAGAGAGAACACAGGAGCATAAATTATTCCTTCAGTACTCACATAATCAAACTCCTAGGAGAAGACTTTGCAAGAAGGTTATCACACAATGCAAAGTCCTTCATCAAATGGTTTTTGTATTTATTCATACAGTTCCCAAAGTTCACATATATTAGAGTAGAAGGGTTCTTAGGGAGGCCATACCAATTGTTGCACTATCCAAATGACCGCATCATTTTGCTGGAGGTTTCTTGGAAGCTCTGAACTGCCCACACACTATTGAGTGATAAAAATCGAGATTGGATCTCATAACCCCTGACCTTCAAGCAAGGAATGTATTCCTTCCCCATTGCTCAATGTGCAGAGTATTTGGACAGGGAGTTGACAAAATGTAACTTGGATCCTCACATAGACCGAGGAAGAATGGACCCATATGGAAAATTGAAGTGCGTCGAAAGGCAATATGCCCACCGATGTTGAGGACTTATGGGCCAACTGTGGTGATGACAAAGAAGTGTGAATAAGGCATTATATGAGGATGAATGCTCAATTTCTCAGGTTTTCCAACTTGTTCTAGGTGTCAAACTAAATTTTCGAAGAGGAAGACAATATTGTTGATGATAGATATAATGTTGTGGCCAAATTTCCCCTACCTATCATTGATTGGAATGAAGAAGAGGTCACTGACCTTGATATATTGACTCAGCCTATTGAAATCAAAATGAGATAATGGGTGGATGCATAAATTGCTTGACTCAAGGTGCAAGGCACCAAGTTGACATATGGTGAGCTTGAGGACAAGCTTGAGAGTGAAACTAATAGTGGTGCAGTCATTGCCTCATCAGAAGAATCACCTAAGCCCCCACCAACAATAAGGTCGAAGAAGAGAAAGGATGCACCCAAGCGTTAGCCAAAATAAAAGGTGTATTCCAAAAAGTCCACTAAGGGAGAATCATCCAAAAGAGTAAGAAGAATGGGGATGTTGGTACTTGAGATTCCCACCATCTAGGAAGAGAGACCTCATGAAGAAGAAGAAGAGACCGAGTATCTATGTTCACCACCCACCACTTTCGCTCTCGGTGCCACTATCACCATTGCCACTCCTCCACCTTCTACCTCTTGAGCTTTACCCATTTCATCTTCGCCCACCGTGGACATCTCATTCCACCTCATCTCCACCTCATCAACTGCTCTAATAATAGTACTTGACTCTTCCATAAAATCCCCACTATCCTCTTCTTCAATCACATCGATGCTTCCTACCCTCTCCACTTTTCCACCATCCATGCCCTCAATCTCTATGCCACTGCCCATCTCGTTGCAAGCTTTTGCATCATATATGCAGAACATTCCTATCGAGTTTCCTAGGGTAATCCTTAACCCCAAGGTTCAAGGATGTATGGCATCACTTGTTGTCGCTTTGCCTCTCCCACCCCCACAACTTGAACCACCAACAATGGAGGCCATGATGCAAATATCAAAAGAGATGGAAAGGCTCCATGTTGAGCAATATAAAGAGATTGCAAAAGAATTAGCAGATGAGCCCAAGAATTATGATGAAGAGGAATACTTGAACACTTAGAGAGTGGATTGAATATAAATTGGACAAGGTGGCTTCCGATGAGGAGAGGTCACAAACTTCATAAGAGGATTTTGAGGCTCTTAATGAGCGTTATGTAATCGAAACATCAAATCCAGAGCCAGACGAGGAGTTGCCACACTAGCTCGAAGAAGCCAGAAAAAGGGTTGATCCTGAAGAACACCACTCTAGGGAGAAGATATATACTGATGTGGATGTGGAGATACTCAAAAAGCCTCCACTAATGGGCCACAACAAGGGCTTGATACAAGAATAAGTACCTCTAGAAAAAGAAGAAGAGAAAGATAAATAAGAAGAAAGGGATGCTCGAGAAAAGGATTTTGAGCCTGAACACGACATGAAAATTGAACATGGAGGAGAAAGGGCACCCCAAGAGGAAAACATCATTGAATAAAATATTGCTTCTATCGAGCCCAACAAAGGAAGAGTTATGCAAATAGAAGATTTAGATGAAGAGGAGAAGCAGGATGAGAAGGCCCCTAATGATCAGGAAGAACAATCTCAGAAGGACAAAGAAGAGGAAGGTGATCATGAATTACCCAAGGTTCAAATTGAGGTGCCTGACTGGCTAGAGCGATAAATGAGAAAGAAGGCTCCTATGGCTATTGACCCAAAGGTGAGATTGGATGCAATAATAGCTAGGGCACAAACAAAATTGGGAAAGAGAAGAAACCCAAGATCTACTCTCACATCACGGTGGATGCCTCTGGATCCAAAACTATATAAATTTCCACCCCTGTGACAAGCAAGGATACAAGTGTCGTGTAAGGTCAAGGCTACAACATATCAATGATCAATCTAGGTCTAGAAGATAGATGAATTTCAAGGGTTGGTAGCCACCATTATGCATCAAATGAAAAAGGATCAGTCCATAAAAGAGGAACTGAAAGCACAAGTGGAAGATCTCACTGCCTATATTTAGCAGTGTACATCTATAGATGAAGAGGATCCTACTATATCACCCATGCCTACTCTCCTCTCCTAGGAAGAGTTGAATAGAATGGAGAAAATGAAGAACTAGACCAAGTCCACTACAGATTGGTTCAATCGGGTAATATATAATGGTGATATGGGAATCTTCCATGCTACCCAAACATTTAACAAGTTCTGAGGTTTTCAAAGGTAGATGGATGAAATGATAAAAACTTGCAATAGATTCTCTGAGCTATATAGGATCATGTATCCTAAGCTTGAGAGCATTCTTAAGCTCTCCCAGGCCATGTGGGAAAAGGAGTTGGAACTCCTAAAATATGATCATTGGTTGGTAGAAACATGGAAAATGGCCATAGACTATAGAAAAGGGATCCTCAAGAAGGTTTTGAGTGAGATAGAGATCGATCTTCAATGGGTTGTAGAACACCAAGTTGATAGTGAAGATTACTTGAAAATGATGAAAAATTATGAGATGCATGTTCTGGAATTAGATCTAGAGAAGATTAAGCCTTTCTTCCATAAGAAGATGTAGCAGGGGGATATAGATACACTGTCACCAGACTTCATGGATTTTGCTGCAAGGGATTTTGCTCAGTTTGAGCAGATCATCAAAGCAACCCTGAAATTAACCAAGCATTAGAAGCAGATCACAAATAGGCTCAAGAAGATATCCTTTCAAATCCTTCAATCTGACATCATGGAATGGGACAAGCTCTAAGCCCTAACCAAGAAATTCATGGAGTATGCTACTCTCCAAAAAAATGCAGGAAATCTAGTCATAGATGAAGAATATTTGACAATATAACTGTAAAGGATGGCCATCACTAGAAGACAAAACGGATACAGTGTCAGAGCAACTAAATGACAAAATACGGAAAAAGACAAGAGTCTATTTTATATTGTCATATATTCAAGGGTAGGTGAAACCCTAATGCAAAATGAATCTAAGCCACACAATGAAATTGAATCTTGTTCATTCATTTTGCTTTTGGAAAACTATAAATAGGGGCATCCTCTCTTTTTCAAAGTGTAACGCCCTGCCACATACACCCCAAAGGACAACTAAACATCTAATAATAACAACACAAATATTTTATTTTTAAGAATAACTAATATGAAATGTAAACCATCATATAAATCTAATACTGAAATCATGCATATACAACACCTAACTAGTCCTCTAGGGTTCCATGACTACATTACATTGTGTACATTTATAACTTAACACGAAACCCATATGAAGATAACTATGCACATATAATCATTAAAACCCTTATATAAAAAAAATGAATAATGTACATACATCCATAATTCCATACATATGCATACATACGTGATCTCATGATAACATCAAAGATACATCCATTACACAAGTCATATGAATACACATCAAATCCAAAGATTACATGATTATAAATATTTCCACAAATACAACACTTCATAAGTGCAATGTATGCAAATCAATTATTAGAACACCATACATGTACATGGGATAAACAATGCATAAATCAATGATCTTCCCTTATAACAATGGGAAGGCTTCCACAATTACATAATGAGATACATTGAAAAGGAATGTAGAACATAACACTAAAACTGTCACCAACATTGTAAAGCTTAGGAACCACAACAACCAGTATACCTCTACAACATCACGATCATCGGTGGGGAACCCAATGGGTGCATAACATGTTCTGCCTGACCATGTAGACCCTAAGGTCCACCCCCCGTGCTAGGAGATGACAAGAGGAACCACAACATAAAAATAGTCAAGAGTACAAGGCTGACATGACTCCAGAATCCAAAAGGAAATAAGACATAAACATAAGAACAATCAATCCCAAAGGTATAAGAACAGCAAGGGGAAAACAACAACATAAAAAGCTACTAAAGGGAAGTGTGTCATCACATGGTTCGATGAGTTACCCAATGCGGATCTTCCTAGGTCTCGGCCCCCATCTTGGGTTACCCTGGTGACCTCAACCGATCCCTGGCCCCCATTCTTACACATGCGGAATCAACTTACCTTTCTTGAAGACAAGGTAGTTGATTTGCCATTTGAGGCCTTCTCATCTCATCTCAAGCCTAAATGAGTGCTTGAGACATGAGAAAGGCATCCATTATCTTTTGTTAAGGTGATTACTACCCACCCCCTAACTATTTATTAGGTTTTCACTTAATTAACTCAACTTCCACATGAGTTACCCATGACACCACTTAGGGTTCTGACCCCCGTGGGAAGCCACACTCCCTACTAGCCACAAAATATCATAATCATTAATGGGGTGAGCCAACTTGCACAAATACCAAAACCAAGTAAGTGGATACATCAAGTGAGGCATGCACCATCTCACGCTAGAACTTCATAGTAAACAACTCCTAAGTGCAAGGCTAAACCCACAAAACCAAATTGAGCATAAGAACAATAGTTCACAAAATTCCATATGAAAACCAATAAAAAGGATACATCTTTCCCCACCTCTGAAAGCCTAAAAAGAATACCGACTACCCAAGAACTCGCAAACGAGGGTAAATCAAGCAAAACAGGTACCAACACAAAATTTCAACATATAAAAGAAAACTCCTCCAATCTACATTAGCCCAAGAGAAAGACACATCAAAATGAAACCATCAAGGTCATCATTTTAACTCACTAACACATCCTATGTATCAGTCATAAAGAACATTAACTAATCAATTAAATTTTATCTTTTTCACTCATGAAGAAATCATTATAAAATAATTAAAGAGATTATATAAACATGTTTTATAATTAACACATTTTATCTTCGCACATCCATTAAGAAATTACTATTAAAATAATTTAAGAAAATATATAAACATATTTTGTGAATATCTAAATATACACTTGTACACAAACTAATTACTCTTTAATAGAATTGTGCTATATATATAACTAAATAAGTAAGTATATTTAAGTCGATGTATTTTGTTGGTTACAAACATCATAAATAAATACTTATTTACCCTACTGTAATCTATTGTCTTTGACAACAATTTGAAGCCATATTGAAACTATTTTAAATAATTAAATAAATTATATAAACAAGTTATATCATAGCAAATTACCTTCTAATCATATCATCAAGAAATACATATGCATTCATATATATATATATATATATATATATATATATATATATATATATATATATATATATATATATAAATCATGGTCAATAAATTTATGTATTTTAATATTGTTGTAAAAGTAACATATTATCTTCAAAACAAAACAAATTTTAATTCCAACACTTAATGATTTATATATATATATATATATATATTTAAAGTCTACCTTCCAAATACAACCGCATAAACCCAAGTACCAACAAGAAGGAAATCTGAAAACACATATTATATACATACATACATACATACATATATCGAACTACACCAAAATCGCACAACATGCATTGTTTTATGAAAGAAAATATTTAAATAGCCCTCTAAAGTAAATCGACTAACATCATAACAAATTGGTGGTTTCCATGAAGGAGTCCGATTACTTCATGTTCACTTTACGATGTCCACTATTTCACAAAATTGAATCCTGCAGAAGAGATCGAACCACACACTAATAAAAGGCAACTTAAGCATGTATATTAAGGCATGAATATGGAAAATACCATGCAACCATCATGGATAACATCAAGGCTGTACCAAATGAAAATGAATCACCCAATGAGCCAAATGGATAAGGTTGCAGCTAGCCACAAGCTTGAATTGAACAAGAATTCAATTAAAATCTATAGAGCAATTCTCCAATTTGAATGAGCAAGGGAGGAATCACCGATTACCAAGGAAAGGAGATGTATGCACAATAGTATGGCAAGAAAATCAACTCATCTAAAAATAAATAGGCGGCTCAAGGAAAACTCTATCATAATCCCAAATGTTGGTAAAGAAGATATATTTATCACCAATAATGAATTTGGGTTTTGCATGAATGTTGCAGAAACTAATACGTTTCATCTGAAGAAATCGTATGTCAAATGAGGGAATAATCAACAAGAATGTAGAAAAAAATGTCTACTTGATGTCCTATGTTCGAGAATGGAGAGGACGAACTGAAGACCTTTGTTTCACAACTACCCAACTCCTACTTCGATCTTGATCAATATAAGAGATAAGTTCACTTGGAACAATATCAAAAACCCCAAAAGAAACTGTAATTTTCTTTTCCAGAATTTTTTTTTTTGCAGAGTAAGGTTCTCTTTTTTTTTTTGAAAATGAAAGACTAACTTCCAAAAATCCAAAACCACCACTATGAAATTAGAGAGGAGTTTTCAAAAAGCAAAAATCAGCAATAAGGGAAAGTTTCCGATTTGAAAACCAGTTTCAAGCCATGCATGTACACACATCCCTTTTTTTTCTAATTTAATTTTTCTTTCACCCATAGTTCAAAAATAATATCTTTCTTATTTATTTCAAAATCAAAATACTTTCCCACATTTAAATAATTAACTCATTTGATAATAAAATTATCAATCATTATAAAATATAATTTAAAACATTATTTTTCCATATTTAAACAATTATCTTTTCATGATAATAAATTATCAATTATTATTAAATACCATTTAAACAATACTTTTAAGAAAAAAAATTAATTTAATTATTTTTTGATAACCATATACTTTATATTTCATAACATTAATTAATTTAATTATTATTTTAAATTCCCACTTTATTTAAATTGCCTTGTAATTCACATTTTAATTTAATTAACTAGTTTAACAAGGCCATTAAAATATTAAGTTCGCCACCAATTCAATAACACAAACTAAACAATGAAATCACATTACATCACGATAAAACAACTTACTCGAATAACAAGTAAGGCCAAAAATGGAGGGACACTACATCCTCCCCCCTAAGCTTCAACTTACTCCTAGAAGTCACAAGGTAACGTAAAGCATACACAGTCATAAGCATCATCACCACAACCAACCACATGACAACACAATTAAATCAATAAACATGAAAAGATCAAACAAGATAATAGATAGGGGTAACAAACTAGATAGACGGGTTACCAGACCGAAACTCATTTCCATCGAGGATGATGGCAAGGTTGGGGACTTCTGTCATCTCCATTTTTCCACATCATATCCATTGGGTATTTAAGGTACACTTATATCTAATAGTGTAGGTGGAGTCGGTACCTGATACCTACAACCTGCATCATATAAGATTTCAAAAAACCTACACATGTATATATATATATATATCAAATAACAAACACACCGTGAGAGGAAATCACAGTGTAATAGGGTGCTCACGAACGAGTGATGCTACCCCGTTCCCCTCACTAGGACCTCGACAATAACAATATCATCAAGTAATAGTAATTACATCATATCCAACATCAAATAACCATCACTAATCGGAAGCATAGCGAACATAAACATAAACCACATGATGAACAAATTCAAATTTATCCAAACACACTACTACTCCATAAATCCAACTTAACATAAGCATTGGTCCATAATGTCATGATCATCAAAATCAAATGAAATATCATCCAAACCAAACCATAATGGTAAAACCAACAACAACAAGGTCTCAAGTGCATAACATAATGTAATATTTATCAATATAGTGAAATAAAATAGGAGAGATACTACATCTAGAACCAAGCTCACTCTTGGAAGCCTGCAAATAGATAAGGAAAGGACTCTTTGATCTGAGATGCATCCTCCCATGTAGTTGAAGTCTCATCGTTAGATTCCCACTAGACCCTCACCTGCTCAATGTCTCTACCCCTGAGAGTGAGTCTCTTGTATTGAAGAGCAGCCACAGGCTCTTGTGCTAGCTACCCATCCTCTACCTGTAATGCATTCCAATTAAGAACATGAGATACATCTAGAAAATAAGGCCTAAGTACAGAAATGTGAAACACATCATGTATGCACGATAGACTGGATGACAAAGCAAGATGATAAGAAACATGACCAATCCTCTCCAAAACCTCAAATGGCCCCACAAAATGAGGTGTGAGCTTAGAGCCTTTCCCATAACGGATTGAACTCTTTCATAGTCACACTCGTAAGAACACATGATCAACGACAGAGAATTGACAATCGCCCCTATGCACATTTGCATATTTATTTTTCCTATCCTACGCTACCACCAAGTGCTCTCTAATGCAAGCAACCTATTTCTCCATATCCTCCAACATCTTAGATCCAAGAATAAATCTATCCTCCAGATGATCCCAAATCAACGAAGTCTGACAAGGATGACCATACAATGCCTAGAAAGGAGGCATACCAATCAAACTATGATACCCATTGTTGTATGAAAACTACACCAAATGCAAGTAGTCCTCCCAACAAGACTACTAATCCACGACATACATATAGAGCGTGTCCTCAAGAACCTGGTTGACCCTCTCAATCTGTGCATCTATCTTTGGATGGTATGTAGAATTGAAGTTCAACTAGGTCCCTAAGGCATGCTACAAGGATGTCCACAGTGCGGAAGTGAACACTGAATCACGATAAAAAATGTTTCTTCATGGAATTCCGTGCAGTCTAACAATATACTCCAAGAAAATTCTAGCCATAGATGAAGCATTATAAGATGATCGAACAAGAGAAAAATGTGCCACCTTAGTCAATCGATCAACAGTGACCATGATGACATCATGCCAATGAGAAGACATAGGCAACCCAACTATAAAATCCATCGATACGATATCCCATTTCCATTCAAAAATGAGATGGGGTTGTAAAAGATTTGCAGGATGATGGTGTTCCACCTTAACTCTCTAACACTCCAAACATCTCGCCACAAAGTCTGCAATGTCTCTCTTCATTCTAGCCTAGAAATATAGTGATTAAAGGTCTGCATACATCTTCTTGACTCCCAGATGAGTAGAATAGGGAGCCCGATGTGCTTAAGTCATGATTAGGGTACAAAGACCCTTAGTAGGAGATACATACATCCCAAATACCACAAAACACCATCAAAATCCAAAGAATAACCTACAAAATTTCCCACCAAAGCTCTATCTGACTCAATATCTGACTTCACTTCCTAACACCAACCATCTGTGGGAAGTTCTATGAGGATGTGGCTCCTCAAGTCAACACCAAGAGTCACTACCGACAACTCATGTCTCCATTGACTCAGAGCATCTACCACTATGTTTTCCTTGCCCTGGATGTACTTAACCTTGAAATCATATTCACAAAGGAATTATATCCATCTCCTATGTCTAGCATTCAAGTTCGGTTGCGTAAATATATACTGTGAACTATGATGATCACTATGCAGCTCAAACCGATGCCCCAATGAGAAGTGTATCCACCTCACCAGAGCATAAACAATGGAGGCTAACTCCAAATTGTATGTAGGGTAATTCATCTCGTGATCCTTGAGTTTGTGAGACTCATAGGAAATCACATGACCCTCTTGCATAAGAACAACTCCTAAACCCTCCAAGGACGCATCCGTATAGACCACAAAATATCTAGTAGGGTCGGGTACAACTAAGATAGGTGTGTCAACTTATCCTAAAGAGTTTGAAAAGATGACTAGCATTGCTTTGCCCAAATAAACTTCTTCCCTTTCCTCTGAAGAGAAGTGATGGGGTAAGCAACCCTCGAGAAGCCCTAAACAAAACATCAGTAGTAACCTGCCAGACCCATGAAAGAAAAATATCTGGAACATTCATGGGTGCAAGCCAATCAATGATGGCTTGTGATGAGGGAAAAAATGTGCCATTATTTTACCTCTTATTTGTGTCAAACCTTGTCATATTTCTTAGTGTCTCTTGTCATTCTTGTCACTTTTCATTAATGAACAGAAGGTATTTTATGAAATAGAAGAAAAGGTTAAAACTAGTGAAAAGACCGATTTTTGTTGACTATTGCTAACTGACTTTTTGATTATGGTAATAGGCAGTGTTTAATGGTTGACAATGCACATGAAGGATATTGGTGGAAGGAAAACTGAATTGTTGAAGTTATATTGTCATTTTGGCTTTACTCGTCGAAGATTAGCCATTCTATTTTAGGTTGTTATGCTGTTCTTGGAAAACTTTCAAAAGACTTTAAAACTATTTTTGATTATCCTTTAAAGGTTGTTGGCTGAAAGCCACTAACAAATAAAGCGTTTATTCAATTACATTTGAAAGACTTTTAGACATATAGGTAGCTACAATATGTATATATATGTGTGTATGCTAAAACTGGATATATATATACGTAATTAAAAATAGAACCGTGGTGATTTCTATCTATACTTTGTCTATGTTATTTGGATGAATGAAAGCGATAGTGGAATAATTATGTGAGCGTGAGTTTCATCATCCAATAACCGGCGAAGGTAGGGACCACTTCCTCGGTTGTTGGTGATTGTTGCATTAAGATTATGTGTGTGGTAATGTATGCTTTGAATTTATAAGTCATTCGATTAATTCATTACTGTATTGTTGTTTAAATCTTTTGTTTGCATGATTCATTTTTGTGAAGGTATTAATCAGTATTGAGTTAAATTCTTATCAGTGCAATCTGTATTGATCTATTTAATATATGTATGTTGGTATACATGTAGCTCATTAAGCATTCGATACAGAGTAGTTTGATATCAATTAATGAAATTATTTTGAGTTAAGGATTTACCATGTAGTGTTGAAGGTGTGTTTCCAGTAGTTCAACCTTGACTCTGTTAACATTATTTTTAGATAGATTTATATTTCATCATAGATAAATTTACTATTATTCTATTGTGTGCCAGTAACCTATTTGTTGTGCAGAACTATTTCTTCATAGGTTCCTGTCACACTTGTGACAAGAAGTCTGCCAATCAGAATTTTGTCCATAAGAAAATTATATTAGGTTGCATCCATCAACCCTTGGTTTATTAATTGCAGCTCTTCAGCATATTGCCACAACAAAGTTCCAAAGCCTACGTTCTCAGATTGACACTTTAGGATAAACTAAAGAAACCACTTCCCAAAAGAGTACATCAAACCCAATTTAAAGAATAATTTAGAAGCCATAGTTTTATCCAATCATTTTGGCGTCGTTGTCGGGGAATGGTGTTAAAGGCCTGCACTTCTAGTAAAACAAGTTAGGAGCATTGCGATAAGGAGAAAATCCACGCGATAGTCGACCTCATTTGGATAATTACCCTTGGTTTGCCTTGTCATAGATCATTTAGGTGCATGAATCATAATAGGGATAGTAGAGGAAGATTCATTAGAAAAGAAAAGGGAAGTAGTTCACAACCCGAAAAATCCAAAAATAAATTAGCACCATCCATTGAGAGCCCACAACCTGAATAATTACAAGATAAGTCAAAATCACCCATTGAGATAAATAACTTGACTCAAGAAAAATTAAAAAGCAAGTTGTCATCACTAGAATTATTTGAACCTGATCTTGAGAAATGTGCTATTGAGACCACCATTATTCAGATACCCGTAGATACCCAACCGAGCTCTTTCGAAATATTACGCAAAAAGGTTGAACAATTTTTCCAAGAATCGTACGAGGATCAGGTTGGTCCATTTTTCGAAGAAGGCCACACGCCATTTAAAACTTATTTTACTCTGTGGGCATTAGAAGTCATGGATCCCAACAACAATAACGACAACAACAATGACAATGACAACAATCACAATAGGGCATTAGCTAACAATAATCTAGTCACTTTTGAGTTCCCAATCACAGATCCTGGAAGAGACGCCCCTATGAAAAATATTCCCCATTCTGCTTTGCCCATTTTTCATGGTCTTTCAATAGAGGATCCTGACATGTTTTTGTTTGAATTTGATGTGCTATGTCACAATTATGACTACCAAAATGATGCACAAAAGCTCAAACTATTTCCAGCTACATTAAAGGATGTCGCCCTACGGTGGTTTATGAACCTTCGAAATATTAAAACATGGATGGCCTTGAAGGAGTTATTTTTGAACAAATACCAAGAATACTGCAAGACGAAGGAGGTCTAGGATGAGATATTTCGCATGACTCAAAAGGAAGATGAGTTTGTAGAATACTACCTTGAACGTTTTATGTTTAGTCTTCAATGGTCTCGCCAGGAGGGACTAAATGATGATACCATTAAAATGTTATTCCTTAGAGGGATAAGAGATGATGTTATGGAAGCATTAAATTTAATAGGAAAATGGAATATCTCTAAAATAGAATTTGATGATATTTGTGATATTTGTAGGAACTATTTGAGATCGCAACGTTCAGGAAGGAGCTACCCAAGTAATCCTTATATTGCAGGTAATGTGACAGGTATCACAAAAAGGGAAATAGGCAATTTACTTGAGGATCTTAAAATAGATTTGTTGAGTCATATGGGGAAACAAATAGACACTCTTTACACCCGTAGGAAGCAAGAGGAAGCCGAAAAGGCCCTAGCTATGTTTTGTCCAACATTTTGTAAAAGACGCGGTAGTGAGGATTGCCCATATAATAGGACAAACATCTCATCCTTAGAAGAACTCAGTAAGAACTCTACCTTGAGGCCTCTTCCTGTAGGTGTACCCAAAATGGAATATTCTGAAGAACCTGTCTATTATATGGCCCCTAGGCGACCCTTTCCACCCCAAGCAATGCACCCTAACATGATGAACAATTATCTTGCCCTAGGACCAAGCCAACCCAACTCTTATCAAATCCAACCCCCATACCCTCAATGGATGTCGCAGTATCAATATACTTTATAGTCGTGGCAACAAGCATGGAGGCCACAACCGCCACAACCATTTGCATACCAACAACAACCATTCCCCTCACAACCACAATTTACACCTCCTCCTATGATTAACCCATACCAACAGCCACAGTTTCTAGCCTTGCCATCATCAGCCACCCCACCCATCAGTCCAACACAGCCACCAAGACCTACATCAATGCCAACCCAACCCAACCCCAACCCCAACAATAAGGCCACCCAACCAGTGTATAATAATGAGACAACAAGCTACTTCACCTATCTCGTAAATACATTAGAAATAGGTGGAGTTCAATTGAGGTCAAGGAAGGCTCTTCAAGGGCCCACCATTACAGAAATCAATGAGGAGTCATAATTCGAGCCAACCAAAGAACCCCCCTTTCCTGAATGATTTCAATCTACACCAATACAAAGGGAGGATTCTCAATCGGAGTTTGATTTTGTTAATGAGTTGTGCAATGTTAACATTAAGTTTCCTTTGTTGTAGGCCATCAAGGACATTCCCGTTTATACCAAAACAATTCGCGATCTATGTACCCAGAGGTAGAAAAAGAAGCAAGACCCAAAAACCATTCAAGTCATCGGACAGTTGGCAGATCTTATGCTGGGGAACATCACCATTCCAAATTATTCTAATCTAGGGAGTTTGGTTATAAAGGTAACCATTGGTAAAGTAAGTATTCCTAATACCCTTGTAGATTTGGGTGCTGCAATTAATGTAATGACAAATGAAACAAAGAAAAGATTATCATTACAAGGACTTAGGCCTACTCCTATAGTTCTCCAAATGGCAGATCTATCTTTGGTCAAACCCGAAGGTGTGATTGAAGATGTAATCCTTTCTATTGATTCATAGGAATACCCAACTAACTTTGTGATTTTGCAGCCAAAATTAAGCTGGGGGGATACCCCCTGATCTTGGGACGACCTTGGTTGGCAGCCACAAATGCGTTTATCAATTGTCGATTAGGGAACATGGTCATTTCCAATGGTGAGCACAAGAAACAACTGACTCTATACCCTCCAACATTATCTTTGTTGGAAACAGAGGACCCAGTTTGATTTGATAGCGACTTGGATGAATCATTACCAATTCTAAAAATTGATAAAGCCTTAGATATGGAGGAGCTTACTGAGGATAATGTTCTTATTAATTTCCTTCAAAACAGGTATATGTTTAATGTAATTTTTGAAAGCATGGTCCTCCATTCAGGTATAAATACTCAATGTCCTTTTGGGGATTTTCCACTGGTGGGTAGTTCACGCTCTGTTCAACACTTTATCACATTGCATCAGTTGCTACGCCACAATTGCTTATATGGTTCATTCTTATCTTTTGCAAATTCGATTGACATGCCATCCACCTCACAAGTCCTAGCCATTGAGTAACCTACATAATCTGCAGCTATGGAAATTCTACCTAATTGCACACTTAACATTAATCCACACCTAACCCCTGAACAAATCCAAGATCTTATCGCCATGCTTAGAACAAACAAAGAAGCATTTTCCTGAGAATACCAAGACATGCATGGAATTCATCCTGATACTTGCACCCACCGTATCTACATTGAAGAAGGTAGTCATCCAATTAGGCAACCACAATGTCGACTCAACCCTGCTTTGTGTGACATAGTTAAAGAAGAGTTACAAAAACTGTTAAATGTCGGGTTTATATATCCTATTTATGATAGTCAATGGGTTTCTCCTTCAGTTGCGGTTCCTAAGAAAAATCGTAAATGGAGAATTTGTGTCGATTATAGAGCACTAAATAAATCTACTAAGAAATATCATTTTCCATTGCCATTTATTGATCAAGTATTGCACACTCTTGTAGGTAAAAATTTCTTCTCTTTTCTAGACGGGTTCAACGGTTATAACCAAATTCACATAGCACCAGAAGATCAGGACAAGACCACTTTCACTTGCCCTTGGGGCACCTTTTCTTATAGTGTCTTGCCATTTGGTTTATGTAACGCCCCTGCCACTTTTCAAAGGGAAGTTTTGAGCATCTTCGCAGATCTTGTCAATGATTGTGTTGAGGTATACATGGATGATTTTACTATCCATGGTAACACTTATGAAGAGGCTAAAACAAACTTAGACAAGGTACTTAGGCGTTGTATAGACACCAACCTGTCATTGAGTCATGAAAAGTGCCACATACTTATGACCGAAGGGATAGTGCTTGGTCATTACATTTCCTCTAGAGGTATTCAAGTAGATCCTAAAAAGGTCCAAATTATCCAAGACTTGCCTATTCCCTCTAGTCAAAAAGATGTTCGAAGTTTTCTCGGCCATGTAGGATATTACCAGAGATTTATCCAAAATTTCAGTAAAATTGCATCTCTCTTGTTTGCCTTGCTAGCCAAAAATGTTGCTTTCTCTTGGACACCTGAGTGCCAAGAAGCCTTTGACTCCATCAAGACAAAACTCGTAACCACACCCATCCTTAGAGGACCGAACTGGGAACTACCATTTCATATCCACACGGATGCCTCTGACAGTTCCATGGGAGTTGTGCTTGGACAAAAAGAGGATAATCTTTTCTATTCTATCTACTGCATCAACAAGAACTTCACAGGGGCTGAGGTAAATTACACGGTAACTGAAAAATATTTTTTAGCTGTTGTGTATGCCATTAATAATTTTCATCATTACATTACTGGTTATAAAGTGTTTGTCCACATAGATCATTCGACAATTCATTTTTTAATGAATAAACCTGTGGTAACTGGTAGAGTCATTAGATGGTTGCTTTTACTCCAAGAATTTGATATAACTATACTTGATAAGCCTGGTCGAGAAAATGTGGTTGTAGAGTTTCTGTCTCGCTTACAATTTCTGGACAACGAACCCACTCTAGTTGATGGTGCCTTTCCAAATGACCACCTATTTGCTATATCCACAAAGAGCCCCTGGTTCGTCGATATTGCAAACTACCTTGTTACATGCAAGTTCCCACCACATTTCTCCTCAAGGGAATGGTGAAAGCTGGTTGGACTCAGTGGATAGTATACATGGATGAGTGGATTGCTCTTTTGCACTAGCATTAAAAATATCATGTGACATTTTGTACCTGAAGATGATGTCTTCGATATACTTCGTGCATGCCATACAGAACCATGCAGACACTTTTATGCTCAAGAGACTGCTTAGAACATTCTCACTGTAGGCTACTACTAGCCTACACTCCATAATGATTTTAAAATGCTATGTTCATCATTGTGACAAGTGTCAGCACATGGGCTGACCCACACATTCTAACGAGATGCCTTTACATCCACATTTGTCCATAGAGCCATTTGAGAAGTGGGGCCTTGATTTTGTTGGTCCAATCAACCCGCCATCAAGAAACAAGGAATACATCCTTGTATGTACTGATTATGTCACCAAGTGGGTAGAAGTGATGACATTAAAGCATGCCAGAGATACAAAAGTAGCCAATTTCTTGTATTCTGATATTTTCACAAGATTTGGTGTGCCACGTGAGATAACCACCGATCAAGGGCCACAATTTACATTTGAGCTCATTTCTGCCCTCATTCGTGAATACGAAATCCACCACCGCAAGTCCACACCCTATCACCCTCAAGCCAATGGGCAAGTAGAAGTCACCAATTGTGGGATTGAGAATATTCTTACCAAGATAGTTGCTCTTCATAAGCGCGATTGGGCTACATGACTCCCTGAGGCTGTGTGGGCCTATCAAACAATGTGGAAGACCGCCACTGGACTGACCCCTTATGAGCTCATCTATGGTAAGAAGGCAGTCCTTCCCATTGAGTTTGAGATTAAAACTCTTCTCACTGCACTCCAATTGGGTATGGGTCTTTCTGATGCACAAAACACACGCATCGATCAACTACATTCTTTAGATGAATTGCGCCAGGAAGCACTCTTCCACACCGAGGTTGTCCAGAAACAGTGTGCTCTATGGCATGACCACCACATCCATCAATGGTCATTCCAACTTGGAGATTGGGCACTCCTATACGACTCTCGCTTCCAAGACTTCAAAGGAAAGTTTCACACACGCTGGTTGGGGCCCTATGAGATCCAGACCGTATATGGCTAATGGCGTTGTTCGTCTCTATACAGTGGACTCTAAAAGACGATCTCTTCTTGTCAATGGTCACCACCTCAAACTATACAAGAAGCCTCTTTCCAAAGAAGCTTTATTTTTAGAGGTGGCACATGAACTTATTATTGTTCCTTTCGGCCTCCTTCGAGATTGATCACTACTATATAAAAAAATAAAAAACAATAAAATATCTGACAGTGAAAACCCTTTTTGGGCATCGTTGGTTGGTTAATGCTCGCCATCTAATTTTTGGCGAGCATTACCCGTTTAATAAAAAATTAGTGGTGAAAACCGGTTTCTCGACACCACTAGGTGGTGATAGATTGAAAACCGAACAACTGGCAGTCTATCGTCGATAGCTATAAAAAAATAAAAACAACAACAAAAGAGCAGCGAGAGATCTTCAATGTTGGAACCCTGCCGTCCTATCATTCCCCTGCTCAGAACCCTGGCCTATTCTTTCCTACCATCCTACAATCAACTTTTTCTTGTTCCTGTCACCTGGTTGTTAGGAACCCCTTTTGTTGTTTCCATTGGTTGGTGTTATCCTGGTAAGGTTCTACGACCCTTCACTCCTATTGTTGCCATCCGTGTCACAACGGTTATTCGTGGCTTTCAACCAACAACCATTTCTTTGATTGCTTTTATGTTCTTGTCTCTCTTGTGATAGGAACTGGTGCGGTTATCTCCTGGTCGACTTTCCAGTCTATTCTTTGTGTTTTAGGTGTCTTGTTGACCACATAGGAAGGCTTGTTTTTCTATGTTTTGGTCTGAGATGTTTAGAATATATGAACTGCATTCTGAATAAGGTTATGTATGTCAAGTGTGAACAAGAATACTCCTATCTGATTGTCGAGTCAAAGTCCATCACACTAGGTGCAACACCATCCTAGTTCTTTATACCTTGATGCATCGCTCCTATGTGTGTTATCAAACATAAAGAAGGTTATGATCTTTATCTCTCCCATCCTTGGATAAGCAATACATCATAATCATTCATCATCATATCCAATAAAGTCTCCATGACTAATGGACCTGTTGGACTTCTGCATCTTCTTGGATTTAAGGGTTGATCCCTCTCATTCTTCTATCCTCTTTCACACTAACATAGTATCATTTCATCAATGCATCCATCATGCATCTGCACTCTCATCCTGCATAATCACGTCATATCATCATAGGACAACATCATCCATCTCATCCATCTCACATGCATTGCATAATCATTTAAGTTGTTTAGGATAATATAGATTTGTTATTCTAAGCATCTTAAAAACATCTCATTTGCATCATCATTATCATATAGATCTATTAGCCTAACCATCCATATATCCATTTTGAACCTCTTTGTCATGAGATTGAACTCAAATTGAAATTTTCACTCAATCTCTCGAGGGGGCAATGTACCAACGTACTTCTTTCCACTGGAGCATCCAAAAAAATTAGATTTAAAAAAAAAAAAAATTGATCTCGGCGACATCATTCTTTGAACCAACACAACAAGTACATTGCTTCAAACAGGGGAAAAATGTAGACATGCAAAATTGACATCATGCATTAATCACATTTAATCATATTTTCCTATTAATTAAATAAATCAAATTATTTAATTAATCTCCTAAAGTTGTTCCATTTAATTAATTAAACCCAAATGTTTAATTAAATCTCTAAATATTCTTTATCTTCTCATTCAATTTAAACAAATCCAAAAACTTAAGTTGAATGTCACAATCACCTAATCATCAACTTAATTAATCAAATCCATGATTAAAACTAAGCCTAATCCATGTCCCATCCTCTAGCTTTTCCCACTTGCACAATAAATCATTTATTTTGATTTATTAAAACTCTATTTTTTCTCACAAAGCATATTCCCAAGGAATATGCCCTCATTAACTCCATTTGTTTGACTTTTTTTTCCAAACAAATTCCCCCCCCACAAAAAACTCTCAACCATATACATTTAATGCTATTTTCAAATTTCAAAACTCACCTAATTGCATTTATCTTGCACAAAGACCAAAATGTGCTCAAGCTTTCTCCTCTCACATTTTTACAAGTGGCATGAATCTATTGGTTGAGGATTAGTCCCACATTCCTCAACTTTGTCTCTTCTTCTCTCAATCTCATTTATAAATTGAAGGCTTTTCTTCTCATTTTTCATCTACAATTTGAGCATTCTTACTATAGGCATTTGATTTCATCTTGCATCTCTTTGTCTATCATCATCTTAAGGCTTAGCAAGGATTGGGAAAGGGCTCCTTTACATGTCAAGGGTGCACCAATCCAATATGGAATAGGTATCCAATATTCTTGTATGCTTTCAATTAGTTTGGCTTGTTATTTTGTTTATCAGACATGCTGGAGTATTTCATAGAGATGTTGATTATTTGCTTTGTTTTAAAATACTAACCATACTAAGAGTGTGTGTGTTGAATATTTTTTAACCAAATGCAGATTTTGACATCTACAGGATGGAATAAATTAACCCACGAATCAGACAACGTTCATATAATTTGTGATGTGAAGAAACTTTGGCTGATGCAAATGTTGAATCTAGTTTTTGAATGTCAACTTCCAATAGCATAGGGTCATCTTTTATATTTCCTTCATCTTTTGTCATGAGAATTTGAGGGAATTATTTATCCATATGATATGAAAGTGTAGAAGAAGATAACACATTTGTATCTTGAGAATCATCTATAGAAATGCATCCCTCTAAAGGATTCAAAGGATTAAGGTAGACAACTTCACCACAAAGGAAATCATCATCTAAAGCTTTTAAGCACTAACTTGGGATATAGACTTCATGAGAATGTAACACATCACTTTGTTAGATTTCTTCATTAGATTTATCATTACCTCATTCCTTGCTTCATTGTTATGCACTTCACATGATGAATCAAAGGATTGACATGAAGCTTCAGGATCTTGTAGAAGTACATCTTCAAAATGAAAAGATTCAAAAGGTTAATTTATTGTCTCAATTCTTAACATTTCCTTATCATAAACTTCATCAAGGAACTTGAATGCTTCATATCCAGGTTTCATTCATGACAAAGAATGGGTGTTTGATGATTCATGTCTTCTTTCACTTGGAGTTGATCTTTAAATTCCCTTTCAAATGTATAACTCATCAAATGTTCATCAATATCCTCAAAGGTAAAGGCCTCCATTTCTAAAAGAAAAGAATAAATTTGTGAAGTTTCACTTGTGGTTCCCTCACTTCTAATCATGGTAGTGAAATATTGTCTAGTAATTTTAGTTAGAGTGAATAATTTATATATTCACTATAACTTAAGTGTACTTCGGTTGACGAGGTTAGACAACATCTTGTCTAACTGAATGTGCAACCTTTTAGGCCTCTAGAGGTTACCTAGTTATTTGGTAAGCTTCATGTGTATACTTTTTGAGGCTGGAATACTTTCCATATCACCTCAAATTTCACTTTTTCAATCATTCAACATGTGTTACCAAGGTTGATGACTTGGTCAAATAGGTTGTTAGTTTTCACATTCCAAGTGATCCAAAGGTCAATATCTATAGGAAACCTGTCTACTTATTTGTGCCACATCATGGGGCACTTTCCAATCCACATGATCGGTGGGTTGTCTCTTCCTTGCCTATATATGCAAGGTCATATTGTACATTTCAATTAACTCTTTTATCAATCTCTTTGATAATATTAATTAGGCTCATTATATGCAAGTGTTTTTTTGTGGAAGTATAAGATTTTTGTTGTAATGATCTTGGACATAAATCCTAACATGGTATCAAAGCCACTGCAAAAACCTTCCGAAAAACTTACATCTAGTCTAATTTAGAGTTCCATGTAATTTAACTTGCATGTAAAAAATATCTCTGTTTGGGTGCAATCTATAGTGTAATCTTGTAGGAAATTTGGCCAACTTGGCCAATTTGTAGGTTGATCTATTTGCAAAAATTTGCAAATTCCTTATTTGTGCAAGTAATTTTTAGGTAAAAAATGGTCTTTTTTTGTGGCATCCTTTGTTTGTGAAAGGTTCTATTTGCAACTTGGGCAATTGGCATTGTGATTAGATTAGGACTTCACACTATCTATGAGGATTTGTGGGTTCAAACTTGTCATTATTAATGTTTTGTTGTTGTTGTGAGAGAGGTTTTTTGAAGATTAAATTTTGAAAATGCAAACTTTCTACCCCATACATACCTTGATATATGGCAACTCCCTCAACTTCAATGGTCTTCATAGCCCGTATTCACTAGAGGTCAATCATTGTTGGCATGTTCAGAGAAAAAAATGGTTCACTATTAGTATACAATGTGATGGTGAAGTTGATTTCATATGTTGCAAATGTGAATACGTTGTAGCATTCATTTCATACTTTATGTGTTGAAAATTTCATTTACACGACCTCCATATTGTGTCAACGTCCACCTCAAATAGGTGGCCATCTAAGCATTTGATCAAATAGGTAGTTATCCTTGTTTCCCTTCGAGGGCCAAATTGATCAAGGCACTAAAGACAAAGGCATCTCCAGCTTATCGACTTGTATGTAGGTGAAAATCTATAACATTTATCCTCTCTAATGCTCATCCTAGTCTCTAGTGACTACACTTTTATTCCAGTATGTATAATCTTCCATAGAATTGAGGTTCCTTTATTGTTTCAGGAACCTCTTCCATTTGATTGTACCAAGCATCAAAAATTTGCAAGTCACGACCACATTTTCAGCTTGGTTTGGTCAAATGACTTCATCAAAATTGGGTGTAATCATTTGGGTTGCACACCATGTTATGACCTCCTGAATTCTCTCCTCTATCCACATCAAAATATTCAAAAAGGATTCTACAAACCAATGGATTCCTCCATCAAATTTTCCACTTGGCATGTCTCTGAGGCAAAAGACTTGGTCAAATCCCATTATCTTCCATGTGTTTCTTTTTATGTTAACATTGGATGTTGTTTGATATGTTCTTATGTTAACATTTAATTATAAAAATTAAATACATGTTAAACCTGATGGGCCTAGGAAATAACTAGTTTTCTTCCTTTTAGTTTATGTTTTTAGCACTTCAAGTTGCTTATCTCACAAACAATCATGGACCTTATATATATTTTATGTCTTTAATGCATCCTGAACCAAACTTTACCATGTAGAAATATATAATTGATATGATGATGTTTTCATGAATAAATGTGTGATTTTTTATGAAATTCAATATGCTTCTATGTTAATTCATTGTTGATTAATGATGTGTATATTTTAGATGAAACTAACCTCTTGCAGCCAAAAGAATTGCAACCTGCATCAATTGGATTGACCAGTTTGTAGCCAAAGAATTTCAGGTAGATTGTAGGAGAGATTCCAGAATGCTAAGGACATGATAGTTATAGGAAATAATGAAGGCAATAATTGAAGTATTCAACTGTGAGTCACCAGATCATCCAATAAGACGACAGGAGGAAGACGAAGTTTGTATTGATAAGGAAGCCAACATGAATTTTCTCATAGAAAACGTCTCTATCAAACCATTAGGGAAGAGTGTCAATCCTATTTGTCTTCTTCTATATTTTTTATTTATAGTTTCAATTGCAAATAATTTTTCTCACTCTACTTTGAAGGAGAGTGAACATTTACATTTAATTTCTGTTTTTAGTCCTTATGCAAATAAAACTCCTCTCGAGCCTATATAGTTGGATCAATCGTTGAGGAGCATATCTAGTTAAAGATATATGTTTTGATAGATATAGTTTTGTTCCACAAACAATAATTCATTCTTTTTTTTTTTATGCACTCATGAATGAGAAATCTATGAAGATTCTTGTCAGATTATAGAGTTCAGTCATATGCAATAAAGATGTTCCAATTTAAACTGTTATAATTAGTTTATCTTCAAGTAGTGCATATTTGGTTTCTCCTATGGGTACAACAACTCAAGCAAGGGCCACTCAAGGTATTGTTCACCCACCAAGTAATTTTTGTTGTTAAATTAGATGTTTACATTGTTACATTCATTTCAAGTATATTCTCAATTACATGCACATGAATGATATCTTGCATCATGAATTATGCTTTATAATATATCCTTTAGTCATTCTCCAGAGAGGTCAAGTAATTAGAAGTAAGATTCAATAGTGTTAGTGAATTGAAAAGTTTGGGTTTAGCAGTTAATAATTATAGTGTTAAGTTGAAGGTACCCATAGTATCAATAGAAGATTAAGTTATCTCCCTTGTTTTGCAAGTTAATGCTTTATTTACTTTTCCAACCTTTACTATTTTCCTGTATATGTGTAAACCACCTATACTTGCTAATATAGGTAGTATAGATTCCATGAATGCACATATAGTGACAACATCATCAAAAGCTTACAAAGCCCTGGTTGATAATTAAATGAAGTCTTTACAAGGGTTTAGTGAACTGTTTAGCTAGAAACTCCTCTAAATTGTGTGTCTAGCACCAAGTTGACTAGGAATTAGTAGAGGCCTTATATATTTGGCACTATTGTCGAGGATGGTGCTACATTTAGGGTTCTATTGTGTAATTTTAATCTTTCATAGTTTAAATGGTTTGATTTTATCATTAGGATAATTAGGTTTTAATCCATCAACACAAACCCATTTTACTAACACTGTGCATGAGCATATGATCCAAAGAGTTACAACTATTATACATGAAGGTGATGAGATGCTCTGGGAAGATTTATCCCCTCAACACACAAAGCTTTAGAGGATATTGGTGATCAAAGTGAACAGAGCGAGGGTATTCCTAAAGAAGAATCATCCTTGATGCCAACATCCATATAAGATGTAGAGGATACTTCCCATACACAAATCATCACCATGGGTGATGTTGCGATAGAAGAACCAATAGAGCATGTGACTTTTGAATTCCCCATTGCCAACTAAGAGAGAGAAACTACCTTGAAGAGTATACTACCTTCAACATTACTTGTCTTTTATGGGTTGGTCAATCAAGGATGATGCAAAGTGTTGAGACATTTAGGTCTCTTCCATGTTGACCCAAAAGGATTTTTTTTCTTCTATCTCTCTATGTGTCATTCCTCTTTTGTGTTTGTTGTTCCACAAGGTATTTGGGGAATGATGATAGTTCCAAGCTCTATTATATCATTGTAGCAAAGACATGCACTAACCCCAAATTTGTGGATCCCTTATGTGTTTGAGATTGCATGTGGGGGCACCTTCCTTTTTCATGATGCAACTTTATTCGAAAACATATGATTGGCATAGGGATTTCAAAATAATCTCTCATGACCCTCTTATCAATTATCATTTATCATTTCTACTTTAAAATAATTTCTCATAATATGGTGTTTAGCAATTCCTTTAAAATGGGGGCATACATTGGTATTATTTTGACATGGAAATTGGAATTCTCATTTTGGCATGAACATATTGACATTTTTGCTTCACTTTTGTTCACAGAGGTTGGACTTAGTGTAGCGTTGGCATAACATTGATCATTTTGTAGCACCTTATCAAAGTTGTAGGGAGTATAACTATTGGTATGGACGACGATGGGAGACCTGTAGACCTAGAGTGAATTTCCCATCTGCCACCCCCTTGTTATGAGATCACACCTTATAGACCTAGTGTGTGTATCTCATGTTGCCTTTAGGGCTCACCTAGTGTATACTAGATTGCACTAGCCCTTGTGAGAATATTTCATGGACACCTAGCATAACACAACTTGCTCGCCAGTGGATCCATGTGTTTTAAAAGTGATTTTACACCCTTGTGAGTGTATTTCATGGCCACCTAACATAAAAAATAGCTTGCTCACTAGTGGGTCCATGTATTTCATAAGTGATTTTATATCCTTGTGAGTGTATTTGATGGATGTGGCATAACATAACTTGCTAGTCCATCCCTTTTGCATTGGCTTTGACATTGTATGCTTGTGTATATTGTCTTACATATATTACATATCTTGTGTGTCCCTTTATCATCATGTTGGTTTGCCATGGGATATTCGGTCTTGAGGGCTTGATCATCCTCCTAGGTATTTGCCATCCTATCTATCTAACATTGGTACACTTGGACCTCTTTCAATGCATATTTGTCTACTTTAGTGTGAGTCTAAGCATATGTTCATACTCTCACTAAATTGGGGGCTAAACGTATTGTAGGAAATTGTACATCCTTTAAAATTTTACTTTGTTTGGGGCCCTTAATTAATTGGACTTAATTAAGCTTCTAATTTTCCAAATTATGCATTCCAAAGCCCTATTATTTTTGCTTTTCGAAAAGGGAAACCATCATTTAATTAATGCAATTAATATTTTAATCACCAAGTGGAATGTGAATGTCCTAGAATTTTAGGCCAGGACCCATTCACCCAAGGGAGAATGGGTCCCTTTTAAGTCCTAGGACCCATTTTTAAATATGATTTTGATAGTCTTTTAATGGTTCAAATTTCATATGCAATTGTCAGCTTTTTGAATCTAATTTTCAAGAAATTAGATAAACACCTATAAATACATAGTCATTTTATCATTTGAAATCATCTAGCATTAAGGTAAATTTCATATGTGAAAATATTATTGTCAAGAGCATTCAAGAGTAGATTTATCTATCATTAGTTGCAGTAATTCAAGATCCTATCATCATTTTCAAGCTTATGTGTGTTCATGTCATCTTGTGAAGGCTAACATGCATTTTTGATCCTAAAGCATCCAAGCATTTCCAAGTGTCCAAATTGATCAAGCAAAGCAATATCAAGTTCCTTGGAGTGATGTGCTTGTCTTCAATCCTCTAAGGGAAGCCATTGAAGGTTTGGTGAGTTATAGAAAGCAAGTGTTTATTCATCATTTCCTTATCCATTTCCATTATCTTTCTATCAAGGTTTAATTACCAAATGTGGGATTTGACTAAGACAAACCCCCATTCAAACACAACAATTTTCCCCTCTCTTTTTATGTGCAGATTACAGACCTTAAAGAAGGATTGAAGATCTTGAAGAGCAATTTTGTATTATTGCATAAGTTTTCATCATTGTTGTCAAGACACAAAAACTTAGATTAAGAATTTATTTTCATCTTTTCGACAGTGGAACTTGTGTAAAAAATAAGTTAAGATCTTGCCTCAAAGGACTGCATAAATAATTTTTAGAAGCCCTAACCAAGACCCATTTTCCCTAGGGAAAATTTGTCCTTCAATAGATTTCAAAACCTACTTTTGGTGACTGGTACATGTGTCCTAACCCTTCTTAGAACTGCCTACAAACTATGGTTTTAGTATCTATACTTTTGAGAATTTTGCATTTCATGTTCTAGGTCTTATTGTGCATTTATTTTAAGCATTACATATCATTTCAATTTGATTTCAGATCTGTCCTATTGTCTTAAGGACTGAGATCCAAGTTTTATTGGCTCACCTTTGAGGTTGAGAGTTGATACCTACTCCTTGTGATCCCTTTCTTAATGAAATGCATTGGGGAGAGGAATACATGGAGAAAATACCCCCTTATTCATTAAGGAACCTCTTTCCCAACTTTTCACTATCTATGCCTCTACAATAATCTTGGTGCCTTTCTAAGAACTTAAATGTCTTCATGGAATTCCAATTTGGAACATCTCTTCCCAAACCCATAAACCATCTCAGAGTAGCATCATTTAGTGTTGTTGGAAATAGTTTAAGCCTGTGTGCATCTGTGGTATAATACTAACTTTTGCATAGCACATCAAACTCAAAGAGGAAGGTATCTAGATCATCCTTGACTAACCCATATAAGAAAAGTAATGTTGAAGAAGGTATGTTCTTCAAAGCAATTGCTCTCTCTTGTTTGGCAATAGGGAACTCAAAGGTTACATGCTTCAATGGGTCTTCAATTGCTGCATCAACCACGATGCTGATGTGTATGTGAGAAGTATCCTCTATATTTAGTGTGGGTAATGGTGTTAGGGATGATTCTTCTTCAGGAATAACCTCGCTCTATTTATTTTGTCCACTAGTATCATCTAATGCTTCATGTGATGTGGGGAGAAATCTTCCCAAAGCATCTCGTTGTCTCCACATACAATGATTATGACTCTTTGGATCAATGGTTCTTTCACATTGTTAGTAGAGCATGTTGTTGTTGGTAGGTTACAACCTAATTACCCTATTACTAAAGCAAAAAAACTAAACTATGAAAGCTTGAAATTACACAGGAGAATCTCGAACGTAACACTATCCCCGACAACAGTACCAAAAATGTAAGTTCTTTCTAATATTAAATCAACTTTGTGTTCATGAGTGTACACATAATTTAGAGGACATGTTCCTAATTGAACAGTTCACCAAACCCTCACAAAGGCTTCATTAAATTATCAACTAGAGCTCATAATCTTTTGATAGTGCTAACACTATATGTGCATTCAAGGATCCTAACTGTGCCATACATTAATGAAACATAGGTGGTCACAAATGTAATGAAAACTGTAACATTAAATTAAATCTGTGATGATAAGAAGATCTGCAACTAGAACAAATAACATTAATCCTAATCTAAATCAAAACTAATCTAAAATCAAACAATAAAGAACGAATATGAAAACATAATGAATAATTAACAAACTGAATTGATCTCACCGAATATGCATTCACCCTTTCGAATTAACACCATTGCTCTTCTCCATTTTTCCTTTTTAGTGTTCTTGCCCTCAGATTTCTGTGTTTGAATCTAAGTATAGCTATGTTGAATGTCTAAGCAAAATATCAAAGATTGTTTCTTCTCAAAAGTGTATAATAAATTCAGGAGGAGGAATAATGATAATGACAGACCATTTTATAGATTTTGTGTTTTTGAACGATCGGCTCAAATTGAAAGAGAGATCGACGGATGAGATTGATCAATGCCATGCAATGAGTTATGTGATAGATAGAATGTGAGTTAGAACGTGAGTTCAACTACAGGATAGAGACTAATTTTAGAACATGAGTTAGAACATGAGTTCCAATCTTCATCTTCAAAAATAGAAGAAGTAGACTTTGTATGCGAAAGCCAAAGTTAGAAGTTGAAGAATAAATGCATTCGAATGCAAAAATGAGTTAGAAATAGTTAGTCGATTAGTTATGATGGAGAGTTCTCTCACGGAGATAAACTGGTGTTTGACTCAAGAGATAACTCAAGAACTAAAAATAGAACTCGAGTCCAAAGGTGAGTGAATGTAAGAGATAACTGAATGTTAGAGGAATGTGACATAAATAATTAAATAATGAATTAAATGCTAATTTAATTCAACATTCGAAATAAGAGATTTTAATTAAATAAATAAAGTAATTTATTTAATTTGACTAATTGAAATGGATAAAGTGAATAATTAAATAAAAAATATTTAATTATAGATAAAGGGGTTAAATGAATAATTAAATAAAGATATTTAATTATAGTTGGAAAGGTATGATAAAGGGGGAATTAAACAATAAATATTTAATTGATAGATAAATGGGGAAGAATTAATTAGTTCACAACATAATTAAATAAATATGATTTATTTAATCAATCAAGTTGAATAAAGGTTAATAATGAATTAATTAAAAAGGGGTATTTAATTAATAGAGGAAATATGTGTTAGAAAGGTTAATTAAATAATTAACATTATTTAATCAAGATGATGGACTATAGAAAATTATGTCGAAATGTGTACTCGCAGGCCTAGACCAATTTTCGGTATCTACAGTTTGCCCCTCTTTGATAAAATGTTGGTACAGCGTTGTGTCATAGAAAAATAAAAAAAAGATATGCCCCGATCGTGCCCCAACATGAAACAGGGTAAGGTATGCCCCCTCGAGAAAATTGACAAATTTTTGAAAGTTTCAAAAAAATCAGGAAATATTCCCGATAAGTCAATTTGATAGTTAGAAATGCTATGGAGTCGATGAAAATGAATTCGGAGTTAATACGAACGAATACGGGTTGTTGGAAGTCAAAAGGGTAAGCAGACAGTAGATTAGGTCAGAAGAAATGCCATTTTTACCCCACCTATAAATAGGAATTAGGGCTAAACCTAATTCATTTGCACCCGGAGGAGATAGAAAAAGAGAAGAATTTGCTCTGACTAGCTAACGAAATGGCACCCATTCCATACATGAAACATCGCGGTTATCGGATCCGGACTTTTAGGAGGCCAGCTAACGTAGGACCACCGGTATGTACTCAAAAACGAACCTTTAAAATTATGTTTTTGCACGTTTTTCTAGGCATAGAAAAAGCTTTACGCAAATGTGGTGCATCGTGAACGACGCATTTGCCGTCGTATTCACCGCATCTGACTGCGAAACGACGCATTTGCGAAAACATGTTAGGGCTAGATTAGGCATATAGGATAATGAACACATTTGAAGAATAATGCACCGCATATGAATGAGGGTTAGACGTATGTGTGGTCGTGAACCGCATATGCGTTAGGGACCGCATATGTAATAGAAATGTAGGCTATGAAAATGCACCGCATGTGTTGAAATGCACCGCATGTGTTGAAAATAGGTAGGTTGAGGAAACTACAACACATTTGTAATCAATGACCGCATGTGGTTAGTGAACCGCATGTGCAGTATTAGAATAGGGGGTGGGAAATATGCAACGCATATGTAATATTCACCGCAACTGAGGTATTGTGCAACGCATTTGAAAAAATGCACCGCATCTGTTAATGTGAGCCGCATTTGGCTGGTGAAATTTTCAAAAAATTTTGCTAAGTAAAACTTGAAAATTTTCTGACATCATGGTTTAAATGCAGGTGGTTTTAGATCCGATATATACATGGGAGTCGCGACCAAATACCTTCGATCTAAGGGATAATCTGACTTCTGCAGAGATTCGACTGCTATGGGTTCTAGGTTTACATCACTGTTTGTCTATGCCTGCCATTCGGGCGAACAGGGGGATGTTGACGGCACTGTGCGAGTGATGACATTCTGAGACATCGTCGTTTCATTTGCCGACTGGGGAGGCCACTGTCACATTAGAGGATGTGTACAAGATTTTGAGACTACCTATTAGGGGAGAGCAGGTTACATATGATCCCCAGCGAGGGTTGACTGAGTTGGTGAGATTCTATCAGGCTGATGACATCATTAGGCTCGGCATCGAGCACTACAAGATTAGATGGCCGGTGTTAGCAGACAGATACGACAAGATTGATTGCATCCTATGTACATTGATTGGGGGTATTGTTCTTCCAGACAAACGAGGTCATGGCTTTCCAGTGGGATGTGGAGCTATGTTGGTTGGTATGTTGGAGAGTGAGACGAGATATGCATGGGGTCCATGTCTACTCGGGATGTTGTATTTCCATCTACATGACATTGTGTATAGAGATGCACAGTCATTGAGTTGTGGGATGACATTGTTGATGATATGGGGTTTCGAGAGGATAGTTGTATTTCGTCCTCTAGTGACAGTAGAGAGAGATGAGAGACTTCCATATGTGTTCTGATATATAGGACAGATTACGCAGACACATGTTGGAGACACAGGATACTGGAGACATGCATTGGATACTCTTGATTAGTTTATATGGAGACCTTACATGGATTGTGAGGTGTGGGCGGATGATGATATACATTTGTCGTTCTGCAGACAGACACAGTACCTTATTGGGAGGACTGTTTCTAGTGTTCACATCATTGAGTGACACTTGCCAGACAGAGTTCTGAGATAGTTTGGAGAGGTTCAAGATGTGCCTCTGAGCAGAGCAGAGTTTGCTCGTTCGTCCAGAGAGGTTCCATGGTGGGAACCCATGATACCAGTTACTATCGTTGAGGTAGACATACAGGCATTACAACCAGTATAGTGGGGGTGGAGAGATGGATTAGCAGATCCAGGGATGATTGATGCATATGATGCATGGTGGGCAGTGCATCGACCTGTTCCGTATACATATCCAGATTTGCCAGCACTAGTCGAGAGACGAGGCACAAGGCCGAGAGGATGACAAAGAGGTGGAGGTGCCAGAGTGGGTAGAGTTTGTGGTAGAGGTGATGGAGATGATGGCAGAGGCGGAGGTAGAGGGGGGAGACGAGGATGGAGAGGACAGAGAGGGGGACATGCACCTATTCAGGAGGTAGTAGCAGTTGATGTACCGATGGTGGACATCGGAGGTGGAGTGGATGTATAGGCTGGGGGTGAGCATGTTGCAGTGGAGGTAGTGGTAGAGGAGCATGTATAGGTGGATGCTGGATTAGAGGATGTTGCAGAGGATTTGGATGTGGAGATGGATCTTGACCCTCTGGGTATTTTGGCGGGATATGGAGAGGATGATGTAGAGGATGATATTCAGGATGATGTTGAGGAGGAGGCACCAATGGAGGAGTAGGAGAGATAGCTTAGAGATCAGATAGTGGAGGGGAGATGGGAGGAGGATGCTCCTAGAGATGGTGACAGGGAGGTTTTGGAGGAGAGACTCAGACTTATGACTGCAAATTTGACACTATGAGGCTAGAGAGAGACAGTGCCTACACAGAGAGGGACAGTCTCCGTGCAGAGAGGGATAGTGCTCTTATGGAGAGAGATCAAGCGATTGCTCGGAGATAGGAGATAGAGCAGCAGTTCACAGAGGTTAGACGCCTTTACAATGGGTCTTCATCTAATGGCATGGTACAAGAGTTGGTCAAAGCGGTGGAGAGAGCCACTTATTATAGGGACCTATATGAGACAATGGTGCTAGCAGAGAGACGAGCTCCCAGCTTTTCAGAGGTGCGGAGTCAGAGGTCACAAGGTAGGAGTTAGAGGACACAGAGTACTAAGGGGGTGGTAGGACCATCAAGGACAGGTCCATATGAGAGGCCTTCCACCTCACAGAGAGCACCTTCGAGGATGTTCCCACCACCTTCACCACGTGACAGCAATGGTAGTGGGACACGATGACATACCTTTGTATACATATAGATATATGTATTTTGATCATAGAGCCTGTGAGCTCATGTGTTATTTATGGACACTATGATATTGTACTGTGACACACTATTTTGAGCGATATATGTATATGATTTTGGTGGCTTCTATATGATATGCAATTCTATGTTATGGATGATTCTATTATTTCTATATGATTATGTTTCCTAGATGATGTATGTACATGCATTATGAATGATTCTATATGCTGTGGATAATGAATGTAATGAATGTTTATGATGTTTATATTGGATGGTGAAGTGTTTCTATTATGTTATGCTAATGATGATGCAATGACCTAATGGCTGTGATGAGGATGTGTTTCTTTACATTATGTATGAGATTTAATGTCTATTATGAAAAATGCTTATAAAATGGATGCATATGTAGATGACCTAATGTTTGTATTGTGTCACAGGACTCTATCATTATGTTGGATGAGAGAAATGTGAATGTGAATGACTATAGGATGTTGGTAAGAAAGAATGAATGTGTTGATTGATTGAGAAAAAATAAAAGAATGAATGAGTTTGATTTGATTGAGAAAAATATATAATCTTCGATATCTTGCCAAAATATGCTATGCTTGCAATTTTA